>JARHVA010001316.1:3112500-3616784 GCA_037957365.1 Torreya grandis | reverse complement strand
GATCTTAATTTTACAAACAAAATAAAAGACAGATATAGAAAGAGGGCAATCAATGTTCTGGTTTACACACCTACAGTGAATTCAAAAACAACCACCACTGTCATCACAGCCCATATGGCATTTCCACCTACACTATCAAATAACGGCCTCATAAAGTAAAACAGTGACACCACAGAAACTGCAAGTCCAACTTTCACAGAATGGATGATTCTTCGACGATCATCTGAGCCAATCTTCCAAATTGTGTGGTACATGATTGAAAAAGTTTACATACTTTTTTAATCACAGGGTTGCAAAATTTGGGGGGATTGGATTCTATCCCTCCCTTAAAATTAATCTTCCACTTTAACGACTGTGATTGCATAATCTTTTCTGCCATCCTTAAATCTCTACTTGAAAACAAAGCTCAGATTTGAAAAGCTACCATAGGTGTGATTAATTTATGGATATGCACAATTGCCGAATTGTACGGTAAGATTAACTTTAGATTTTTCCACGGCTGACTGCGATTTTTAAGAAAATCTGGAGTTGACGGTACAATTTTTTCCATATTAAATTAAATACGCGTTCGTTGTATTTTAGTTTATCACGCAAGTGCATCATCTGGGATTATACAGACTATTTAATTTCATTATTCTGCTCTGGCCTTCACATTTGGTTAACCAGCTGAAATATTTTAAAATATACGCAGTCAAGTATGGCATTTGTGAGTTTGTGTGTGCAGATTGAATGCTATTGAAAGAAATCAAACATGGGATCTAACTATTTTACCTTAAGGTAAGGATTGTATTGGAGTCAAATGGGTTTATAAGACTAAATTTGATGCAGATGGAAAGGAAAATTGAAGATCAATAAAATCTCATCCTTCAAGAGATTGTTGTAGCAATTGTGTTTAGTTTTTGTTTATTTGTTTGAGTTCTTATTTTTTGCATGCTCTCTATATTCTAACAAATTGGTATCAGAGCTTTGGAGAGAAGATCCAGGGAGAAGAAAGGAGCAGTTCGCAGGTTGAGTCAGCAGAACCCTGAAGGAAGCGCTCAGGCAGGTCGTGAAGGGAGAAGCGACAGGCAGTCAGCCCAGCAAGGAAAATCGCGCAGGGTCTGTTAGAAAACGCAGCCAAAGGAGACAGAAAAGCCCCCAGTCAGCAGTCGCAGCCCTGTAGAGGCAGAAGCGCAGGGGAGCCGTGGATAAGGAAGAGCGTGCGCAGTCAGGTGGCTGTAGCGTATGCAAATAAACAAAAAAAAAAAAACTAAAGTGAAGCGCCTGGTTGGTGAAGTCTGGTCGGCGCAGCATTTTTAAAAAAATAATAAAACAAAAAAATAGCGCAGTAAGACAGGGTTCGTGGGGCCGCCGTGGGCAGAAGCGCAGCTAAGAAGGAAGCGTGAAGGCAAGAAGGAGCCGAAGGTGTGAAGCGCAGTCAGATAAGCGTGAAGGCAGAACACAAGTCTGAAGCGCAGTCAAATTACAGGTCGTAGAAGGAAGTGCGCAGGAGTGAAGCGCACCCAGTCAAGTAGTCAACGCACAGCAGAAGAAAATGTGCAGACAAGAGGAATCGCGCAGCTGGCAGAAGTTTTGAGCGCTCACAGAGACCGTTGGAAGAAACCTACAGTGACGTGGAGACCCAAATTGAAGACTGCAGAAAAAGGTTTGAAAGCGCAGTCAAAGCGCATCCGAGGAGGCCATCAAACAATGAATTCATCGAGCCGCCCCCGAAGGAGGGAAACGCCCATTGCGAAGGATGAGCCGCCGGCCGAAACCAAAGACGAGACCGCCGAAGAGGCCAAAGAAAAAGGGACGATGCCGATCAAGGCAGTGGAAGAAAGTTAAAAGAAAAAAAGTAGCAGAAAAAAAAGAAGAGCACCCAAGCTAGAGGCGTGTTACACAGACGACTTGCAGAAGTGAAGTGCAATCCAAGCTTCCATAGAAGCGAAGAAGTGGTGAAGATTGCTCCGAAGAGCTTGATTCAAATGCCAAAGATAAAAGGCGTCGAAAGTTTTTATTTGTTTTGTTTCTTGTTTGCTCTCTGTATTCAGTTTTTTACAAGGTGTATGTTTTCTGTGTTATGCAAGCAATGCAATCATTCATTGTCTTCAAATTATAGCATGGATGGCCGCAGTACTGCATTTGAAAAGACGAGCTCCGTAGAGCTTGAGTTACACAGTGAGTGAAGCTGTGAACGAGTTTGTGTTACACAGCGAGTGAAGCTGTGAAAGTGTGTGTGTTGAACAGCGAGTGAAGCTGTCAAAGTGGCTGAAGATCAGGGCGATCGTTGGCAAATCTAGACCGTGGGAAAAACCCAGCAGAGTTCTAGCAGGAAACTTGAGCAGTTAAGCGTCAGGTGAAAGAAATGTAAGCAAGCAGAAAGTTTGCAGTGTTGGACATAAGCATGTCCGTTGATAGCCTTTCGACAGGCTACTCCTCAGTCTTAAACGCTGAGTGAACGCTCATTGAGCAATTGTATTTGTTTTGTATGAATACAAGGTGGTGTATTCCACATATAAGGCGATGTATTTCGCAAGGCAGTGTATTCCGCATGAGAGGCAGTGTATTCTGCAAAAGAAAAGCATCCTAACTGAAACTAGTAGATAGAATGACAAAATTTAGACATTGTAAATGCTGAAATAGTTTGTGGTAGAAATTAAGGGGGAGTGTTGGAGACTGGAGTTAATTTCTCCACTCCTCATGCATACAGAAGTGAACATGCAGTTGTGAACAATCAGTTAGTGAACAGTTAGTTAGCAAACAGTTAGTCAAACTGTTAGAGAGTTAGTTTGCATGGAAAGACTAAAATTAGTCTTGAGTTTACTTTTTTAATTATTGTTTGTATTCAATTCTATTTAAAGACCCTAAGGGCATATTGTAATTTGAACAAGATCAAGAAAAGGATCAAGAAGATCAGAAGATCAAGAAGATTATTAAAAATCTTGTTCCCTGATTGCTGTAACAATCTAAATATTTTATTTTGGGTTTTCATATGTTTTTATTTTCTAACAATTGGAGACAAACTCAAGACTAAAATTAGTCTTTACATGCAAACTAACTCTCTAACAAATTCTCTAACAGTTTGACTAACTGTTTGTTAACTAACTGTTCACTAACTGATTGTTCACAACTGCATGTTCACTTTTGCATGCATGAGGAGTGGAGAAATTAACTCCAGTCTCCAACATATTCTGTGCTACAACACAAAACTTAAATCTGAACTTATAGGAGGAATATAAGGGCAGAACTTAATCATCAGACAGCCAACTCCCGGTACGGGTTCGTCGTTGCCGATTGTCAGGGGCTGGTCACCAGCGGTCATCGTGGGTTGGTCCGCAGTTAAAAGAAACCGTAGTTAAGTTGTTGTCGATTCCATCACTTTGTTTTAATCGCGACCTCTGCTGGCACCGCCAACTTGACAAACAACTTCTTCACTGCCAACTCCACCGCCAATTGTCACGTGGCACAGACCCAGTGAGGAATGGCATGTCAGATAATGATGCCCTAACACGCAGTTAATCATGGTTTTTTAGCTTTGCCTTAATCATGGTTTGCTAGCTTACTGTTAATCGGGTAATGCTAAGCCAAAATATATGTCCTTCACCATTCGTTCGCTATTGTATCCAAGGTGGAGGGAGATAGTTCAAGTAGAGGTGGTCCGAACAAGAGCAAAGGAGTCGGTGTTTATTCAAACATTGAGGTAAATTGTGGAAGGTTTTATCATTTTCATAGAGTCATTTCATTCCGTCTGAGGGTTCTGTATGCCCCTGTTCAAGGTTACCCTTGCTTCTCTATAGATTGTGTCTTAACGCACATTGGTCTACATGATTGTGAACTATGTTTATGAACTTTGTTTATAACTAGACTATATATTGAGTTTCGACGTAGTTTGCAAGTTGTTCTTCCCATAAAAATATATATACTTAGTTCTCCTTTTCAAAGGAAATAGAGTTGTATTGTTCAAACACATAATATCATTTAACATATGGTCATTTTAAAGGACAAAATAAATCAAAGCTCAGTGTTACCTTATTAAAACTCGCAGTGCATATGACCCTGCATAAAATATAATGTTGCATATGACCCTACATAAAATAGAATCCCTAATTTATTTATAATAGATTCGTTCATATTTGTGATCACAAAAGGGCAAGTGGTCATCAAATAAGCTGAACAAGGAAAGAAATCCCATACTTTTTTATAAATGTGAAAAAAATAGAATCCATAACTTATTCACACAGACAAAATCCGAAACATAGGAAGCAAGAACAAGTATGGGGAAAAAAGGAAAACGCTTCAGATAAGCACATTCACAATGTGTTCATAAACTCCTTTGCATAAATTAGTTAGATGAAAATGCAAAGAAGATTGTAATAAATCCCTTAAAAGGACATTTGTCTTCAATTTTACCTATACCTACTATTTATAGGGCCTTGTTTCTCCTTGGCCGAGGCCCACTATACATAAAGTTAAGCTTGCCTAGGATTTTGTCTTTGTTAATAAGTTATTTTTATACAAAAAGACAAGCTCTTATATGCAGGGTCATATACACTACAAATTTAGAGGTAGAGAGTTGTTCAACAGGGTACAACAAGGTGCATAGGAGCCTCTCTAGTATTTTCTGAACTTTAATATCTTCACCTCTATTTTCAATTCATGTGTTTTTATTCACTATTTCATGTGTATTTATGCTTAGAATTTCCACAGTGTACTCTATTCTTTGTGATGGGGTCATCATGTATGTGTGCTTTTAAGGACATTAAAAGTGTTACTCTTATCATGTTTCACGTATTTGTGCAGAGTTCCACAAAGTAATAGTGTGTGAATCCATGTTTGTTGTACTCCCATTGTAGGGTGTATAAGAGCCTCTATAGTATTTTTCAAGCTTTAATTTCTTTAGCTCTATTTTTAATTCTTGTATGTTTATTCACCATTTCCTGTGTATTTATGCTTCCCAGTGCCAAAATGTGCTCTATTCTTTGTGATGGGATCATCATGTATCTATGCTTTTAAGTACATTAAAAGTTCTATTCTTATCATAGTTCATGTGTTTGTGCAGACTTCCACAAAGTAAGAGTGTGGTAATTCATGTTTGTGTTTGCAGTACTCCCATTGTACTATGCAATGTATACTTACTATTGTTGACTTCTTCATTCAAAATGTTTAGTGAGCTTATTAAATATTGCCATCAACATCTTTCATAGAAGCTACAACTAAAATAATTTTTTTTGCATACAATCTCCATGGACTTGATATTCAAGGCTTCAAAACTATTATTGGTAACCTTTGAAATTTACAACATGAATGTTTTGGTTCTTTTAAATTTTTCAAAATGTAATGTATCCATTACATTTTATCTATCTCATCTAGTACACACAAAGGTTTGTTCAGCTTGTCCTTGAATCTCCACATGAGGCATTGCCATATTATATAGATTGTTTCCAAATGAATTGGTATGTTAATTTTCTATAATGTGAAAAGACAATCTCTAATTTAGAACGTTACACTATCTACAAAAAATGTAATGCCTTCTCATATGTACATTTCTTTGTTGGAGGCTCATTATATATATACTTTCAATATAGGGTGTCAATTTCATGAACAGTGGTTGGCCTAATTATTTTGTGACTGCTATGTTACATTGCAAACTACTCAGATTACCCTAGTTGTCAACACACCATTGTACTCTCGTGGTGAGCTTTACGATGATTTATATAAGTATTTCATTGGTAAGGGTTATTGTTATAGAGCATATTCTTGACTTGTTTGAATGCAAGTTGTTGCTTGTTGGAAACAAATACTATGAATGTTAACTGTTGTAGATATAAGATGGATGAGTGGGAATTAGATGATTGCCTCAAATAACTTTATGTTGAGACTGAACTAATGGTATGCATTTTCATCTACTATACTTGAACATGAATTTTAGTTATATTATTTTATTTATTAATGTTAATCTATTGTGACATGCATTGTGTTAGGAGAAATAAGTCGGTCAAAAGTCCTCATTACATACAAGTGCTCAATTTAGATGTTCCCCTCGCCCCCTTAGAAATCGAAGGAGGAAGCTATATGGAGGGTCAACAATTGGGGATGGTATTCCCACTGTTATGAGACAACCATCCCCTACTCATAACTAACCAAGGGTGCAACCCTAGTGTGAGATGGAATCTTTACCGAATAAAGATGCAAACAAGGGGATAACATAGGTAATTTTATTGATGGTTTGTGTATTTTTAATACCTACTATTATTTTCTTGCTGCATATGTAAAATTCTCAATATTTGTGAACCATGCATCCCTCTTTTGATTTGTTACATTGCCCTTTTTTAATACTACAGGAGGAGGGGTGGAGCAGATCGAAGGTGAAGAGGGTGTCCCCAAAGCCCCCAATGACTATTTCTTAGTAGATGTATGAGAACCTTTATCTGCCCTTAATGTTTGATTACTCCTCATGTTAAATAATATTTCTTTCTTCCCTCTTACAACAATCAAAATTAAAATACTTTTGACTGACACCATGAATTTTTCTATGTTGTTTTTGTTTTGTGTTTTAATTGGGAGGGATGGAGCAAAGCCATGTGGACGTGGCTGATAGTCACCTACATAATGACTCAATCCCTACAAATGTGCATATTTTGTGTACTCTCTCTTTCATTTGCCATGCTCAATAACTATAAACCATGCATCCCTATTTTTATATGATATATATTTCTTAATGTTGTAGGAGGAGGGGGTGGAGCAGACCAAAGGTGAAGAACGTATCCCCAAAGTGTCCAATGACTATTTTTCAAGATATGTATGGGAACCTTTGGCTGTCCTTAATGTTTGATTGCTCCTCGTGTTAAATAATGTTTCTTTCTTCACTCTTAGAACAATCAAGATTAGAATTCTCTTGACACGCCATGCATTTTTCTATGTTGTTTTTGTTTTATGTTCTAGTTGGAATGGGTGGAGTAGAGCCACATGGATGTGGCTGATAGTCCCTTGTATAATGATTATATCCTTACAAATGTGTATATTTTTTCTAGTCTCTCTTTCATTTGACATGTTCATAGCCCCGTGTTTGTTGTTCCATATATGTTTGGAGTTGGACTCACATGTATATGTCCACCTATGTGGCAAGAGGAGGTAATGACAATGATGATGAGGATATGATGATGATGAGGATATGATGATGATGATAGTGATTGGCTTCTGGATACTTTATAATCTGAAATGGAAGAGGAACTAAATGTTTTAAAAACATTTGATTATTTTTGATGATTTTATCTTATGTTTATTATTTTATGCTTTTAACATTATATTGTGTTTGATGACGTTATACTTTATTTATTGTTTTATGCTCTTAACCTCACATCTCTTCCTTGTTGAATGACAATATGTAGGCGAGTACAAAATCGAGGATTGGGGTATTACAAGGTAGAATGTGTACCTTTGCTTGTTGAGGCCATGCGACACATTTAGAGATGATGGTGGTCATCCATTTTGGTCATGAGATAGGCTTAACACTCACCGCCATAAGATTCATTGTCGGCAACCCATTCCAAGGAGGCCCCCTGGGTGTGCTGGAAGTGGGAAATGTACACCTAAGAGAAGAGAAATCAATAGAAGGAAAACAAAAAGGAGGCCAATAGACTAACTCTTGAAAAATTAGAGCATCAACAAGAGAGATGGGCTAGAAATATCGTGGATGGCTAGGGAGGATGTGTCTGAGTTATGTTATCTCAATGAGACAACCTTGAATTCTATCAAAGATGAGATGGTTGCATACGATTCGAGTGAAAAATTGGCATGAAGAAGGGAATCTTGCATTCATAAAAGAGAATATCGTTGACAAATGGAGCAATAAAGAGAATGGGTGGAGCAACAGCAAGGTGCATGCAACAATTGACCTCAGGATAAATGCATTATGTTCATTGCATTTCACAAAGTTAATGTTAAGTTCAATTCAGATTAATCAATATTAACATTGATATTTCTACAACAATCATTATTCTGATTACAGAGGGATGACCCTCAATCCCATTCTAGTGATGAGGATCATATTCCTTTGAGAGAAATGCATTTACAGAATGGTATATATGTTCATCGAGGGGGCATAAAAAATGAAAGTGTGCATGATAGGTTGCCTCACAAATTGATGTTGTACTTCCTGTGATGACTACATATTATATGCACTCTTTTTTATTCCCCTTACCTTTCTTTCAACCCTACCATTACATATTTTGATAGTGATATATATTGTTATTGCATATAAGCTTTTGGTGGAGACGAGTTGACACAGTCATAGGCATAGGCATAGATCGACCATGTTTAGGAAAGTAATTCATGATGGAGCAAAGAGCACATATATATTTTGAAAAAGTGGTACAAAGGTTTTTTTTTACCTCTTAAAGAGGAAGAGAAGATAGAAAGCATGCTCTGTACTAAAAAAATTATCCAAGATATGAAGGTAGCAGGTTGTTATGCACTACTAACAAAGAATGAAGAAATAAAAATGGTGTCAATACTAACAGAAGTAAAAAGCGTGTTGAAAGAATATGAAAATTTTCTGCTTTATGAGTTACCAGATGGTTTGCCACCAAAAAGAGATATTCAACATCATATTGATTTGATTTCAAGATTAGTTCTACCCAATCAAGCAATTTATAGGATGAGTCTAATAGAACATGCAAAATTAAATAAATAGATTACTGAATTACTAAGGAAAAAGGTGATAAGAGAGAGTATGAGTCCATGTGCAACACCAGTGTTGCTAACTCTAAAGAAACATGGAGGATGGATAATGTGTGTGGATAGTAGAGTAATTAATAAAATTGCAACAAAGTATAGGTTTCTTATACCTCGTTTAGATGATATGATGGATGTGTTTGCAGGAGCAAAATATTTTACCAAGATTGATCTAAATAGTGGTTATTATCATATTAAAATTCGTGAAAGAGATGAGTGGAAAACTATATTCAAGACTAGGGATGGTTTATATAAGTGGATGGTGATGCCATTCAAATTCTCTAATGCACCTAACACATTTATGAGGGTGATGAATACAGTGCTATGAGAATATATTATTAAGTTTGTGGTTATTTATTTTGATGATATTTTGATATTCAGTAAGACTAAAGAACACTTACATCATTTGAGAATCGTAATGGATTTGTTAAGAGAGGAGAAGTTGTATGCAAATATGAAGAAGTGTAGGTTTATGCATAATAGTTTAGTATTTTTAGAATTTATAGTTTCAGCAGATGGTGCGAAAATATATGAAGAAAAGATAAAGGCAATTTTTGAGTGGCCTATTTCAAAAAGTATTACATAGGTAATAAGTTTCCATGGTTTAGCAACTTTTTACAAAAGATTTATTAAAAAATTTAATAGTATTGTGGCACCAATAATAGATTGTATGAGAGGTAAAGAATTTGCATGGACTAGATCAGCAACAAAAAGTTTTGAAATTTCGAAGAAGAAGATTACAGAAAGACTAATTTTAGCATTATCAGATTTTAACAAAGTGTTTGAGGTTGACTGTGATGTTTTATTTATGAGAATTGGTCCTGTGTTGAGTCAAGAAGGAAAGCCAATAGCATATTTCAGTGAGAAATTAAATGAGATAAGAATAAAATATTCTACTTATGATGTTGAACTTTATACAATTGTACAAACATTAAGACATTGGAGGCATTATCTAGTACCTAAGGAGTTTATACTATATATAGATCATGAGGCTATAAAGTATGTGAATACACAAAAGAAGTTGAATAGTAGGCATGCAAAGTGGGTTTCTTTTTTACAGGAATATATTTTTATGTTGAAATATAAATCAAGAAAATAGAATCAAGTAGCTGATGCATTGAGCAAGACGGTAGCATTATTAACTACTATGGTGAGTGAAGTAATTGGATTTGAAGCTATTAAAGAATTATATGATATTGATCCATATTTTGTCAAGATAGTTGAATAGTGAAAGAATCCATTAATAGGTGGGACAAATATTATTCATGATGAGTATATTATATAAAAAAGTTATCTCTTCAAAGGAAAACAATTATGCATTCCATTTGGTCTCTATGAGACAATATAATAAGATAACTACATAAGGGTGGTTTGGCTGGACATTTTGGTAAGATGAAGACAATAGCTTTGGTGGAGGAATATTATTTTTGTCCAAAGATGAAGAGAGATGTGACAAGGTATGTTTCAAGGTGCAAAATATGTCAGATAGCTAAAGGACATGCACAAAATATTGGACTATACATGCCATTACCAGTTTCATAAGGACCATGGATAGATTTGAGTATGGACTTTGTGTTGGGATTTCCAAACACACAGAGAGGTAATGATTCAATTTTTGTTGTTATAGACAGATTTTCTAAAATACTTCATTTCACTTCATGTAAGAAAACCAATGATGCCACTAGAGTTGAAAAATTATTTTTTATAGATATTGTGAGATTGCATGGTCTTCCAAAAATTATTACTTCAGATAAGGACATGAAATTTTTAAGTAATTTTTGAAGGACTTTATGGAAGAAGATGGGTACTAAGCTACAATTAAATAGTGTATATCACCTAAAAATAGATGGATAGATAGAAGTTGTGAATAAGAGCTTGGAAAATTTATTGAGATGCATAGTAGAAGAGAAACCAATGCAATGGGACTTAGCTTTACTACAAGCTGAGTTTGCATATAATAATTCAGTGAATAGATCAATAGAAAAATCACTTTTTCAATTTTTTTATGGGAGAAATCCTATGGGTATTTTGGATTTGGTACAATTACCGATTGTAGATTAAATTAGTGATGATGTAGAAGAATTTGCAGAGCATATGCAGTAGTTTTAATAATGAGTAAGAAGAAATTTACAAGAAAGTAATGGGAAATATAAATCAACAACGGATGTCAGGAAAAGATCCAAGGTATTTAAAGAAGGAGAGTTGGTAATGGTTTACTTGAGGAAAGAAAGATTTTTAAAAGGTACATACAATAAATTGAAGTACAAGAAAATTAGACCATGCAAAATTGTGAAAAAAATTAATGATAATGCATATGAGATGAGTTTACCACAAAATTTTGATATTTCTCTAGTATTTAATGTTTTATATTTATATGAATTCCATGAAGAAGATGGTGAAGGTGAAGAAGATGAAGAATTAAATTGGCAGCAGCAGGTTCCAATGAAAAAGTACAAGATAATACAAGTTTTGGATATGAAGAAAGTGAGCATAATACAAGGGAATTATAACAGGTATTTGGTCTAGTGAGAAGGATTGCATCAATAAGACAACACTTGGAATACAGAATGGGAGCTGAAAAATATTGACAAAGACAAATGGTATTAGTATAATAAGGACAACTCATGGGACCTGAATTATTTTCAACTAAAGGAGAATGATGCAAAAAAAATAGGGTCTAAAAATTCAGTTAAATAATTTTTTTGAGATTTTTCTATTTTTAGAAATGAAAGTCAACTTTAGTTGAATTTCATCCCATAGACTAATTTTAGTGTTTAGAATATTTTAGGATATTTTTAGAGCTGCACGCGCTTGCATGCATGACTTACTAAAAATAGCAGCTGCTAAAAATAAAAGTTTTATTTTATACGTTAGTTTTTTTAGAATTTTTGCATGTCAACTCTAAATTCAAGTTGAGGCTTATTTAAGCATGGTTTGGGTTTGTAATTATTTCAAACAATCAATACGAATCAATTCTACGTATTGTTTCAAAATCTTGGCCTATTGGTAATTTTCTTGTTTTTGTTAGTTTTCAAGTTCATTCAGTTATAGTTTTTATAATACTTTGAATTAATTTCAATCTCTGATATGACTTGATTAATATAAAATTAGATCAAATTTTTAATACAAATATTCTAATAAGTTGCTCAAAATGAAGAGAGGAAATTTTTTAATGTTATGGATGAAAAACTCAGCAGAAAACTATTTGGAAGAACTGACATGCAAGCATAAGTTTCTGTAGGTATATTTTCTAGTGTGCAAAGCAATAAAAATTAGATCCTTATATCTTTAGGAGGCTAAAGACAAATAAAAAATTATCTTTATGAATATTTAAAATGGATGCATGATTGACATAAATAATTTATTATTTTCACTTAACAAAGCAATAGCCAAATTTTTTAAAAGATTTATCGGTATAAAGGAGGAAAAAAAAAAATTAGGAAGCTTACTCTGCACAAGAGGCATAAAAGAAATAGCTTCAAAGAAAATCACAAATGCATAAGGGTTGTGAAGAAATGAAAGTTATAATAAATACAAAAATCTTGGAAGTCTAAAGAAATGACAAATACAAAACATGTACTTAGAAATTTATGTGTTAACTCTCTATAATTCTATTTAAGATGAACAAGCAAGGGTGAAGATATGGTGCAATATTTTCCAAAATGTGTAAAGTCCTTCAATTTTGTAGAGGGTAATCCAATTCAAAATTTTGATTAAATGACTAGAGTGTATAGGAATATTTTATATTTATTTTTAATTCATTTTATAAAATTAAATAAAAAAAGGTACTTTAAAAAAATAATTTGTAAGTTAGAAAAAATAAACCACCAAACATATCAAGTCCAAATAATAAATTAGGAGTATGATATTAGTTGTGGATCTTCAATATTCATGGTGCACCTCCATGTAGTTGCTCAAGTTGACCTAATTTCTTTATTAGTAAGAGAAAGGTAGGACAATGAAACTTAAAGTAAAAGAGTGAAGGAAGAAACAACAATTTTGTGATTGGCTTTTAAAAATAACAAATTGTAGACTATTCATTTTTTAATTTTATGATTTAATTTTCAATGTGAATAGGTATATTTGTAAAATTATGATAGTGAGGAGTTGATTGGGACAATGAAGAGTTAAATGGGGATAGTGAGAAGTTGATTGGATAATGAAAAATTAAATGGGGTAGTGAGAAGTTAATTATGTTAATTTGACAAGAGTAAATTTAGGTGGTGAATCAGAAACAAAGTATAAATTAAGAGAAAATATTTTAAATCATGCATATTAGGGGTTGATTTGGAAATTATAATAATGGTAAAGAAATCATCATTTTAAGTAGAACAGCGTTTACAAAATTTTCGCTATAGTTTTGTCATGCATCGTGAAATTTTAGGTCTAAGAGGTTCAAAGCCCCTATTTTCTACAAATTTGAAATTTTTGAACAGTTTAAGTCACAAACTCCACAAATCAAATTGTTCATGTGAAAGTCAATAGATCACAATTATTAATTAAATATTTTAAATAATCATATTTTCATAAAAATTATTTTGCTGAAACCTTTACTTGCATTGATCAATGTGACCTTTATTTCTCTTGGATGTTAATCAACCCAAGTTATCTCCTTGGACACAGAGACACGGTCTCATAAATCCCACGTGGTTCACATAATGGCCTTAGATTATAGTTTTAAAAATGATCCAGTGTTACTCGGAGTACCATAAAAGGTGAATTCTTAAACAAATAATATCTGGCATGTTAAATAGAGTCACAAGATAGAATAGAACTTAAATCTTTGTGATGTCAAAAACAAAATATGGTAGTCAAATTAAAATAACATAATGAAAGACTTGTGGAGTTTTCCAAAACTTAGTGTAGAATTTAAAATTAAAAAAACATTCACAAATGAATTGATATATGAAACTTGATTTAAACCACGGCAACGGAATCATGAGGTCACAGAGTTCACAGGAACTAGTATATTCATTTTTCTCATTAATTTATATTAGAAAATTTCTTCGACGTATTTTTTAATATGCCTCACCACATTTGTAAATCAAAATATTTTCTTAAAACAATTAAACATGTTTCAAAAACTCTCTTTTTAGATATTTTAAGCTATAAGTGGAAGACACTCCCTGTTAATTACTGCTTTTGCTTTGTTTGGCAGTATGGATATACTCCGGCCTCTTGCCGCTTCTACAATAACATATTATATTTCGCTGCAGTAAAGTCATTGTTGGGGGCTCCGTACTGTTTTTTTTAAGATACCTTTGTTTGAAGTATCACCTGTGGTGGTTCATTTCACCATGATCTTCAATTATGCCAATTTTCACCACAGACAATTGGACTGCAACTGTACATTCTTCTACACTTTGTTTTGGAGGATTTATGGTAGCTGTTTCTGAAGCATTTCTTACTTCTACGGCCTTAAACTTGGCTTTTTCAGCTAACTCCTCCACTGCCAAAATAAGGCTTTCTAATCTAGCTGCAATTTCTATGACAAGAGAAGCAAAGACAGCAACCGGAAGACCCTCGCCAAAAGCAAAACTGAGAGAGGTTCGCTTGTTTTCTATGGGTTGATCTCCTGACATATTGTCACGAACCAATGTTTGGTCCAACTTTTTCAAGGCTTGGGAGTTGAACTGTACAATTTGCTACCGTTTAGTGTCAATGAAAAGCTCTGGCTGGGAACTGAGTGAACTTTGCAGGTCCTCCACCACTGTTGACAATCGATTTATCATTGAATCTTTGTTGTTACTTTTTGTCATGCTCCTCATGCTTTTAGCAAGTTCATGTAGAATGCTGCTACACTCTTTGGATGTATCAATGCATGGGGTTTTCAGGACTTCTTTTAGAGAAAATGAAGCCTGAACACACAAAATTAGTCATATGGTTACGGCATGTTGGGATTCTTGTTATCTTAACATTCATAGGAAATTGTCATACACATTGATTTGAGTTTACAAGTCAATGTAGTAACAACTAAAGTCTACCTGAGTCTGAGAGTTCAATAATCCATTCAAGGCCTCCACAGATTAAGCACAATATCGCATCTTAGCTCCAACTTCTACATATTCACTCCAAGGATATTTGAAGAAAAAATCTCCATGCCATGGTTCCCAAGTTGCAAAATTAGCCTGCAATCCAAATTTTAAAGGAATATAGTTAAGTTTATAAGATGAAGGTTGATTTTACTAAAACCGCATTATGAAGTTCAACACACACCCAACATTCTTCTGTGGTTTTCGAATTCAGCACACGTTTGTAGCCATTGGAGGCTTCTGATTCTTGCCCATCTTCTATGAAAAAACCTGCTTATACACATTCTGCAAGGCAAACGTGCAGATTTGGTTTTTAAGAATTTATATTTGGTTTTCAATTGTGCACATCATCTTGTTTGATGATTGATGAGTATATAGTATTTACGTTCAATAGAGCCAGCTAAAGCCTCCAGATGTTGTATAATCAAATCGTGAAGATCACTCCAGCCCAGATTGGGAAAAGCACAATACTGATAAAGAAACACAGAATACACCCTATTATTACCGTAGCCAACCTTCGGTATGCCATTTGAAACAGGTTCTACTCACGGTAACTAGAGATGGCAATCAGATTGAAGGTGAGAATGAAGATGACCACCCCATAATCATATTTTTTCTTGATCTGTGGAATGAAACGTGAAAATGTGGAAACTGCACCTGCATCACACATTCATGTCACACTACTAAACACAGAATATATATATATATATATAATCTTCTATATTATTTTGTAGAAACGTCTTTACCTAAAGCAAAAATAGATATAGCAAGAAAGATTAGGCCGCCATTAGCTCCTGAAAATTGTGCAAGAAACCCAAATCCAACTCCCAGTGATCCGGCCACCAAAGTGGCAAAGCATCTATTGAAACCTTTGCTCAAAGTTGCACCTGCATTATGTAACGTGATACGGATCTTAATTTTACAAACAAAATAAAAGACAGATATAGAAAGAGGGCAATCAATGTTCTGGTTTACACACCTACAGTGAATTCAAAAACAACCACCACTGTCATCACAGCCCATATGGCATTTCCACCTACACTATCAAATAACGGCCTCATAAAGTAAAACAGTGACACCACAGAAACTGCAAGTCCAACTTTCACAGAATGGATGATTCTTCGACGATCATCTGAGCCAATCTTCCAAATTGTGTGGTACATGATTGAAAAAGTTTACATACTTTTTTAATCACAGGGTTGCAAAATTTGGGGGGATTGGATTCTATCCCTCCCTTAAAATTAATCTTCCACTTTAACGACTGTGATTGCATAATCTTTTCTGCCATCCTTAAATCTCTACTTGAAAACAAAGCTCAGATTTGAAAAGCTACCATAGGTGTGATTAATTTATGGATATGCACAATTGCCGAATTGTACGGTAAGATTAACTTTAGATTTTTCCACGGCTGACTGCGATTTTTAAGAAAATCTGGAGTTGACGGTACAATTTTTTCCATATTAAATTAAATACGCGTTCGTTGTATTTTAGTTTATCACGCAAGTGCATCATCTGGGATTATACAGACTATTTAATTTCATTATTCTGCTCTGGCCTTCACATTTGGTTAACCAGCTGAAATATTTTAAAATATACGCAGTCAAGTATGGCATTTGTGAGTTTGTGTGTGCAGATTGAATGCTATTGAAAGAAATCAAACATGGGATCTAACTATTTTACCTTAAGGTAAGGATTGTATTGGAGTCAAATGGGTTTATAAGACTAAATTTGATGCAGATGGAAAGGAAAATTGAAGATCAATAAAATCTCATCCTTCAAGAGATTGTTGTAGCAATTGTGTTTAGTTTTTGTTTATTTGTTTGAGTTCTTATTTTTTGCATGCTCTCTATATTCTAACAAATTGGTATCAGAGCTTTGGCGAGAAGATCCAGGGAGAAGAAAGGCGCAGTTCGCAGGTTGAATCAGCAGAAACCTGAAGGAAGCGCTCAGGCAGGTCGTGAAGGGAGAGAAGATCCAGGGAGAAGAAAGGCGCAGTTCGCAGGTTGAGTCAGCAGAACCCTGAAGGAAGCGCTCAGGCAGGTCGTGAAGGGAGAAGCGACAGGCAGTCAGCCCAGCAAGGAAAATCGCGCAGGGTCTGTTAGAAAACGCAGCCAAAGGAGACAGAAAAGCCCCCAGTCAGCAGTCGCAGCCCTGTAGTGGCAGAAGCGCAGGGGAGCCGTGGATAAAGAAAAGCGTGCGCAGTCAGGTGGCTGTAGCGTATGCAAAGAAAAAAAAAAAAAAAAAAACTAAAGTGAAGGGGTGCTTGGTGAAGTCTGGTCGGCGCAGCATTTTTTTAAAAATAATAAAACAAAAAAAATAGCGCAGTAAGACAGGTTCGTGGGGATGCCGTGGGCAGAAGCGCAGCTAAGAAGGAAGAGTGAAGGCAAGAAGGAGCCGAAGGTGTGAAGCGCAGTCAGATAAGCGTGAAGGCAGAACACAAGTCTGAAGCGCAGTCAAATTGAAGGTCGTAGAAGGAAGTGCGCAGGAGGGAAGCGCACCCAGTCAAGTAGTCAACGCACAGCAGAAGAAAATGTGCAGACAAGAGGAATCGCGCAGCTGGCAGAAGTTTTGAGCGCTCACAGAGACCGTTGGAAGAAACCTACAGTGACGTGGAGACCCAAATTGAAGACTGCAGAAAAAGGTTTGAAAGTGCATTCAAAGCGCATCCGAGAAGGCCATCAAACAATGAATTCGTCAAGCCGCCCCCGAAAGAGGAAACGCCCATTGCAAAGGATGAGCCGCTGGCCGAAACCAAAGATGAGATCGCCGAAGAGGCCAAAGAAAAAGGGACGATGCGGATCAAGGCAGTCGAAGAAAGTTAAAAGAAAAGAAGCAGCAGAGAAAAAAGAAAAGCGCTCAAGCTAGAGGCGTGTTACACAGACGACTTGCAGAAGTGAAGTGCAATCCAAGCTTCCGTAGAAGCGAAGAAGTGGTGAAGATTGCTCCGAAGAGCTTGATTCAAATGCCAAAGATAAAAGGCGTCGAAAGTTTTTATTTGTTTTGTTTCTTGTTTGCTCTCTGTATTCAGTTTTTTACAAGGTGTATGTTTTCTGTGTTATGCAAGCAATGCAATCATTCATTGTCTTCAAATTATAGCATGGATGGCTGCAGTGCCGTGTTTGAAAAGATGAGCTCCGTAGAGCTTGAGTTACATAGTGAGTGAAGCTGTGAACGAGTTTGTGTTACACAGCGAGTGACGCTGTCAAAGTGTCTGAAGATCAGGGCGATCGTTGGCAAATCTAGACCAACGTGAAAAAAACCCAGCAGAGTTCTAGGAGGAAACCTGAGTAGTTAAGCATCAGGTGAAAGAAATGTAAGCAAGCAGAAAGTTTGCAGTGTTGGACATAAGCATGTCTGTTGATAGCCTTTCGACAGGGTACTCCTCAGTCTTAAACGCTGAGTGAACGCTCATTGAGCAATTGTATTTGTTTTGTATGAATACAAGGTGGTGTATTCCACATATAAGGCGATGTATTTCGCAAGGAGGTGTATTCCGCATGAGAGGCAGTGTATTTTGTAAAAGAAAAGCATCCTAGCTGAAACTGGTAGATAGAATGACAAAATTTAGGCATTGTAAATGCTGAAATAGTTTGTGGTAGAAATGGAGGAGTGTTGGACACTGGAGTTAATTTCTCCACTCCTCATGCATGTAGAAGTGAACATGTAGTTGTGAACAATCAGTTAGTGAACAGTTAGTTAGCAAACAGTTAGTCAAACTGTTAGAGAATTTGTTAGAGAGTTAGTTTGCATGGAAAGACTAAAATTAGTCTTGAGTTTACTTTTTTAATTATTGTTTGTATTCAATTCTATTTAAAGACCCTAAGGGCATATTGTAATTTGAACAAGATCAAGAAAAGGATCAAGAAGATCAGAAGATCAAGAAGATTATTAAAAATCTTGTTCTTTGATTGTTGTAACAATCTAAATGTTTTATTTTGGGTTTTCATATGTTTTTATTTTCTAACAATTGGAGACAAACTCAAGACTAAAATTAGTCTTTACATGCAAACTAACTCTCTAACAAATTCTCTAACAGTTTGACTAATTGTTTGCTAACTAACTGTTCACTAACTGATTGTTCACAACTACATGTTCACTTTTGCATGCATGAAGAGTGGAGAAATTAACTCCAGTCTCCAACATATTCTGTGCTACAACACAAAACTTAAATATGAACTTATAGGAGGAATATAAAGGCAGAACTTAATCATCAGACAGCCAACTCCCGGTACGGGTTCGTCGTCGCCGGTCGTCAGGGGCTGGTCACCAGCGGTCATCGTGGGTTGGTCCGCAATTAAAATAAACCGTAGTTAAGTTGTTGTCGATGCCATCACTTTGTTTTAATCGTGACCACTGCAGGCACCGCCAACTTGACAAACAACTTCTTCACTGCCAACTCCACTGCCAATTGTCACGTGGCACAGAACTAGCGAGGAATGGCATGTTAGATAATGATGCCCTAACACGCAGTTAATCATGGTTTTTTAGCTTTGCCTTAATCATGGTTTGCTAGCTTACTGTTAATCCGGTAATGCTAAGCCAAAATAGATGTCCTTCACCATTTGTTCGCTATTGTATCCAAGGTGGAGGGAGATAGTTCAAGTAGAGGTGGTCCGAACAAGAGCAAAGGAGTCGGTGTTTATTCAAACATTGAGGTAAATTGTGAAAGGTATTATCATTTTCACAGAGTCATTTCATTTCGTCTGAGGGTTCTGTATGCCCCTATTCAAGGTTACCCTTACTTCTCTATAGATTGTGTCTTAACGCACAGTGGTCTACATGATTGTGAACTATGTTTATGAACTTTGTTTATAACCAGACTATTTATTGAGTTTCGACGTAGTTTGCAAATTGTTCTTCCCATAAAAAATATATACTTAGTTCTCCTTTTCAAAGGAAATAGAGTTGTATTGTTCAAACACATAATATCATTTAACAGATGGTCATTTTAAAGGACAAAAGAAATCAAAGCTCAGTGTTACCTTATTAAAACTCGCAATGCATATGACCCTGCATAAAATATAATGTTTCATATGACCCTGCATAAAATCGAATCCCTAATTTATTTATAACAGATTCGTTCATATTTGTGATCACAAAAGGGCAAGTGGTCATCGAATAAGCTAAACAAAGAAAGAAATCCCATACTTTTTTATAAATGTGAAAAAAAAAGAATCCATAACTTATTCACACAGACAAAATCCAAAACATAGGAAGCAAGAACAGGTATGGGGAAAAAAGGAAAACACTTTAGATAAGCACATTCACAGTGTGTTCATAAACTCCTTTGCATAAATTAGTTAGATGAAAATGCAAAGAAGATTGTAATAAATCCCTTAAAAGGACATTTGTCTTCAATTTTACCTATACCTACTATTTCTAGGGCCTTGTTTCTCCTTGGCAGAGGCCCACTATACATAAAGTTAAGCTTGCCTAGGATTTTGTCTTTGTAAATAAGTTATTTTTATAAAAAAAGACAAGCTCTTATATGCAGGGTCATATACACTATGAATTTAGAGGTGGAGAGTTGTTCAATAGGGTACAACAAGGTGCATAGGAGCCTCTCTAATATTTTCTGAACTTTAATATCTTCACCTCTATTTTCAATTCATGTGTTTTTATTCACTATTTCATGTGTATTTATGCTTAGAATTTCCACAGTGTACTCTATTCTTTGTGATGGGGTCATCATGTATGTGTGCTTTTAAGGACATTAAAAGTGTTACTCTTATCATGTTTCACGTGTTTGTGCAGAGTTCCACAAAGTAATAGTGTGTGAATCCATGTTTGTTGTACTCCCATTGTAGGGTGTATAAGAGCCTCTATAGTATTTTTCAAGCTTTAATTTCTTTAGCTCTAGTTTTAATTCTTTTATGTTTATTCACCATTTCCTGTGTATTTATGCTTCCCAGTGCCAAAATGTGTTCTATTCTTTGTGATGGGATCATCATGTATCTATGCTTTTAAGTACATTGAAAGTTCTATTCTTATCATAGTTCATGTGTTTGTGCAGACTTCCACAAAGTAAGAGTGTGGTAATTCATGTTTGTGTTTGCAGTACTCCCATTGTACTATGCAATGTATACTTACTATTGTTGACTTCTTCATTCAAAATGTTTAGTGAGCTTATTAAATATTGCTATCAACATCTTTCATAGAAGCTACAACTAAAATAATTTTTTTTGCATACAATCTCCATGGACTTGATATTCAAGGCTTCAAAAATATTATTGGTAACCTTTGAAATTTACAACATGAATGTTTTGGTTCTTTTAAATTTTTCAAAAAGGAATGTATCCATTACATTTTATCTATCTCATCTAGTACACACAAAGGTTTGTTCAGCTTGTCCTTGAATCTCCACATGAGGCATTGCCATATTATATAGATTGTTTCCAAATGAATTGGTATGTTATGTTGGGAAATCAGGTGCAAACAAACACAGCTCTCTGATTCCACTTGTAGGATCTTGCTCCTCAGAAAGAGCACAATATGATTACCAATATATAAGCAATTAAATATGCGGAATTACACAGAATCAACAAATAACTAGAATTCACCAATGACAGAATATGAGAGACAATACACTATCTTGTATTAATACTTGTACATAAAAGAATACTATAAATAGATGCCACGCTCTTCCACCTTACAGAAGCTTCCCACACCTCAAGTGTACAGTAATTCTTCTCAAGAATTCACTCTCCTACCAAAAACGGTCCCAACACACAACTCACACACAGAATTGGTGTTCACCTCTCCAACCAGTCAGTAATAACCCTGCCAGTACACCAAGCACTCTAAAGTACTTTAAGTAGATCTCCCATGAACCTGCAACCTGTAATTCAACAGACCATACTTACACATGTAGATCTCTTATGAGCTTGCAACCTGCAACTCAATGATCTTACAATGGAAGGATCTTCCTTGCCTTCCTTTCTAGCTCATGATTACAATACATGCCAATGGGTCTATAAATAGATCTCAAACTTAAACAATAACTTAGACTTCTAAATTAGATGCAGCTCAAGACTCGAAATAGCCTTTACATGCAAACTCTCGCTTCACTTAACTGACTGTTTGTAAACAGCAGTTCTGGAACTGCCACAGGCGACCAATTTCAGTCTCTGTCTAACTAGTGCTGATCGACGTCGGCCGACCTGCTGTCGATGCCAATTGCCTTCTGCATTCATCATGACCAACGTCGGTTATCCTGCCGACGCCAGTTCTTTTGGATCTTCAGCAACCTTTCTCTATGTCTGCATAGTTGAAGCTTTTAGCTCCACAACCTAACAATCTCCCACTTGGAGATAAACAGCTGCAACTTGTACCTGTACCTGTACATCATCTAGTTTGTTCCCTTGACTATGTATCCCCCTTCAAGATCACTCTTGAAGACCAACCACCACAAAATTGTAGTGCAACTCCTGTCATCTAAATCACCTGCCACATCCACATCTACAAACCATGTAGACAATAACTTGACCCTGCATAGCATGTGCACTTGCTGTTGATCCCTCTAAGAATCTACTGAACTGCCCTCTAGTGCTTCTTACCTGGATTGACTCCAAACTTGTGACAACTCCCACTGCTTGGAAAAACTCAGGTCTAGTACATACCATGCACTCAACCTCATTATGTGAATCAAGACACCTGTCCAACTATCGGCGTGCTAACCGGTCTCACATAATCATTTGAAGACAAAATCACCCTGTGACCTTCCATGTCTCTAGAATACACTTATGCCAAAGAATCTTGCTGCTCCTAGATTCCTCATGACAAACCTCTGAACTAGCTTTACCTTTAGTTCAGCAACTCCTTGCATATGTAACTCTGCAACAAGCACAAAATACAGTAATAAGATAATGTAGCTAATATTATCCAACCTGGTAAAGAGAAACATAATGGTCAAACCTCCATTGTCCTGCAGCTAACTCAAGACCATATACCATAGCCTTCTGTCTCACGTATTTATTCCCGCTCTTCTTCATCCTGAACATCCATTCATCTATCAGTGCTTTCTTCCAGCTTGCAACTCCACCAAAAACACCTGTTTGGTTCTCCTCCAAGGAATCACATCCTCATCCATGCCAAGCTCCCACTGTTTCCAAGATCTACTTGCTCTGCTTCTTTAATAAGCTTCTTGGTTCTTAACCTTCAGTGAGCAACAAGTAGTGTAAAGAAGGGAAATGATGAATATGAGGCTTACTTACCACTTCAGTCCTCTATATGGGCGCTTGAGACTCGTTGACAGCTTGCTGTCCACCCAAAATCTGTCTCAATAACCGATGCCGATCACATCTCAGTCTGCACCTGACCGATGTCGATTCCATGGGACTGCCTCCTTGCCGACGTCGTTTCCCCTGGCCAATGCCGGTAGTTATCTTCCCTGAGTCACCGACATCGGTCTTCACATAGTCGACGTCGGTCTTCACATCGCTGACGTCGGTCCCTATATGGACGCTGACGCCAGTTTTCCAGTCGACGTCGGTCTCTGTGTTTTGCTAGTAAGAAATGAATTTTTATCGCGAGCTCTTTTTGGAACAAAACTTTGTCCAAATCACCCTTGCTCTGCTCAAAATTCCTCAGCCCCTGTGACTGATACCTGTCTGTCATCTTCTTCTTGAAAACCAAGACTTTCTTGTTCTTGTCACTAACATCGGATTTCTCAAGAAATGTCTCTTTCTTCTTCTGCATATAGAAACCACGATCCATGCTCTTCACATCCGAAAGCATACCCTTTGACTCAAGAACAAGCATCTCCTTTTGATCCATGTGACCAAGCCTATTAAGCCACATCCAATGGAAGTAGATAACCCAGAAAGAGAATCAGTAATATTAGTAGATAGATAAAACGTACCTACTTTCTTACCTCTAGCTACAACAAGTGCACCCTTGGTAACCTTCCTAGAGTCCACTGTGAGAGTTACTGTGCAACCCTCATCACCCAAACTTCCTACAGAAATCAAACTCTGCTTCAGAACTGGGACATGCATGACCTCCTTCAACACCCATGTGTTGCCCGTCTACAAATTCAGCTTCACTTTTCCTTTGCCAATTGTTTGACAAGGCGTACCATCCCCTAAACAAATTTTTCCAAAGTCTCCCTGGACATGCTCATGAAAAAATTCCCTGTTTGGGGATGCATGAAAAGAGGCACCAAAATCTAAAACCCAAGATTCTACTTTATCAATAGAACATACCAGAGCATCCTGTGCAACGAACTCTGCAACATCTGCTTCTCCTTCATGTCCTTCATGCTGATCTTCAACCGACCTACAATCTCTCTTTAGGTGCCCTTGCTTTTCACATTTCCAGTAGGTTATTCTACCATACATGGACTTGAATCTCCTGCCTATCTTCGATCTTGATCTCCCATGCTCCATCTTCTCTCTTGGCCTTCCTCTGCTTTCAACACTCAAAGCATTTCCTGATGATTCACCTGTGCTTTTCCTGCGTATCTCTTCATTCAAGATTACATCCACAATATCATCCACTTTTAAGATTTTAGAAGTAGATGCAGTATTAGAAACTGCCATTACCAAACTTTCCATGAACACAAGATTAAGAGAGCTCTAATTTCATCATCAAAATCAATATTGACTAAACTTAACTGGTTTACCAAACCATGGAAATCACTAAGATGACTATGAATAGATCCACCTTTGAACATCTACAAATTAAATAATTGCTTTATAAGAAATACCTTATTCAAAGCCGAGGGTTTTTCATATAAATTTGTCAAAGATTCCATCAACTCCACCGTTGTCTTACACTGTAATAAGCTGGAAATCACAGACGATGCAAGACTCAATCTAATAGATCCCAGAGCCTTCCGATCAAGAACCTTCCATTCTTCATCTTTCATATCTGTGGGTTTGCATGCAACCCCACCCAACGGTAAGTACAAATCTTTCTGATACAAATAATCTTCAATCTGTATCCTCCATAATTGATAGTTCTTGCCATTAAACTTCTCCATTCATAGTCTAATTTTATCTGCCATTGCTATACTCCCACTCAAACAGAAATCTCTGTGAGTAACCTGTAATCAACACACACTAACCAGATCTAATCCAACCTATTAGTAATCCTAACCAAAAGCTCTGATACCAGTTGTTGGGAAATCAAGTGCAAACAAACACAGCTCTCTGATTCCACTTGTAGGATCTTGCTCCTTAGAAAGAGCACAATATGACTACCAATATATAAGCAATTAAATATGCAGAATTACACAAAATTAACAAGTAACTAGAATTCACCAATGACACAGAATATGAGAGACAATACACTATCTTGTATTAATACTTGTACAGAAAAGAATACAATAAAGAGACGCCATGCTCTTCCACCTTACAGAAGCTTCCCACACCTCAAGTGTACAGTAATTCTTCTCAAGAATTCAGTCTCTTACCAAAAATGGTTCCAACACACAACTCACACACAGAATTGGTGTTCACCTCTCCAACCAGTCAGTAATAACCCTGCCAGTACACCAAGCACTCTAAAGTACTTTAAGTAGATCTCCCATGAACTTGCAACCTACAATTCAACAGACCATACTTACACATGTAGATCTCCTATGAGCTTGCAACAACCTGCAACTCAATGATCTTATAATGGAAGGATCTTCCTTGCCTTCCTTTCTAGCTCATGATTACAATACATGCCAATGGGTCTATAAATAGATCCCAGACTTAAATAATAACTTAGACTTCTAAATTAGACGCAGCTCAAGACTCAAAATAGCCTTTACATGCAAACTCTCGCTTCACTTAACTGACTGTTTGTAAACAGCAGTTCTGGAACCGCCACAGGCGATCGATATCGGTCTCTGTCTAACTGGTGCTGACCGACGTCGGCCGACCTGCTGCCGATGCCGGTTGCCTTCTGCATTCATCATGACCGATGTCGGTTATCCTGTCGACGCCGGTTCTTCTGGGTCTTCAACAACCTTCCTCCATGTCTGCATAGTTGAAGCTTTTAGCTCCACAACCTAACATGTTAAGTTTCTATAATGTGAAAAGACAATCTCTACTTTAGAACATTACACTATCTACAAAAAATGTAATGCCTTCTCATATGTACATTTCTTTGTGGGAGGCTCATTATATATATACTTTCAATATAGGGTGTCAATTTCATGAACAGTGGTTGGCCTAATTATTTCGTGACTGCTATGTTACATTGCAAACTACTCAGATTACCCTAGTTGTCAACACACCATTTTACTCTCGTGGTGAGCTTTACGATGATTTATATAAGTATTTCATTGGTAAGGGTTATTATTATAGAGCATATTCTTGACTTGTTTGAATGCAAGTTGTTGCTTGTTGGAAACAAATACTATGAATGTTAACTGTTGTAGATATAAGATGGATGAGTGGGAATTAAATGATTGCCTCAAATAACTTTATGTTGAGACTGAATTAATGGTATGCATTTTCATCTACTGTACTTGAACATAAATTTGAGTTGTATTATTTTATTTATTAATGTTAATCTATTGTGACATGCATTGTGTTAGGAGAAATAAGTCGGTCAAAAGTCCTCATTACATACAAGTGCTCAATTTAGATGTTCCCCTCGCCCCCTTAGAAATCGAAGGAGGAAGCTATACGGAGGGTCAACAATTGGGGATGGTATTCCCACTGTTATGAGACAACCATCCCCTGCTCATAACTAACCAACGGTGCAATCCTAGTGTGAGATGGAATCTTTACGGAATAAAGATGCAAACAAGGGGATAACATAGGTAATTTTATTGATGGTTTGTGTATTTTTAATACCTACTGTTATTTTCTTGCTGCATATGTAAAATTCTCAATATTTGTGAACCATGCATCCCTCTTTTGATTTGTTACATTGCCCTTTTTTAATACTACAGGAGGAGGGGTGGAGCAGATCGAAGGTGAAGAGGGTGTCTCCAAAGCCCCCAATGACTATTTCTTAGTAGATGTATGAGAACCTTTATCTACCCTTAATGTTTGATTACTCCTCATGTTAAATAATATTTCTTTCTTCCCTCTTACAACAATCAAAATTAAAATACTTTTGACTGACACCATGAATTTTTCTATGTTGTTTTTGTTTTGTGTTTTAATTGGGAGGGATGGAGCAGAGCCACGTGGACATGGCTGATAGTCACCTACACAATGACTCAATCCCTACAAATGTGCATATTTTGTGTACTCTCTCTTTCATTTGCCATGCTCAATAATTGTAAACCATGCATCCCTATTTTTATATGATATATATTTCTTAATGTTGTAGGAAGAGGGGGTGGAGCAGACCAAAGGTGAAGAAGGTATCCCCAAAGTGTCCAATGACTATTTTTCAAGATATGTATGGGAACCTTTGGTTGCCCTTAATGTTTGATTGCTCCTCGTGTTAAATAATGTTTCTTTCTTCACTCTTAGAACAATCAAGATTAGAATTCTCTTGACACGCCATGCATTTTTCTATGTTGTTTTTGTTTTATGTTCTAGTTGGAATGGGTGGAGCAGAGCCACATGGATGTGGCTGATAGTCCCTTGTATAATGATTATATCCTTACAAATGTGTATATTTTTTCTAGTCTCTCTTTCATTTGACATGTTTGTAGCCCCGTGTTTGTTGCTCCATATATGTTTGGAGTTGGACTCACATGTATATGTCCACCTATGTGGCAGGAGGAGGTAATGACAATGATGATGAGGATATGATGATGATGATGATGATAGTGATTGGGTTCTGGATACTTCACAATCTGAAATGGAAGAGGAACTAAATGTTTTAAAAACATTTGATTATTTTTGATGATGTTATCTTATGTTTATTATTTTATGCTTTTAACATTATATTGTGTTTGATGACGTTATACTTTATTTATTGTTTTATGCTCTTAACCTCACATCTCTTCCTTGTTGAATGACAATATGTAGGCGAGTACAAAATCGAGGATTGGGGTATTACAAGGTAGAATGTGTACCTTTGCTTGTTGAGGCCATGCGACACATTTAGAGATGATGGTGGTCATCCATTTTGTTCATGAGATAGGCTTAACACTCACCGTCATAAGATTCATTGTCGGCAACCCATTCCAAGGAGGCCCCCTGGGTGTGCTAGAAGTGGGAAATGTACGCCTAAGAGAAGAGAAATCAACAGAAGGAAAATAGAAAGGAGGCCAATAGATTGACTCTTGAAAAATTAGAGCATCAACAAGAGAGATGGGCTAGAAATATCGTGGATGGCTAGGGAGGATGTGTCTGAGTTATGTTATCTCAATGAGACAACCTTAAATTCTATCAAAGATGAGATGCTTGCATACAATTCAAGTGAAAAATTGGCATGAAGAAGGGAAGCTTGCATTCATAAAAGAGAATATCATTGACAAATGGAGCAATAAAGAGAATGGGTGGAGCAACAGCAAGGTGCATGCAATAATTGACCTCAGGATAAATGCATTATGTTCATTGCATTTCACAAAGTTAATGTTAAGTTCAATTCAGATTAATCAATATTAACATTGATATTTCTACAACAATCATTATTCTGATTACAGAGGGATGACCCTCAATCCCATTCTAGTGATGAGGATCATATTCCTTTGAGAGAAATGCATTTATAGAATGGTATATATGTTCATCGAGGGGGCATAAAAAATGAAAGTGTGC
This sequence comes from Torreya grandis, assembly GCA_037957365.1. Lineage (NCBI taxonomy): Eukaryota > Viridiplantae > Streptophyta > Pinopsida > Cupressales > Taxaceae > Torreya > Torreya grandis. The sequence goes on along the minus strand of JARHVA010001316.1, from coordinate 3,588,382 downwards.
ATGATAGGTTGCCTCACAAATTGATATTGTACTTCTTGTGATGACTACATATTATATGCACTCGTTTTTATTCCCCTTACCTTTCTTTCAACCCTACCATTACATATTTTGATAGTGATTTATATTGCTATTGCATATAAGCTTTTGGTGGAGACGAGTTGACACAGTCATAGGCATAGGCATAGATTGACCATGTTTAGGATGTATGATAGTAACTTCTTATTTACCAAAACTAACAAGTTTATTCTTCATGTTGGTGTGTTATTCTTGCATTTTGTCAAGATTTCTAAACTGCACATTTTGAAATACAAGTGTCTAGGGTGACATGCATATGTGTGCATTCATGTGGTTGATCGCTTCCACTTCTTTGTCTATTTATAGAGGCCTAAAGGTCATGCCATGAACATTGATATTACCTTGTGGCTATTGCCTTGGACACTATTATTTATATACATATATTTTGGCATAATATGTATGACATATTTGATGTGTGGTCAAACATATTATTTGGATAGGAGATTTGATAACAAGTGTTTCATTTTTGGTTCGTGCGGGATACATAGTTCTTGTTTATGTACGATTAAATCAATGGTTTGGTGGTTAATTTGCATTTACCTATGTATTACACAATCATGCATGGTTGAATGATGCAATGTGTTTCCCATGTACTCATTGTATATTTTTTATGTGTATGGTATGTGTTATTTTCAGCTAGTGATCTATCATCTTCACATGTATACCTTATTCTCCTTTTATTCTTTCACATGTTGGTGACAAATTCCACATGTTTGCATGTCTCCATGTCTATATAAAAGAAACTGTGGTGGGGGGGAGTGCAATATAAGATTTTTATGCATGGCTTATCTCTCTAACATTCTTTTGTCTCATATTATGTGTTTGTCTGTTCAGGCAATCAACAAAACAATTGTCGATGACTATGGACCATGGTTTGAGGCATGGGACAAGGGGTGAGAAGGTATGGGGAAACACTCCAATACATTAGAATGACCATTCCATAGGTAAATATTTCATACTCCAATATAATGATTTTATTGTTTTCATTTAAGTTAGAAAACTCTTTGTGTGTAAGGGAATTATTCATAATTATAAAAAATTGGATGTTCTTAGATTTTAAATATTCTCATGGACCCTCGTTTATGTCTAGCTTTTCTTAGTTTTTCAATGCTGAAAATATTGAATGCTATCATTGACTTTCACATGTATCATATTTTTTATAAATGAAGTCCCAATTATAGAAGATAATGTGGCTACCCAATTGCTCAAAGACATGGAATAACTTCTCACAAGGATGAAATCCCAAAACGTAATAAGTGTATAAGAACATCTTGCTTTACAACTGTTACTAGCGGCTATAAAAAACAATCACTCGAAAGGGAAAACCAACTTTTGATTGAGCTTCTTGATGGTGAAAGGGCAAAGGTTATCAAGTTGGAAACTACATTGGCTGACAAGACTAGAGAGGTTAAGAAATTGCACCGTACACTTCTCACATTAATGGATGAGAAGATGGAAGCTAAAATAAAGTTTGTCAATCTACAAGTTACCCATGCCTACACAAAAGCACTTTGTGATGCAAGGGTAGAGACAGTGCGGGGCATGCAAATGAAGCATGAAGGAATAATTTCCATATATGAGCAATAACTATAGATTTTGAAGGTGAAGTTCGATATCTTGTTTGCACAAGCCAATGGCATGTCTCCCAATAGATGTGGTATTCCATACACGAACAATAATTATTAGTTGTGTGTAGTGACTCATGTGTAATAGGTTTATAAATGTTGATTCTATTTTTATGTTGATAGATATGTCATATAGTGAAAATCAAGTCATAATGCAATCTTTTTGTTAAGAAAACTCTAAGTGGGAAAAGGGAAATCAAGATTCAGTTATGAGTCCTATTATAGGAGTTTGGAGTCAATTAGCAAGAGTAGATAATTATTCCATTCCAATGTGGAAGAGATAAATAACAGAGATAAATCCATAGAAAAATTATTGTAGACTTATATTCCCTATTTTGAGTAATTGCTTTTGTGGTTGAGTATAACTGTTTTGTTAATGAAGAGTGAGACTAGTAATAGTTTCCATATGTGATTGAAGAATATATAGTTTGACAATACATTTCCAAGGTATTTGAATGAACATATTTGATAATACATGTTTAAAAAATTAAGAAGGAAGTGTATGTATTGAAGACTGTGTCTGTAGATCCCTGTTTGGGTGTTGTTCTCTTGTTTCTCTTCTATTGGTGCTACTCACCCTTTTCAAACTTGACTCATAATCATTGGAAAACCTCTCGGAGGTAGTTACACTTGGTTTTTTTCATACAAACGATGAGGATTTTTTAATGGATTCAGTTATGCATGTAGATTTGAAGACAATATTCGAAGGAAGAAGAAAAAAAGACCTTGTTCAAGGAAAGTGTGAGCAGACCCCCTATTTTGTGTTTCTTGATTGTATAGAAGATTGTGACTGACAAATGAATTGATCAATGGCTTTATATATAAATTTTACACATTTTTTAAGGATTATTAATGTATTCTGAGATTACAATTTGTAGGATTTATAATCCATTTATTAGTGTTGGAGGATAGCAACACGCAGACCCCTATTTTGGGAGTATTTTTGTTTCTATGCAGTTTGATTGTATTCTTGATGAATGAATGATCATTGGACCTACTTGGAATTGTTTTCTTTTGCATCTACCATTGCTTGGAATTGTGTAACAAGTGTATGAATGAAGGAAATACTCAGGAAGCTCGTTTGGTGTTATTAAATTGATTAGCAACCTTGTAAACTGTAATAGTCAATGCATGGCATAAGTTGACTATAATTCATGAATGAAGGGTCCTATCACTCATAAAATTCTTTGATCCCATTAGGTGAGTCATTTTATTGATCTTTTTAGGTTTCTTAACATTTAAACGAGCTTTGTAAATAACATAACCGTTTTGGCAACATACACCCCTGTAGATGATCATAATTGTTCATAGTCAAATTTATATTGGTTTAGTTAACATGCCTAATAGATTGGTTAGCACCTGCACACAATTTTAAAAGATAATCAATGGCTAGACAGACCCTACAAAGAAAGTTTGGAAGTTTGAATCGCTCTAAGATGTGCACAATGAGTTTTTGAATGCTCACAGGTTGATATAGGCCATAAAAAGCCCTAAACTAGGGTTCCATCAATAAATTAAGTTTGAACCATCAAAATTGCATGAATATTTTTAGTCTTAACCTTATTGAGGTCCTCTAATATATTTTCAAGTTTCCAAGACTGTATAGAATGTGTTTTTTGGATTTCTCAAGGACTGAGTTGAAACAAGCCTAGAAAGGGTTAGTAGGTCAGGCCTAAAAGGTGAAAGTGGACCTAATCAAAGAGTTGTGATACCAAATTTGACATATAGATGTCTTGGGATAGGTGAAAATATATTTTGATGCTTTATAGCCATAATCGATTGTACTATTATGTACTAAATAAGAAACATGGTCAAAAGGGCAAGTAGGAAGTGATTAAAGGACTAGTGTGTTAGAGAAGGAGTTGCAAGTTGAAAATTTTTTCAAGGAACCTTTGCATCATATATGTTGAAGAACCAAAAACCACATAGTGAGCAATGAATTAGTGAAATTTTGCAAGTAAATGTAATCAAACGCAAGGTAAAGTGTGAGATAAGTAGCTTATTATCTGCATCAATATTGAAACATCAACATCAAGAACTAACATCAACATCAAGAACAACAACGAACATTAAGAACAACTAACATCAACATCAAGATCAACAATAAATATGTAATACACAAATATGTACTTTTTTTTACCATTAAATTAATTTTTTTATCAATATTGAATCATATTTTTATGAAAATGTTCTATTGACTTTCATCACTGTCACTTTCATCCATTGGATCATAGTCATTGTCACTTTCATCCTCAAAAACATGCATAAAAAAATAGTAGTTTCATTCTTGAAATACTCCAGCCCGATTATATGAGATGAAATTCTATAGTGTGGGAGATTGTGTATCTCTTCCACAATGCATCATATGGCTACATCAAACAAAGACTAGATGCCTAAAATAGGTTATTCTGAACACTATATAGTTCAAAACGTACTCTAAAAGGTAGTTTCACACCAATGAAAATATTTCATACTTGATCTGGATATACATAGGCAGTTAGATCATTAGACACTTTCATTGACAAGAACTTCTCTAAAAAGGGCCTAAGATACACTGGAATAAAGCCAAGAGTACCCCATGCATCAAGTAAAACAAAATTGTTTTATGGCCATCCATATAACCACTATATGTAGAAATCATTGTTGGGCCTATCTATGAGTGTCGTGTACTCATTGCTTGCCAACAGAACATGGTAGGAAAGATACACCATGTTGTAGTGGAGGAGAAGATTAACCCAATTCAATCCATTAGGCTGTGTGTATTTTTGTGTTTCCCATCCTCTTCCAATTGATGGCCTCAGCCACCACACACAAGATTTCATGCAATGTAGAACATTCTGCATTGAGTTGCTCCAGTATGTTTGATTTCTTACAAATAAATTTATGGAATTTCTCTCATATTTATACCACACTCCCCATGTAGAATTAATTCCACCTACCACACAATTACAAAAATTAATTAGTGATAATTTCCAAAAATAAATCATAAACTGCAATTAATCATTCTGCTTAACTATTGAATAAAGAGAAGATAAACTATTGAATACATAAAGTTGTGAAATCAAAACACTATCCAAATGTATTGAGTAACATAATAACACTATTGTGAAATCAAAAGAGGTCCTTCATATGACTTAGAATAGGTTGAAGGATTCAAATAACTATTTTGGAAGCTAAAAATGTGGTATTCTACCTTATGCCTTGATTTGTGTCTATCAATAGAGAAAGGGTTGCCTGTTTCTTGGGGATATACTATGAACCTATTGAAACCATAGTTAGTGAGTGAAGTGTTTGTTGTAATGAAACTGAGTGATTCCAAATAATTAATGCATGAATAAGGTTTACCTTGCTTGGAAATAACTCTACCAACCATCAGACCTTATTGATTCACCATAAAACATCTTCTAAACAAGGTTTCCCACTATACAGTTAACACAGACCACTATGTACAAACAAAAAAATAGGGTATAAGAGTTCTTTTACTCACCTAGTACCTTTAAAGTCTCCTTCCATAGTTTAAGTATTCTAAGGTGTCTTTCTCCACCTCTCTTAACCACTATCCTATTGAAACAACACTTAGTTTCACTCAAATCAATGTAATTGCTCAAAATCTTATAGATGTCTCTTTCACTGTGTGACTAGAGAGTTTATTTTAATCTTCTCAAACTATATATAGGATGTTAAACATAGTCATTGAATGTAATCTGTCAATGTAAGATATTTACTCCTTTTTTAGACTTAGAGCCTTCTTTATGTTTCCATACTTCTTTATCTCTGTGGACACTCGTGCAAGGTGTTTGATCAAGAAAACACATAATATTATAGGCTACTATTTGAAATTAATTTTACCAACATTCACCAACATGATTAGTGACAATATGTAATGGTTATTACAAGATTGGTATGTGACATAAGCAAATACACATATTCCAAATGACTAATAAGAAACTTATCTTCTTGAACTCTCACCTTCAATCTTGGAGAGATAGAATTTGCCTACTCGGGGAACAAAATAGATTTTATACTAGATCACTTTAACTAAATCAAAATAGAGTTGATTTTGAATATTTATGACCATCTGCAAGTCTGTATGCTGCCAAAATGGTTATGTTGTGTACAAAGCTTATTTAAATGTTAAGAAACCTAACAAAATCAATCAAATGACTAACGTAATGGCCTCAAAGCATTTGATGAGAAATAAGAGGACCCTTCTTTCATGAATTAAATTCAACTTACACCATGCATTGACTGTTATAGTTTACAGGGTTGTTAATCAATTTAATAGCACCAAATGAGCTTCCTGGATCTTTCCTTCATTCATACACTTGTTACACAATTCCAAGTAATGGTAGATGCAAAAGAAGACAATTCCAAGTAGGTCCAATGATAATTCATTCACCAAGAATACAATCAGACTGCATAAAAACAAAAAGACTCCCAAAATAGGGGTCTGCCTATTGCTATCCTCCAACACTAATAAATGGATTATCACAGTTCAAGAATTCTAAGGTGTCTTTCTCCACCTCTCTTAACCATTATCCTATTGAAACAACACTTATTTTCAGTCAAATCAATGTAATTTCTCAAAATCTTGTAGATGTTTCTTTCACTGTGTAACTAGAGAGTCTATTTTTATTTGCTCACAGTATATACCGAAATACAAGATTAACGTAGAAAAAATATGCCCAAAACATGGTTTGTCCTCTAATTAATGATGACCAAATTCCATCATACATTGCCATAATTTTTAATAGGTAGGATTTACCTATCATACATTGCCATAATTTTTTGCATTTTAAGCAACATGTAACAAATAAATTACTTGGATTAGTTATTTTGAAGTGTCAATTAGAAATGAATGACCATTTGAGCATTTGAATTTTTAAAAACCACTGGTATGCATAATTTTATGCTCTAAATAGAATAATTTGCTTGATTCTTTCATATTTTCTTTTCTTGGAATAAATTGAGTTTAATTAATATTGTTACTAACATTATATTTTAATTCAAACACATTATACGTGCAAACCCCAGAGCCAGAAAGGGATTTTTATGGAACTCCATATATTCCAGTTTATGTGATGTTCCTTATGAGTTTATTATATCAGAAACAAAAATAAAAATATACACGAATTCTCATAGTGTGTTTTGTCTACAAGTCATATACTCTTAATGAATTTAAATACATTACCTATTTATATTCCCATCACCTCTATATTATGGCGCATATTATGAGGCTCAAATGCCTTTTATGTTACTTATGTTTATACCTACTTATGACATTTTTGTATGTTCCATGAAAAAAATCACTTTATGTAACTAATAAAGAGAATGATCTTTTTATCCCCCGAGCTATGTATGCACATATTAATGAAAAGCTTAATATGAGAAAGAAGGGCCATTTTATTCTATTGGTGCATTTATTCATAAATTAAACATGTTTAAGGTTGACACCCATTTAAAGGGTTGTGGATGATGTTAGGAAGGCAACCCCCTCATTGGATACATTCATGATGGATTGCATGCTAACATCTTGTCAAAGTGTGGATCATGTGAGGCTTGTAGTAAAACTTGCAAAATAACTTTTATAGAAATAAACAAGTAAAGTATGAATACCCAAAAATGATTCCTTGGACATGTTTTAGTTTCCATGATCATACAAGGGTCAAGGCAATACCAGAGAAGCTATGAAAAGGTAAAGTGCAAGGCCAAAAGCCTTGTGAGCTCAGCAAGGGATAAAAGTATTAGAAAGTAAATATGAAGGCCTAAAGCTGACTAAGCTTATTAGGGGCCAAACATAGTTAAAAATAGAAGATCATATGCCAAACTAAGGCATGCATGGGTGACAAAATAAAATATTAAATAATCATAAAGAATAGTAAAATACAAATAATGCCACACATGGTCAATGGAGGATCCTTCAAATCTGTAATAAAGTAGTTGTACCCTTGATTCATGGACTAATGAAGTGATTCATTGTGAGATTGCATCCTCATATCTTTAGAGGAAAACATTATATGCACACACAAACCCATCTACATGAAGATCACACACAAAACACATAGTTGTAGTATAGACCTTAAAAAACATAGAAATATAGATTAGCACATTAAGGATATATGATCAATGGTTGATTGAAAGATAATTGATTTTATAACTAAGTCCAACTATGTTCATCCCTAGTGAGCATCTCATCGATAACCTGAGATTATTTACAAAAATTGAATTGGTATGGTTTGTGGTACCTTCAAAGATGATGGGACAACTCTAGTTTGGGGGGGAGCTTAGATATGATGGACCACTGATTACTTAGTGGAGAAGGAGAAGCAATTATAACTATGTGCTTAGGCTCCCCAATGTAGAATCCCCACCCTAGCATGGAGAGGCCACTTGGATTGAATTTATACAATATGTATGCACCCCCCAAAATATGACCAATGACTAATAAGAAACTTTTCTTCTTGAATTCTTATCTTCAATTCTGGAGACCCAAAATTTGCCTACTTAGGGAATAAAATAGAATTTATACTGAATCACTTTAATCTCTAATTTTAATATAGTGAGTGGTTGTTTATGTGATATTTGATATTGTTTGTTATCAAACATAATCTCTAATTGGAGTCAGTAACAAGAGTTGGATTGTAATAAAATTACCCTTGAGATGATAGGTAGGTCTGTCAAATAGTGAATGAAAGAATATAGTTTGAGAAAGTGCCTATTTGATCTTTTCCTCATTCATTTATATAGTGAATGTGGAGATGGAGTGCATATGAAGTGTTAGAGAGAATTTATTGTGATGTTTAGGAGGTCAAACATGGTAAGATTTTATGTGCTCAAAGTTCTTTCTTGTTAATAGCATATAGACCAGAACCCCTGAATTGGTATATTGTATTCTTTATCTTGGAGCTTGTTTTAGATTCCAAAGTGATTAAAAAAGGCTTGAGATAGTCTTGTTACATGAGAACACACCTGTTATATGTTATAAAGACTCTTGGAAAGATTGAAACTATGAAAACCCTATTTAAACTATTTTATGCCATTAGAGCATAGTCAAGAACAACTAATTTTTCATGTTGGAGATTGATCTGATTCCTAATTCAACTGGTCATTTGTTCTTTACTTGATTTGATCTTCAAAACTTCATTTCTTTGTCAATCAATACATTTATTAATTGGGATGATTATTCTAATTCCATTTTACCTATATATTTAATCTTTAAATACTTATTTATGAATTTATACCTCCTTGAATCACATTCAGTCATACATTGTCTCATTCCACTCCTTACACTTGCTAAACTATCTTACTCTTTTTCACTAGCTTCTTACTAGGGTAGTCACATAGGTCTCAATGTCTAAAATATTTTTGAAGGTTTAATGAATCCATCCTTTATCATTTTATGTACTTAAGGAGTATAATTTACATATCCACACTCATTTAATTGGTTCCAATACACCTTAACACCCTTTGTCAATAATCAATCTCTCAATTGCATTATGAGGCTTGTAGCCTTTTTCTTAGCAATTTTCCATTGGTTGACCAATCTAGGCCCTCTTACTAAGATCTAGTTACACTTTTAGGAATATTATATTCCTAATGAGGCATTTGAAAAGTCTCAAGTCTTAAATCCACTTTTAAATAGAACCTCCTTTGCTAAAATCTTGCTAACTAGGTCTAATTAGGCCTATTCCATAACCACCACTGTCAAAACCATACTTGTTATACTGTATAATCTTGGAATATTTTCCATTATTTAGAGTACCTAAAATTATGATAGACTACAATTTTTTATCCAATTTGGATGTTAAATCTTATTATATCAACCAAACCCTAATCCTAGGGATTCCATCCTTTTACATAGGCCAAAAGCCTTTTAAAACCCTTATCTTGAGTTGTATGATGAATCAAAGGTTCAAAAAAAGTTCAAAAGTTTTTTTTTAGGGTCTCACACCTATTACAAGCCTTAGAACCTCTTTATAGATCACTTTTTATCCTTTTCATTTGAGAATGTCCCTTGACTATACAAGAAAACACAGCTGCTACAGATCTATGACTAGTTTAGACATTCAATTGATGATTACCATGCCAAGGAAAGATCAAATCATCTTCAATATGTTATTATCAACCTTACCATATCCACCAAAGTATTAAAAATTCATCATCATTACACTTCCCCTTACTATACCAAGTTTTTCAATCTAACTAAGGTTTGTATACAAGATAGGGGTTTATAGAACAATTCTATTTCAACTACATTGCTACCCGTTGGAACTAGTCTCTTCTTACCATCAACTCCTCCAACACAAGTTCACTATTCAAAACTACATCCCTTTGCTATATCTTTGTTCTTTATAAATTGACATTATAGACAAAATAATACCAAAACCTGCAGGGGCCTGAGTACTCAAACAGGGTATACACATGCACCCTTGAAAACCTAGTCTTGTCTCTCCTTAAATTCATGACTAGACCTTCCTTCTATTCATGATATTAATATGTTTAACTCATGTTTAATTCCTTCTCTTCCCTCTAAAATAGGGGTTTCTTGTGCGTGGCTAGGGTCTGACTGAGCAACAAAGACTTGCTTCTCTTATCAGGGTTTATCCCCTCCATTTAAAATTATAAAGTTATCTTTAACTCTGTAGACATGGATTGAAAAATTAGAAGCATACACATTAAATACAAATTATTTAAAATAATTATGATTAAAATTTGGGATCATGGAATGTTATGATTATAATATTTACACAAAACAATGTTATTGACGAGACTTTAAAAAATTTAACGTAATATGTTCTTGTGAATTATGATAAATACAAGATATGTACAAAATGTGCTTGAAAAAAAGGTTTTTGAGACTTTTCAAAAATTATTTGGAAGATGTAAAATTAACATTTAAAACACTAAATTTATAAAAACATGCCAATAAATCATAACATAAAATCCTCATTCATCTGCCAGTCATAATTTTATGTTGATTATAGAAGGATGCTCTAATAAAATAGAGGATATTTGATGCAAAAGAAGTTTGGGAATATTTTTAAAGAGTTTTTTTTCATGAAACAAAACTTATTGCTCTCAAATTTCATTAGTTAAAAATATAACTCTCATCACCCATTGGACTTTATTTCCATGGGTATATATTTGTGTCATTTTTATTTTGTTTGGTATGTTCAATATAAATTTATTTTGATAAGGTTTATTAAAATAAAAATTGGTGATGTTATATTTCAAGATATTATATATTATACAAATAATAATAATGATACATAAAGGTTATATATCAAAGCGTCATGTTAGAATTTATGGCTTAAACTCTTCACTAGAGGAAAATAATTAGATGAACACATGTAAAAATTAGTAAACAAAAAAGAAGGCCGAACAACACATGAACAAGGTATTAAAGCTACTAACAAATGAAATGAATCTCAGAACTATTGCATTCTTCATTTTCAAAAATTTAGTAACATAATTGGTTAATATAATATTTATAAATTCAATTTATGTTTAAAACAATAGCTAGCTTTACTGCATTCTTCAGGGTAGGGTTCAAATATCATTCAAAAAATCCTTTAAGAGATAGTACATTTATGCAACATGTTACAACGTGTGGGGAATCTAAAGAACTATTCACCTATATAAAAGGTATTTATTTTTCATTACATGCATTTATTGTTACATGCATCTATTGTTGTTGGGATGTCACCAAAACCTATAAAAGGATGCAATCAAGATGCATGATCTCTATTATGTCCACCCCTATCTCGCTTCATTGCCCTGTTAAGCTCATCATTCTAGACTTGTCATTTTGGATTGCTATGAGGTGGGGTTGGAAAATGTGTCATTTCCTACGACATGCTTTGATATTTGTGTCTATTCATATTTTCTATGAAGTCTCTCTATCGACAAGTGGAATTTCCATGCCCATCCTGCACTTGTTGGAATGGATGAGGCATTGGGTGTTTTGCATTTGATATCACCCTACTCTGCACCTTGTTATAAACATCTACCATATAGTTTTTTAAGAATACCATAGTTTTTACACTTCTATCCACTGCACAACATCTATCAAATATCTCGTGTGGTCTACATATCATGGCCTCAACATCATCAAATCCAACAATATACATGATCTATCTATAAAGTGAAAAGCATTAGTCAAAAATGCTGAAAAATGTGACAAACATATGACTACAACTAGTTACTAGACTTACAATATTAGCCCCCCTCCACTGGTCTTTAGTGTCATCTACTAGATTTGTTGCAACATGTTATAGTTCACAAATTGATCCTTACATATCCATATCTGATTCCCCATGCATTTTGGTGTGAAAATCTATGACATCCATGCCTTGTCCCTCATTTTCAATTTGAACTCCATTATCCTTGACATGGGTAATGGAAATGTATCACACAAACTACAATGACCTCGAAGTTGTCAATGCATATAGTATGTGAGGGAGAGAAAACTTACATGGTACTCAACATCGATGTTATTGATGCTCCTATCAACACCATGCATTGTGGTTGCATCCTCTACAACTACCTAAGTTGTCATATTTCTCATCAGGTCCACCTTGAGCACATGCTTGCAAGTATATCCTTGGATTGAAAATGATCAATTGCACATCGACATAGAAGGGATTATATTGAAGACATGATAAGACAACATCTCATCTTTCATACTTTTCACCCATGTCATACGAGGGTCATTATTATCAAAGGTAACATGATAATATTGGATGTTCAAAGCCCATACCCATGAAATATTTTCATGTCTTTCTACTTTGAAGTTCCTATGAAAGTTTATGTCCTTGCATAGTCGTAGCCATCAATAATGTATGTAAACCAATGTTGTAGTTGGTGAACCAACCAATCAATCCTGTGATGTGTATAAGTCCTTATTGTGCTTAGGAAATAACATTTCAAATTGGAATGATAAGATTCTATAGGTGTATTGGTGTCTTTCCCAACATGCATAAGTGTCTGACAACATCATGACCACATTCCAACTTATATGCCTAGTATTGGTCCCAATATTTGATAAAGGTAGGCTAAGAGGATCGATATCTTTCTACAAAATTTATGGAATCCCTTGTAGCCATTTCCTCATCATCACAACTATGCATTATGAACCCCAAGTCCTAAAACATCACACATCTGACATCATCATCTTTCACCTTTGCTATCAAATTCTTCAACCATGCATGATGAACATGCCAAATGCATAAGTAGACCTCATTATTGAATGTCTCCCTGAATAACATAATAGTTTTGCATAAATAAATGAAATAAGGTGGGTATGGTGTCTATGAACATACAAATATGAAGTCCATGATGCATGTAGGAATCATGATGATGCACCTAATAGCTTTTATCTCTGCACCAGCATCGTCAACCATGAAGGCACTAATTATACATTCAATCTCTTTCAAATGCACTCTTTGAAGAAGATTTGCATCCATTGCCTTATGTTGATAATACATCACTGAGACATAATGACCCATGCAATGGGCACACCTTTGTGTTTAGAATCAAACACCAATAGTGTGTATAATTAGAACTATAAAAGAAAACAATAAAAACATTATAATAACTACTATTATTACAAACATCAAAACAACTAATATTATCAACTACTCTTACAAACATTGGCATAATACCTTCATTACATTCATCCCAAACATTACATCCATCACCAATAATATATGCTTCCCAAATCTCAACAACCATTCTAGCTATTGTGGGATTTGGATGACCAAGATGAAGGGGATTTCCCCATCCCCATCAAGCTCTCCCCTGTTGTATCCTTGATAGAAAAACTACTTGTCAGGATTGTCCAACATTCAATCCTAAACACATGTTACATCATCAGAATTATACACATATTTTGCCTCCTTGATCAATCTCTCACTATTTTATATGTCATCCTCGCTCAATAAATCATCCTACTCTATTTCACCACTAAAAAATACAAGTTTCTCATTCGCCATTTCTCAATGTTTAAGGTGGATATCATTAGCAGACATTCTAAACAATAGTAGCTTGTGAACCCATTCATTGAGTTGGGGGCTAATGCGAGGAGCAAGAAAATATTTATTGCCCTTGAACTATTCATATTGTTGGTTGTGGCAATAGTTGTGCTCATTGTCCATGTGTCCTACTTGATTGTATGTGAGTAGCACACGATCAGGTCTACAAACCATGCATCATGTGCTGAAATGACAATGGCAACCAAACCTTATATGCCTTCGACCCAGTTGGCTACCCTTTCCCAACTTGGGCATTAAAGACTTGTCTTTGGGCATGGCATCGATTTTCCAAAAGTCATTAGAGCCATATGAACACCAATCCCTGCATGATTGTGGTGAACAAATAAATAGTCATGCAAGATGAAAATAAAATGTAAATTAATGAAACATAATAGCATCTAAATAGACACCAGCTTACAATGTATAGTGTGAGGTGACTCACATGACATATTCAAAGACTGTGGTGATCTTCATAACTTTTTCATCAAAATTTGAATATCTCTTGCAATATGAAACAAAAAAAATTAGGGAACAATGCCCTTCTCGATTCTCCTTTGATGAAGTCATCAACCTTGTCCTGCTCAACCCAAGAAACCCAAAACTCTTCCTCATTGACATCAAGAAAATTAACCCAACTGATACAACTACAATCAAATGTAACCTCACATGGCTTCTACAGTTCAAGTTGCATTATTTCTTCCCACCTTTTTGCCATCTATTGCAGCCTACAAGGAGAACATTTCATTGAAAAAATTAGAAATGGATTTTTCATATTTTGAGTGAACGCAAGTTTCCATGTATAGTAGAGGACGTTTTTTTTATTGAAATCAATATGAAACCCTTCATAAAGTATATGAAGATAAATGCATCAAAATGTAGAAATAAACAAAATAGTACATGCATGAGGTAGGTGCATTTATAGATGATCTTAAGTGGAATACACTAATTGCATGCAAGTGGGTCAAGCTCAGGAATGTGATTTTACTATGAAGCCCATAGCTTTAGGAAAGGGTTAAAAAAAGAAAAATTTCTAGGAATCCCATAAATTGAAGATAGGGGTTGGAGAATAGGGAATTTGCTACAAAGCCCATAGAATCAAGAGAAGGTCAAAACAAAGAGAAATTGCTAAGAAGCCCATGTGATATTCTTGTTGTCTATCAACTAATCATTTGATTTATTCAATTAGAGGCATGGACATACTAGTAATTTATGAGCAGTGCGTGAAAGGAAATGCTAGTAGGTGACACAAGAAAAATTTGTACGACATGTGTGCATTATAAATTATATGAGCCCATATGTGATGAAATTTATCCCATTTAATTGTAATGGTAGGTTGCCTTATCACCCATAGTAAGGTCAGGGCATAAACCATATTGAGTTATTATAGATTTAGTGTAGCAAAATAGGCCACCAATTTTATTTAAGTGATTTCCTCATAGACCACCACTACCATAATTCCCATGTACCATACCATAATTTTTGGCCACTAAATTTAGGGAGGCCCATGACAAGAGAGTACACAATTATAAAACTAAATGAAATCTTATTCTTCATTACATGTACAAAATTATACAAAAAGTTTTCATGACCAAAAAGATTCTTCTTCATTACATGTAAAAAATTATACCACTCTCTAATGTCAATTGTTTAAAACTAATCTGAGTAGTACCTATCATGATCACAGGCATTTCTATCATCCTCATATTCTTCTGATGGTGTTGGAAAATTATTTATTCACCACATTGCTTCTTGGTATGTAAGTTCATCCAACATGTGTTCAAGATCTAATTCAAGATTTGAATCTAGAGAATTCCACAATTTCACAAAATTATCATGAATACCATCCTGCATTGAAATTTTAAATCTAATCACAAGGTGATATGTATGAAAGAATGTCTCTAGCAAGAATGTTGCATAACTAGTTCTATCAAAGTACATGTCAGACCAACTTTTCATCATGGGATTCAACGATATTTCATGTTAAAAAATAATTAATTTTGATAAGAGATTAGAATTAAAAATTAAATCCATCATTTCCATTTACTGATGTGACCAATTTCCTTTTAACATCTCCAAAGTAAAACCATTATTAGTATTCCACCAAATCCTAGCAACGTGATTTGCATGAGTAGCCCAAGAAGGTGGTGGCTAACTGAAAATTTCAATCAAATCATTTGTAACTTAATCTAAGTCTCTTCTTGTTATATCTCTAAGATGAATTATGGAATTCCATAAGTGATTGTAATGCCAACTGGAGAGAGGTTGCAAAAACAATGACATACTGCAAACAAACACACAAACTACCAATATGACAAATATCATATTAACATTCAACACTAGTGCTTTACAAGTATTTTATGGGCCTCCATACTGAGATGGAGCCATAACGTGCATGTGAGTGGAATCCCAACCATGAGATAAAGGGCTTCACCTCATATCCTAGATAATTCAATGCAACTACATGCTTTTAATATAACCTTAATTTGATACAAGCACTTGACACTAGATATATAAGGGAAAAATTAAATCAATGTATAACTCTTTTGATTGAATGTCAAGACCCCTTGATAATATATGATAAAATAAGCATAAGAGACCCTTCTTATAATAGGGTTTGATGAGAATATAAATGATGAAATGACCAAGTGTTGTGTGTGTGTGCATGCACATTTGTGTGGACGTGCACTCCTCAAGGGCATATATACACATGGGTTAAACTTAAAAGATAGTAAAAGGGGAAAATCAAGGCACAAAAGACCTATACATTAAGGGGATATACATATGGGATAGCCAAAGAAAATGAATAGTCGATATTTAGGTTTACATATAATTTTCATCTGATGGATATATTATTATAATAAATTTTTATTTTGCATCCTAAAACCATTGTGAGATATATCATCTCTAGTGTACTAAGTGTAGTATAACCCTTACATAATCTCTATTCTCCAATATGGCTTAATGAGCTTATAACTAGTGTCAGTGTTTTGAGAGGTAGAAATGATATTGGCTTCATGAGTTAATATTCAAGCTCTATTTTATAATAGCATTTAGGAGTCATGACATAAAATATTTCTTAATAAAGCCTATGTGTCTCAGGTCTGAAAAGATTAGGATAGCAGAAAAAGATGTCACACAAAAAAAGAGGAATGATTTAAGGAAATATAAGCATGTTCAACTAGCAAGAAATGTGAGAGGAATTCCAATCAACAAAACACTCTGGTACCTTATACCTATGTCAAGACCACCATTTAAACATTATATGTACCAAATTATATCTACAAACACATATTTTAGGTATGTCTATAGGAACCATCGTCGTTGGCTTCAAACCTATCCTTAATGATGGGTTCTATAGAGAAACCCTAAACATCAGAGTTATCCATGAAATTCATTCCTAGAAACTCTTATACTATTGCACACTACAAACTTAAACTTGAAATAAAAATATATCTGCCAGGTTATATTTGAACAAAGTATAGTTATCGACAAAAAAATAACTTAAAGCACATTTTTGTCAAATGTCTTAGTTGTGATTGCCATGATTGAGATTTCTACCAAATTTCAGGATACAAAAAGAATGTGCATTATTTGAATGATGTCCTCAAAGATCAAAATGATTTAAAAATATACAATGTAAAGCTATAGCATGGATGTTCTCAAACTCTTAACTAATGCATTCCCAGAAAAACACCCAACTATGTAAGCTTCTTTCATGTTACACATGCATGCAACAAGACAGGTTTACTGAATAATGACTGGAAATTCTTCCCTCGCATGAGTGAAACATGTTGAATTATTTCCTATAATGATTTATTAAATATGCAAAGTTGGTTGATAGCATATAATTTTTGACACAAGGCTCTCTACCAATCTACCAATAGAATGACCATATTGACATTTTGAATTTTTTTTATTTCAACATTATAAGGACATCAGAATTTTAGTGCTCCCTATAATTTAAGTATAGTCATTTATGTCAAAATTTCAACATTTCTTGTACATAAAAATATTAAAACCCAATTTCAATAGTGCATGCTTATATTGAAAATTTTAAATTATTCATGGAGGGACCAATATTTTTTGATAGTTACTCAACAAGGATATAATATTAATGTGTTCATGGGCCAAATGTTTTGTAATAAAATAAAAACACATTTTACAAACCAATCTTGGTACTCAAATTGTATGTTTCCATTGCATATTGTTTTAACTTACATCGAAACCCTGTTGGATTCAATGTATTATTTGTTAAAGGGAAAGCCAATTATATATAAATAGGGAGATCAATTTTGATTGGATTGTTAAATGTATGACCAACTACACTGGACTAAAACAGAGAAATTAATATATTCAATTTTGTTTTGCTCTAATTATAAACTCATGGGTTTTGATGCTTGCTTTCCATAGAACATGCCATTTGTGAGATTTGAACATGGATCATCTTGTAAATGTGATTTGTACATAGATCATAAGAAGTGCAATATTGAATAAAATTTTACATGACAAGTAGAGTTTAGTCATCTTCCCAAGGTAGATAACTGATAGGTTTGTTCCAGAGAGTTTTTTAGACAAAAAATACTTGACAAGACCAATGGAAAGCATGATTTATAATCCTTTATGATGAAATGGGACTTGCAACTACAGAAAGTGAAAATTTTAAAAATTCTAATTTCGATGATAACACTACAAGTGAATGTGTTTTGCACATGGATCATAAGAAGGGCAATGTTGAATAAAATTTTACATGGCAGGTAGAGTTTAGTTATCTTCCCAAGGTAGATAATTGATAGGTTTGTTCCATAATTTCCCCTTACCTAAAATGAGCATGATGTGGGCATGAGAGAGTATATTTATAACATACACCTCACCCCTCTTCCCATGTGTCACCCTCTGTAATAGGGTCACATGTCCAAGTAATGAAGGGAAAAATTATGGAAGGTTTTATCATGTCCAGGTAACCAAGGGCAAAGCTTATTACACAATGTCTAGTAATGAAATGATAAAAATAGTATTTGATACTGGTACAGTAAAGAGTGGGCTGGTAACTATTTTAGCTATCTTTCTGAGTTACTAGATCAGAAGATGGTTAACATGTCTTTTGTAAGAGTTTCTCATTTGAAGATATATTTCATATTTTTACTAAATCCAAAAATGCAAATGATTAAGGGGCGGTTAGTATTATACAAGAGTGGGCAACTACGAATGTGCTTTAGGTTGATGATAACAGGTGGAACTGTGTTTGGTCAGTGCCTCATGATTAATGTGATGTGTATGATGTGTGTGGGGCTTACGGAGCATGTAACAGTAATAATATTAAGTTATATAGTTTTCTCGATGGATTCACACCTAAACATAATTCTATGGGGCTTATGTTGGGGATCAACCAACAAGGTTGATTACTATTATCAAGCAGCTAAATGCGGAATTAAATTAGAATGATAAGTAACTAGAATCAGAAATAGCAAAGAACAATAGATACAAGAAACCACCCTGAAAACTTGTATTAAACTCTTTACAGAAAGAATACAATTGAAGAAACTTCTTTCTTCCACACCTCTCTCAGATGTACAGATCTCTTTCTAGATCTCTTTCCCTCAAGAGTTACAATCAACTCCAACAACCTGGAATGATTCACATATATTACAATACTGTTCTACACAAAACAGTCCTCTATTCTACACTCTAAGCTATGAAGAATTATCCCTATTATATATAATTAGGAATTATCCCTATTATATAGAATTAGGGATCATGAGCAATGCAATTACAACCATCAGATGAACCTCCTAATCAAGGGCTCAAATCAGTCTTGCTAAAGATAGAGATGCGGACTTAAGACTAGCACTTAATCCTATCATGCAAACACTCTGTTATGTCCACGAAAATAGCTTTTTGGACGCACAGGTAACCGACACCGGTTCCTGCCTGCTTGCCTGTGACCGACGTTGGCCGACCAATGACCGATGCTGGCATCTCCTGGTCTGCTCCTGACCGACGTCGATCGATCCTGACCGATGCCGGTGACTGTGTAAACCTGCAACTTTGCAAAAAATGCTCATATATGAAGCTTTTAGCTCCACACCTTAACAGCTTACTGGTGATCAAGTGGTTATATTCGGCAATGGCCATTGCAATGCTCTGCCACCAATGGAGGCACTAATGTTTTCATGGAGGTGAGTGATAAAAAATTTATCGTTGAACTAGTTTTTTTGTATAAAAAAGAAGTAATGAAATGGTAATACCAAATTTATAGGAAACATCTTTCAAACCTATGAAAACAAGAATATATAAAATCTATGAAAACAAGGATATTTTAGGATTTCCTCAAAAAATATATGTTCATAAACCTAGAGGACTTTGTATTGGTTTTCTATTTATCAATCTCAATCCAGCATGTCGCTTGCCCTTCTTATTTGCTGAGCTCAATCTAGCATGTCACTCCATAGTCCAAATTGCACAGCAAAAAATTAGGAAAATGGAGACAAGATAGCTAAATAGAGAAAAAGAGGGGGAAATTGAAACCCATCATTCTTAGTTTTTTTCCCTCCAATCTCTAAACCATGGTGACTGTGATGATCATGGTTGAGCTACAATCACAGTTAAGTGGTGGTGGTCATAGTTAAATATAAATCATAGTTAAGTGGTTTTGGGTAGGTAAACTCACATGTTTAAATGGCAAATGTCGATGATATTTGACCGATAATGACCATCACACACTAGGAGTTGGCATGTGTTGGTTAAGCTCATCAAAATATAATGACCTCATCTATGGCAATTTTGTATTATTATTGTTTTATCCCAACACACCCAAATCATTTAAATGTGTGAAATAGACCAAAACACATTTTGAAGAAGTCATTAATTAATTACTTAATTATTTTTTTAGGTAGAGGAGCTATCACACTTACAACATAAAGACTTAATATTTCCATAGCATTTCACACCGGTATTAGCGAGCTTGTGCTCAATATAAAAAATTGGTAAACATAAATACATTGTATTATTTTTACACTCCAAAAATTCTTCTCGTTTTTATATACATATTATCTATAAATTTAGAATAAGTAAAGCTAGAAGTTTAGGATTAGAGATTTTTTCGAAACTTGTTTTGTTATTTATTTTTTTGGGTAGGGGGGAGGGGGTGGCATGACCAATTCATATTTAACTCAATTATATCTTTGCTCATTAAGATTCTATACATGGTGATGAGGCTCGTTGTGCCCTCGTCATTTAATTAACTTTATTTAGTTAAATCATATCAATCCAAAAGTGTTTAAAGGCCTTATAGCATAAGGCATGGAGAGGTTTGGCTCAAAATCTTGTCTAATGAAACTATATTTTTTGGACAATTACCTAAGTCAATTTTTTGCTAGAATTTAAATAAGACAATTTAATTTATTTGTAAATAAAAACACACTTTATAGTAATTGAAATTGTTTGAAATAGAAATCACACTTTTAAACTAATTATTTGAGTTTAGAGTCTCTCTTACTTGAAATTAAAATCACACAATATTTGAAATAAAATTGCTTGGAATTGAAAGTATAATTAATATCAGATCAATTATCTATAAATTTAGAATGAAACCCAAAATGAAAGTTATAAAATCAAATAATGATTGTAAACACACACTCTTTCACATATACACATGTAGGTTGACAAAGAAACAATATCTTGAATAAGGGAATGAACATCTAAAACCTGAAATACATTTGAAATATACACTAATTTGAAAAATACTAGATTGATCCTTTTTCTTTGGACTGAGTGGATCTTCAATCCTCCCTATAATAGGAATGAAACAATTATAAAACTCTCAAAATACTTCAACTTCCAATTCTCATTGATATGAAAAAAGTTATAGAAATCTTATATTCTAAATACAAAAAAGATATTATTCTATTCAAATTACTCTTTCAAAATCTACACACTTCTATCAAATAAGGACATTGTATTTATACTACATCAACATTCCAAAACACGACTAACAGTCTAACAACTAGAATATTAACCAATATCTATATTATTACAAAATAATGTCTTTCTCCACTTTGCTATGAGGAAAAAGTATAGGGCACTAGATCTTGGTATATTTTCATAATCTATTATTGAGAATCAAGTACAATGTCTTGGCAATGATGGTGGTCTATCCATCTTCTAATAGTAAAAACTGGAGTATCCATAGCCACTTTGAAAAGACTATAGATACCTTTTTTATTTAGAAGAATAACTATCTTTAGAAATATCTATAGTTAGCTCACATACAAAACACTTTATAATAAAAAATCAAAACTTGTTCAATGTATCTCTATAGCTAATATGCTAGACCTTTGGGAACCATCAGAGCTATTCTGGTAACCTCTAGAGTTGTTTTGGTAATCTCCAAAGCTACTTTAGTGACCTCTGAAGTTGTGCTAGTATAGAGCCTTCAATAATGTAAGCTTTGGAAATGTCTTAAAAATTACTTCTTAGTGGATAATCTTGATGGTCAAAACATACTCATTTGTTTTTAGTACATTATTATTGTAGACACCTAAAATTGGCCACCAATGGCTTCATACCAAACTTTAGACCGATTCTTACCAACATTTGTAAATTAAGCCTAAGAATCACTAAACATCCTAAATTCATTTGTGCAACACTTTTCAAGGCTCATAATCTAATTGAGACATCCCTAATTGGGGTATCCTACCATAAAAAACAAAAACCTCTCATGGATTCATCTCCAAACATTCCACGACATTACAACATGCAATTTGGCCTATAGACCAATTAAATGGGACAAGTGCACACATAAATCAAACCTTGAAATGCTACAATGCTTAAACATAATTAATTAAAATTCAAAACCAAATCAAATTCCTAATTGAACTAACCATGAGTAATTAATGAATTATCAAAAAAATAAATTCAAAAATCAAATAATATCCTAGGTTTTCATAATTACCTTTCATGAGTTGTCAAGAGTTGTCAAATATCCTAAAATATCTCACCCATGCCTATTCATTGCTAATCATAAGGTTTTGACACATTTTGACTCTACTGGAGTTAATTAACTCACTAAGGTTAGGTTTGAACCCATTCCAAGCTCTAACTACATTCTAACTCACTTTGGGTTGGGGTTAGTCTCTAAACCTATAAATACAAACATTTGTCTTTTTATTTGGAAAGATTGGACATATAAATGTTATAATGTTAGTTTTAGAGTAAGATTGCATGACAATAGTTTTATAATTCCAAAATCACAAGCTAATCCATCAAGCTACATCAAGCAAGCATGAGCCAAACCATGGTGTTAATGAGAGAAGAAGCCACACATCTCTATTTGCCAAAGATCTCTTGAGCACAAGCTGAGAAATCCAAATAAACACATCATTTGGAACATTCAAGGAATGTAAAGAATTTGTAAATTTTTTGCATTTTAGTTGAGCTTTGTCATTTTTTGTTTGTTCACTAAGCTTTCCCCTATGATTTAGGCAAGTAACTGTTATGCATGTTAGTGTGTTTTTATTCATGTTTTCTTACTTATTCATATTTTATTTATTATTTCTTACTTATTATAAATTTTCAAATGAATGCTTGAATTCCTTAAAAATTATATTTTTTGCTTTGATTTTCCATATTTTATTTTTTAATTACACTTAGTTTTAACATTGAATTGACGTCTATTCATCCAGATTGACATCAATCCCTGTGTACAGAAATAGGAGATGGTGGGAACACATTTTTTAAATTTTTCTTGGGCTTTCTAGAATTTGTTTTATTTATAAGGACCTAGACATCGTTTTGTTGACCATTTTATTGTAGGGTTTGGTACTATTTCTTGGATTTATACACATCTTTATAACCATTTTTTTGTAAGGAAATGTGTTCTATTTTTTCTATTTTTTTTGTAGAGAGGAAGAATTGATGTTGATTTCTATCAATAGATGCCAATTAATATAGATCAACATTAATCCTTGCATGAATTGACATCGATTCTCTATGTTTTTAAAATAGGAAACCCAAGAGCTATGTTTTGAAATCTCATTTGCTCATCATTGAAAGTGCTTCTAAGCAGAAAGAGACTATTTAACCCTTGCAGGGCCAAGATGGTATTAAAACACAAATTTTCAAGTTTAAATGGTTTTGAAATTTCATTTTGGGTGTTTAAAAATAATTAGTTAAACCATTCACACTTCATTTTGGTGTTAAAACTAACTTGTTAAATCTTGAACATTTGATCTTTGGTGCTCAAAAGAAATTAGAATTGCCAATGTTTTTAAACACTTCATTTTTGGTGCTTAAAATGAATGCTTAAGTCTTGAACACTTAACTTTGGTGTTTAAAAATGAATTAGGTTAAATCTTGAACATTTGGGTTTTGGGTTTAAGATGAATATAGATGTTTTTACTTAAGTTGTTTTATGAAATTTCTTTCAAGTTTTCGCACTTAGGCTAAGGGGCCAAGTAAAAGAATTTAATCAAATATTTCATTTAGTGCATGAAACAAACATTCACTCAACATTTCAAATTCTTTGGAGTTGATTATTTTAGACTTGTTTGTTTATTTGAACAAAATGAAGGGTGTGCGTATGCTCTCCCCCCATCCCCTATGGGGAACTTGGGTGACCAAAATCACCTTTTCACTTAAGATTTATGCCTATTCAAAGGAATGGAAAGAAAGTTGTCTAGGCTTTCCCCAAAACTTGCATGGTTTAGGTGATCTAAAAGTAACCCTAAAGTTTTTCCACTTAGTTTTACTTTCATGCAATTTGGCTTGTGGAGGGGAGGCTATTGCCTCTTCAGGAGTTCTTTAGGGAAGCTTTGACCTACGGTTTCACCCCTATCATTGAATTCAACCCCTCTCCATGGGGGTGTATATAAATTATGATCACCTCATTGGGATGTTTGCTTGAGTGTTTAGGTAAAGTCCATTAGTGGCAAGTTGGCTCAAAACATATGATCGATCAGGACATCATACTAGAAAAGGATAAGACCTTTTCACAACAAGTTGATTGATGTGGATCCATTAAATATGGTGCATCTCTTACGTTAACCACAATTGGGACCTTCTAGACAGTCATAAATTATAAGTTTTAGTCAACCCCACTTACTATACTTTGTTATTTTAGGGCTTAGGATGATTTACTTAGTTGTATTTGATCTTTTTCCTTTATTGCTTGATGTTTTGAGTCTAAAACTTTTTTTTTATACCACATCATATCGATTTTTGTTTATACATCACTCCTTTGTTTGAGGAGGCATTATGTTGGACATTTTGTCACACACCTTTGCCTTGAAAACTTTTCCCAAACTTATTTGTGTGTGTCTTGATTGAAATGGGTAATGTTATGCTGCCCAAATCATTTCAAGCTTTTTTGCCTTGGAGTCTTTGAAACAAACCATTATTACATATTTAAAGAGTGATAACACCATTACCCTACTCAATTTGTTTCAAGACTTGTTTACCTTGTGCCAAATGCCATTTTTTAGAACCAATGCCATGTATGCCTTTTGAAACTTTATCTTGTGTTGTTATGCCATTCCATTTTGTCTCAATTATTATTTGTTTAAAGATGCTTATTTTCCCAAGTTGAGTTTTTAATTGAGTTTGCCAAGTTTAAATTCTATCATTGATTGATTTATGTTTATGTCTTGCTTAATTGGGGCTTAGACACTGATATTTCTCTTTTGGGTTGTGAAATTTAGGTTAATTCGTTACCCAACTTTGAAAACTATTACTTGGATCTTTGCCCAACGCCTTTATGCCATTCGATTTTGTCTAGGTTGTTTGTTAAAAGGAGCCTAGTTTTCATTATTATTTGTGGCTTTTATTTAGGAGAAAATAACCTATCTCTTCATATGCCTTATGCCAATTGACCAAGTTTATGTTTGATTCTGTATGTTGGGTCTATGCCAAAGTCTTTCAAATTCATTAGATTCAAATCTCACATTTATTTTAAGTCTATATTTTGATGTCATGTTTAGCCAAGAGTCCTAGCACATGCCTTATTTGAGCCTAGCTTTTGACATCATGTTTGGCCAAAAGACCTAACAACTTTTATTTTTCTTAGATTAGAATTGTTTGGAACATTTTGAACCTAGAGTTTCATATGGTAGTTTTTATTCAGCCACTTGACCCTTTATGTGTGAGACATTTGATGTTAGACTTATGATGTTAAATTATTTTATACCAAGTTTTAGCACAGACCATTTTGGAGATATAGCTCCCCTAGACCAAGTTAGATAGAGTTTGAACCATTTGTACTTTGGACATTGTTTTTAAAAGTTTGTACAACTCTACACATTTTTGCAGAGCATTATCATTAACATGGATATGTCTAGCTACACTTACGGTGGAGTCATGTACAATCCAAGTTATGATGGAATAGTTGCACAAAATACAAGCCAAGATCCCTACTAGGATAATATTATTTGTGAGGAGGATCCTTACCCTCTTTACAATAATCAATCCAAGGAATCAATTCAAGAACCTACTTACAATCCAAGACAAGACTCGTATTGGGATAAGGATAAATTCATTTGTGAGGAGGATCCATACCCTCCTTACAATACTCAATATGGTGAACAAAGCCAAGATCCTCAAACTTGGAATTTAGTGATCCATTCTACCAATTGATTGATGTATTATACTCACCCTTTCGTGGCTACTTGTTCCCCCACCTATACCATTAACCCTCCTTCAGATTATGTGAGCTACCAAGCTCCACAACATTCAAGGACTACCATTTCCATTCTAGGACCTCATCTTTTGGCTTTTGTAAGCAACCAAACTCCATGATGCCCTACCATTTCTATACCAAGACCTTGTCCTTTGGATTGTGCAAGCAACCAAGCTCCATGGTTCCCTACCATTACCATTATAGGACCTCATCTTTCAGCTAGTGCAAGTAATCAAGTTCCATGATGCCTTATCATTGTCTAACCACTGGTCATTCTTCATATATTGCCAACTATTCCCCACTTTAGAAAACCCCTATAAATTATCCATCCCTAATCGATCCAATCAGTACCTCTCCAACTGAGCCAATCATTCCAGGACTAAGCTTTATTCAAAATTTGTATTTTACAACTACTTGTAAACCAAGGCCAAGAGAACCAACCAATCCAAGATGTTTTTGTTAAACCAACCATTTGTGATGAGTCAACCTATGATGAATCACCTATTGATCCTATACTTTTGTCAAGGAGTCTCACTCTAATAAGCTAATATTTGTTGAGTCATTTTTTAATGATTATAACCACTTTTGGGAAAATTATTACCTCAACCATATGCTTTTTTTTCAAGAGCCTCCCTTTGATAATCCAATCTTTGAGGAGTTATCTCTTGACTTTTTTTTCCATTATTGAGGGGTCTCACTTTGACAAACGAATTTTTATGGAGCCCATTATGCCATTACAGGTCGTTACTTGTCCAAAACCAAACATTCAACAAGACATAATTGTAGTAGCACCCACACCAGATGAAAAATCAAAATTAGAGTCAGGTTCTATTTTTGAAATAACATCAGATTTAGCATCATAAGAAGAATCAACATCATATTCAGAGTCCATTGAGTTAAAATCAAAATATGTTCATGGATATTATAACATTGGTTACGCATGCCTTTAAAATGAGTTTGAATACATTTGTGATCCTTCCATAGTTCTTAAGGATGATTACTTTAGCATTGACACAAGTTCTTCTAGTATCTTATATGAGGATTGTGTTGCCTCTACCCATTCCATTGCCATTCCACATGCCATTACCACCAACCAACATATCCATTTTATTAACATTCCACCTCCCATAAGTGTCAATTGGGAATGAAAAAATCACACCTTGTTGAACTATATCCATCGTGACATATTGATTGAAGAACATTAGGGATGCCAAGACCAAATTCATGTAGAAGAAGATCAATCTCCTAATGAAACCTTTTTAGAGGTGCTAGGGGACAATCAAAGTTCAAACTTAGCATCTTCTAGTGAAACCTTTTCAAAAGCATTAGAAGACAATTAAATTCAAAAGTCAATGCTCCTTAGTGAAACCTTTTTGAAGGCACTGTGGGATAATTGAGACAACTTCATTGTTGAAAACCTCTTCATGGTGCCAATTGTTGAGAAAAATATTCTTTCACTGCTTGATGAAGACATTATCAAAGATGAAATCAATACAACTTCAAATCTACAGCTTAATCATATGGTAGCTACTCTCAAACCCAAACAATAACAAAATTTGGTGGTCCTAATGAGAGCATATTCAGAAGACTTCAGCCCAACCACAACTAAAGTTATGTCAAATCTAGAATCAAAAACATTATGTGTGCCTAAAAATTTTGATCTTTATTTATTTTCCAACCATTATACATTCCATTATGATCTAAATATACATTACCAAATCAGACCTATCATCCATTGTTTATCTATATTTACCATCCCTGGCTACACTTTCCTTTGCAGAGGCTACAAAGATACCTTGTCTCGATGTTTTAAGGAAATAAAATCAACAACCAAAAAAGATCACAAAAACATAATTTGTATCTAATTCTTAACAAAGTAGCTATTCAGATGAGGTGTGTGCTAGCAATTTATGTGATTGATTATTCTGTATGTATCATTTATTGATTATAATGTGTATCTCCACATCAACAAGAACAATAGAATCATCTACCATACCTAGGCTAAAAACATGTACCATACCATTACCATTTGCCATTCCTCTTACTGTTATTTTGTACACTACTATTTTTCCTCACCTTACCACTTAGGGGCAACCCTATTACCATTTTATCCAATCTTCATACCATCATCATCCTAAACAATGCCATGACATATGCCATTTTACCATGCCATCTCTATTACACCAAAGCCTATTTTTAACCATCCTACATAACCCTTTTTTAATCTTAGTTCCTTTGGTTCTTCTCGCACCTTCTATGAGGTGATTTTAGTCAAGTTTTAATCATTTTAGAATTCCATGTTTAAGTGAAAGCCTATGAAAGTAGTGTGACAGTGGATTTGGTAAGCTATCTTTTATTTTCATGTTTGACTAGTGCTATTGATTATAACCACCTATGGGCAAATCATTAGTCCACCTTATGTTGCTAATTATAACTACCAATGGGAAAATTAATACCACAAACCTATTTAATTGTTTATTAATTATAACCACCTATGGGAAAATTAGGAACAACACCTTTTACCATGCATTACCGCATCACCTTGTCATTACTATTCTCATTTACCTATCGATTTACTAGATTTGAGAACTTGTTGTGACCTATTCGGTTCTCATCGCCTTTTGTGTGGATAGAATTACTATGACTTGAGGTCATTTTTGAAATATGTAGGTCATGCTCAATTCACATTTAGGTCAATTCAATCCCTCTTTTCCATACACTCTCACCATTTTATGAGCAACCTTTCCATATACTCTCATTTTTTTAAGAGTAGAATCATTTAGTATCTCGTAATTCCTAATCAGGATGAGATGCTTAGAAAATTCCAAAAACATTTAAAATTTTCAAAATACAAAAACATTTGTCCTCTTTAAGCCTAATTAGTCATCTTCAATCTAACCTATTGGGGCAAATCCATTGTTAGGATGTTTTCTTTTGCTTTTACTTTTAGGCTTTATGTGTGTTTGCTTTTTGTTTGTTTGTTTGCTTTCCTTTTTCTTTTGTTCTCTATGTGTTGTTTGTTTGTTTTTTCACTTACCTATTTGTTTGATTTTAGTATTATGCCTCAACTTAGTCTATATGTGTTCATTAGGTGATTCTTTCTATATTATTCTTGAGTCCATCTATATTCATACGTCAACATTGTCATTATGGTTTTTATCATTGGTGCATTGTTTTCAATTGATTATTAGATCGAGAGTCAGTCCTTATGCATATTTCAGCAAATTTCTCATGGTGTTATATCATGAGGCATATCATCATGTTCTATAGCAAAAATTATCTTGGGAAGTCTTACAAGTAATGAAACCACCAAATTTTCTCCTTGATAACCTTGGTAAATCCTCCTACCCCTCTTTGATCAAATCAACCATTAACCATTCTAGTTATATCAATGCAAATAAGGATGAATATTTTCGCATTGGTAGGTACAATTAAATCATTTTTATTAATCAATTCTTATTCTTCTATTCATCTCTTTCATCACTTTGTGCATCCTTATATGCCTATTATTTTTGGCTTCTTCAATCATTAGACCATTGTATCTACATTTTCACTGGCTCATCTTTAATCTATGCAACAAGTTCTATCCTTGAGTTATGATTACTAATTTAGCCTACTGGGGCACAATCAAATATCATTTTTCAATCTAGGTCATTTTAATGATTATAGCCACCTATGGGCAAATCATTATTTTGACTCATCAACCTTAACTAGTGTATATGTCATTGCCACTACTTATAACTGCCTTTGGGCAAATAAGTGTCTCCATATTTATTATTGATTATAACCATCTTTCAGAAAATCAGTAATTTATAAATCAATGCATGCAAGAATTTTTTTGATTGGATTAATCTTACCCATGGTTTAATTTCATTCTTTTTATTGCTTCTTTTCTAGGGACCGTCCATCAAACATATGATGGCCACTCCCTCGAGGGGGCATCATTATAGGCATACAAGTCTTTTTCTTCAAATTATCACCTTATTTCAAGCATATAGGCCTTTTCTTTCTCATTATTTGAGAATGAATTACTATGCCTACAGCTTGTAACATCTTCCCAAATAGGGGCAAACTATAGGCACGTAAAACTGGCCACCAATGGCTTCATATTAGACTTTAGACTGATTCTTACCAACCTTTATAAATTAAGCCTAAAAATCACTAGATGTCCTAAATTCACTTGTGCAACACTTATCTAGGCTTATAATCCCATTGAGACATCCCTAATTGGGGTATCCTACCAAAAAAAATAAAAACCTCTCATAGATTCATCTCCAAACATTCCACAGCATTACAACATGCAATTTGGCCTATAGACCAATTAAATGGGGCAAATGCACACATAAATCAAACCTTGAAATTCTAAAATTCTTAAACAAAATTAATTAACATACAAAACTAAATCAAATGCCTAATTAAATTAACCATGAGAAATTAATGAATTATCAAAAAAGGAAATTCAAAAATCAAAGAATATCTTAGGTTTTCATAATTACCTTTGTGAGTAGTCAAGAGTTGTCAAATATCCTAAAATATCTCACCCATGCCTATTCATTACTAATCATAAGGTTTTGACACCTTTTAACTCTATTTGGGTTAATTAACTCACTAAGGTTAGGTTTGGACCCATTCTAAACTCTAATTGCATTATAACTCACCTTGGGTTGGGGTTAGTCTCTAAACTTATAAACACAAGCATTTTCCTCTTCATTTGGAGAGCTTGGACATAGTAGTGTTATAATGTTGGTTTTAGAGTAAGATTTCATGAAAATAGTGCTATAATGCCAAAATCACAAGCCAATCCATCAAGCTACATCAAGTAATCATGAGCCAAACCATGGTGCCAAGGAGAGAAGGAGCCACATGACTCCATTTGCCAAAGATTTCCTGAGCACAAGCAGAGCAAGCCAAATGATCACATCATTTGGAGCATTCAAGGAAGGTAAGGAATTTGTAAGTTCTTTGCATTTTTGTTGAGCTTTGTCATTCTTTGTTTGTTCATTAAGCTTCTCTTTCTGATTTAGGCAAGTAAGTGTTATGAATGTTAGTGTGTTTTTATTAAAGTCTTCTTACCTATTCTAACACATGATTTAACCACCCTTCGTGGATTCCTTGATCACACTTATGACCTGTACATACAAAATGACATATTTTTCCACATATTTGTTAGAATTAAATTTAAAAAATGAGTAAAAATTACTTTCAAAGAATAATCAAGATAAAAATCTCATTTTCTACTTTAAACCAACTATGATTTCTAACATTAACATCTAAATCCACTTTTGGGTGATAGATGGATGGGAAATGAGGGTAATTTTTAGGATATAATGAGGCATATTTTTACCTCATCATCTCTCATAGACTTAAGGTCTTGCAGGACCTCCTACAATCTACAACTATTATTTTTCTTTGCTTAGTGTCATCCCTTCCAAACCTTGACTCAAGTCATAATATTGGTGAATTTTTTTCCATTTTAGCTGACTCAGGTTAGCATGACCTCTATCGTGTCTAAATCTTCCTCTCCCTATTTTAAAATACTCATCTACTTTCTTAGTTCCACTTTTCCATATGGATATTGGTGTTAGTAAGATTGGGGTTTGTACCATATACAAATCCATTTATTTTCAAATTATCTCAACATGTAAACAGTAGCCTTGGCTCTCCTAAAACACCATTTTAGGTTTGTGGGAGAAAGGACCTCTCTCTTTTCCAAAGAGATGTTCCATGCTTCCCACCATTATATGCATGTTTGGTGGGTTGATTCAAAATATCTTTGAGAGTATGCCTCAAAATCACTTTGTAACAAATTTCTTGGATACTATTATGGTAACCCATGGATTTGTGACCAATATCTTAATTTGTTAGCAAATTAATATGCATCCAAATATTCATGCCTCATCAATATCCCTATGATGCTTGCTTGGGTCATATATTATTTAGTTCTATCTTTTTAAGCAATCTAGTTTTACAACACAAAAATGAAGGCCCTTACTTAAACTTCCCATACAAATAGATTGACAATAAATAATATCAGGTACTCTAGAAAGTACATATGTAAGAATAATTCACATAAAAGGTTTTGTTGATCAGGAGAGCTAGCAAAATAACCTGTTACAAATTTTTTTTCATTTTCAAAATCATGGGGTAGTCCACAAGATACTCTCAGCAACTACCATACATAGAACTATTCTTGAATAAAAAATCCATATGTAAAAGTAGGTTTCTTGCAGGCTAGTAGCTTTTCTCCAATTTAGCAGGCTTCTTGTAACCTAAACTCAGCGTTATCTTTTTGTTCTTTTATTTCTTAAAATTCTTTTAATTTTTTGTTTTCATCTTTTCATTTAAATATTTAAATTTATTCTTCCATACAATGTAGTCCACAAGATATTCTTAGCAACTACCATACATAGAACTATTGTTGAATAAAAAATCCACATGTAAAACCAAGTTTCTTACAGGAAGTAGTTTTTCTCCAATTTAGCAGGCTTCTTGTAATCTAAACACAACCTTATCTTTTTTTTCTTGAAGTTATTTTAAATTTTTGTTTTCATCTCTAACTTCCTTTAAATATTTGCATGCGTCCTCCCATACAATCATTAACTCGGTATAAAGTAAGCCATTTTATACATTTTTGTCTTCTTGGATTATAGGGGTTGGAAGGGCTAATCTAACTTCTTACCTCATTTTCTAGTTGAGAAATCATATCATATTTTTTAAGAATACAATATTTGACTTTTTTTAATTCATTTTTCAAGGAGAGAATACTTTTCTCCTTACCTTGGAGTAACTATTTATGGAAGAAGATTTCTTCTTCTTGTTATTTTAGAGATGGTCCAGCCCTTTAGAGTGTTAATGCATGGTGTACTTATTGATCCTCAAAGGGACTATTAGGATGTTTCTCTTTTTATTCAACCATTTTTACTTTACCTTTGTCTATATTTGGCCTAGATGAAGAGTATGGTTGAATGGGCTCATCCAAAGTCTCACTTGCATGTTCTTTTATGTTTAGAGGTTCCTCATCTATGTCTGCATGTTTTTCCATCATTAGACCCTCCTTAGATATGAATGAAGGATATTCAATATTAGGAATCTCTTTAGTACTCATAGTAGGTATCTATAATAGCCTCATCTCCTTTAGAAAGGAACAAACCTAGGCTTTGTTTTAAAATCTCCCCTCTGGTGCTCCTTCTAAGTGGTACAGACGTAGGTGATTCTATAGTTGGCTACTCAACTTCAGATATTTTGAAAACTATAATGCCAAGCCCACATACTTTAATAATGGGTTTTGGATTTTATTTTTTTGGAGCTTTCAAGTTTTGCATTGTTTTGGTTTTCTTCTTCTTAATAGGATTTGGGGTGGACTCCACAGTTGATCTTGTTTTCCTACTAAAAAATCCTGGAGTAGAAGGGGATCCTTGTTTGTTTTATTTATAGGAGGGAATTTTTAATCTTTTTTTCTTTTATCCTCCAAAACTTCTTGAAAATTAACCTCTCCATTTGATTTATTCAAAAAGTGGTGCTAACAAATGAGTTGAATTAGATCATGGTGTCTAAGAGACCCCACCCCTTACACATAATTTTTTATCTTCACCTAAATGGCACCATAAAGGAATTGAGGGATATTTATTATCTATTCATGTTTGTTTTAATTATGCCTCAATTGATTAGGAGTCTCATATAAGTTCCTAATTTAGTGCCAATCTGACAATCACAAGTAAAGAAATGTATCACCCAAAGGGAAATAATATTATAAGGTTTTTACAAGCTTTCTATATTGACACTCTTACATTCCCCCTTTGAATTGATAATTAAATATGTTGTTTTTTCTCCCTTCACATGAAAAATCTAAGTCTAAATATAGGAGGGTTTGTTGTGTATATGCATTTTAACTTCTAGAATATCTGATATTTCACTAAGGATAGTGGTACTTATCAATATTTTTACACCTTTGACTATGGAATGGTATTTCTCAAGGTTAATCATGAATTTCACTCTCTTTTCATCATATCCATGGTTTTTTTACAAAATTTCCATCCATCATGCTACTCTAAACACCTTTGCCACTTCTTCATTATATAGTAGTAACTCCGCATACTCTGATTCTAAATTCATCTTCTTTCCCATGATTTTCAATGAAGTCAAAAAACATGTTATTGGTTAATATTTATGAGATATCAGTGAATAAAACACAACAGAGGAGGGTTTGGACATAAATTTGAGTTGAATAAGTAAAGACAGGTAGTAAGAGATGGAAAAATGGTAAGGTATGGTGAATGATTACCTAGCTCCCAAGGTAATCAGTAGCCATCAATGTTAATGAATGTGACATGGTGGATGAATGTGGTAGTAATTTTATGTCAGATTGGGAATATTTTTAAAAATTGAAAGATGATCGACATGACAACCAATGTGAGGAAATCTATCATTTTTTCCTTCAATAATTAGTCACATGTCACTATATGCCTTTCACTTGAGATCACCCATTTTGAACATTATGAATATATTTTATGTTATATCTTTTATGTCATAATACATCTTAATTTAGATTATGACCCTTTTTTATAGCCATGGGATGTACAGTAAAGCGACCCTTTTTAGGAAAGTGGATATGAAGTAAAACATTAAAAACTCATAATTAATTTTAATCGTAGAAAAATGAAATAGATACCTTAGATTACCTTCAATTTTCATTGCATTGATTTTGTTAATTTTTCTTATAATGTTGTAAAAAAATATGCAAAATTTAGTCAAAAATATACTATTTTATTGCTCATTTGTTGGAAAAGTTGTCAATTACTAGTTTTCAACTTCCCCCCTCCACCCATTTTTTTATTTTTTTGGGAAAATGGCTACCTTTTATTGGTTTTAAACCCTTATCCATTATTGGGACCATATATCCATGGATTTTTCATAATGGAAGAAAAAAACTTCACACAACAAAACTCTGCTTATATTTATTGATGATTTTTTTTTTAATAGGAGATTTGTGATATAACCTCAATATATGTCTATTCTCTAAGAGAGTTTTCTTATTCCCAAAAATTGGTAATTTTTGGACAGATCAATTGTCAAAACTTTGTTCAATTTAGTATGGCTCTAACCATCAAGTACAAAGTTTACCTTTGAAATGTTGGTATTTTGAGTCAAATAGTGAGATCCAATCTCCAAATTTTAACTTCCTTTATTAGATATGTCAATCATGCCATGACTTCCATTGGTGTTGAAGGAGTTCCATCTGCTATAATGCTTCAAGTCTTAATTCATATAACTCATTCAATTTCAAGATCTTTTCCTATTATGTTTTTGTCAAGTCAATACCTACCTAAATTAGTATCCTTAATGTTTTTAATTTAAATTAAATTAGAATTAATGGTTTCTTATCATACACTAACTCATATAGAAGGAATCCTATGGTAGACTTACATGTCTTATTCATAATGATCTCTTCCTAGAGATCTCATGCCTTATTTTGAATCTCACTCATGCTCATTAGTTCTCATCTCTTTGTCTTTAGACCATAATCATACCATGTGAGAGTCCTCCTCATGCCCTTCCTAAATGTTGTGGGTCCTTGCAGCATATCTTGAGTCAAGCTCTCTTCTCTTCCTAGGTTCCATCTTGGCCATCACTCATTATTTCTTATTAGCAATGCCTCCTTAGTTTATGGTTACTTAGAATGTCCACCTTGAGGTAAATTATACTACTTATCAAGTCTAGTATTATACCAAATTTCCTCTAACCTCACCTATGTGATGATGGTTAGGTCAACCATCTATATAGACACTCTTTAAATACACCTTCTTCCAGATACTTTAATAATAAAATGCAATTGGTCTAAGCACTGAAACCAAAAAATTTGTGCCTAGTCTAGTAACTTAGAAGGGTTCTCAGTCATAATTTCCAACTTACCCTTTTATTCTCCCTATGTTGGAATTTCATGCAAGGGATTATCCTTGTGTGTTCACTTGAAGCATGAAGAGGGAGAAAATCCAAGTTGGGTTGGTATTAGATACGTACAACAATGAGTCATCTAGTACTATAATGGGGTGTCTTAGTGTGTTAAGGGGAGAACCTCATGAAACTATTAGCAAAGTTGTGAAGGAAATTTTTAAGGGAGAGAAAGAGAGAATGGAATTATAATTGGGCCATAAATATAAACTCATAACTATCCTATCAACATTATAGCCACCTTTTTAGGAAAATGCCCACAAGAATAACTTTATTAAATAATATTAACTATTACAATAGATATTACAATCAAAGAGGTTACTTGATAGTTACAAGATATGGCTAAAAGGCCTGGAACCCCAACTTCCCTAATCCTAAACTAGTTTGCATTTGTCCACTTATATTCTCCTTGTGCTTAGCTCCTGTGTTCCTCGACTAGTGGTCTTTGGTAGTCTTCTTTGTAGTCTCACCAGTTGGATCCTTGTCCTTTGATCTCTGTCTTTTTTTTTTCCTTTTCGTTTCCCATTTTTTCCTTCTCCTTATTTCTCCCAAATTACTTGTTACTTTTAAAACTCTTTTCCCACCTAGAATTTACCAATATTCAAAATTAGCACTCATTTTCATATTTAAAATGCTAGCTTAGATCGAGGCCAATTATCATGCCATTTTATACCACACCACAATAACTCTATGTCAAGATATGTATCTAGCTAATCCACTTATTACTTTCCCACACCATTTCCCCTATAGTTTCTAGGTCTACTGGTTGATTTTCCATGGGTCCTACTACTTTGTCGTATAACATGTGTTGGCACGGTCTTGAATGTTGACATCTACTTTACTCAAAAAATTGTTCAAGGCACACACATGTTAGTTATGTGGTTTGGATTGCACACGCTTATCATCTAGTGGCATTGAGTTATACTTGAAGTGTGAAAGTGTGCACTTGTCCAGTACTTAGCTAATTTTGAGGATTAATAGTGATTAAATGAAAGATATGAACACTAGTTCTATGGATTTTATCTTCAACCTCTTCTTTGAAATGATTAACATAGGATTGAAGCAAGGTGTCAAATAATGTCCTATTGACTATCTTACCATGTGGATTGTATATATAAAAGATGTGTAAGTATCTAAGCAAGTTTGCATCTTAGTGTTCTTAACTAGTTAAATTTTTAACTATCTCTTTCATTGTTAGATGCCACTCCATAAGATCATCTATTATATTGTTAATACAATTATAGGCCAGATTAATATTTGGGAGTATCAATAGATTCAACTCTAGGTATAACATATCCTTAACTACTTTTCACTTGCTCTAGAATATCATCTAGGGATTCAATCCTGGGATGAGACTCCAGCCTCTTATTTACTTATTGGAGACCACATAACATTTTTATAACATTTCCCTTGTGACATCTACCATATATATGGGGTCTTCTTCAAATTCATCATGTTCACCAGGCTAAATATTTCTCTTCTTTATCAAATTGAATAATTATTCCTCTTCTAAATTAATTGTATTTACCATCACTTGTCATTTTCCTCTTTTGAATACTCTTCAATGTGTTGGGATTTTCATCAAATTCTAGACTTATATTGGGTGGTTCAATGAGCACCAAGTGTTGCATAGCTTGTTTCTCTACTTACAATTGTTGCATCCATGGTGTGGCTAGGATTATCCCTATATTAGAGACAAGCTCTTGAGATGATATGGGAGTGGATGGAATAGCTAATGGTGGTCCCATGAGTTATGGAGGGGTAGATCAAGGAGGTGTAGGGAATGAAGGATCAACCATATTCTCATCAAATATGTTAATTTTAGGTGGATTCTGAACAATGTATTTAAATACATTAGGGGACTC
This sequence comes from Torreya grandis, assembly GCA_037957365.1. NCBI lineage: Eukaryota > Viridiplantae > Streptophyta > Pinopsida > Cupressales > Taxaceae > Torreya > Torreya grandis. Next base: position 3,550,170 of record JARHVA010001316.1, on the reverse strand, counting down.
TTGAATAGTTTTAGCAATAGATGACTCATCCTAGGTGACTGAGGGCATGGCAGACTCTATTTGAGTGGATGAATGGCCATGGAATGATTGAAAAAATGATTAGGAAACTAAGTCCACAAAATGTACTGGTTGGGAAATAATAGGAATACATCCTTATAGGTATATTACACCTTCAAGATATACTATTATTTCTTGTGTCAAATTTATTAGTGCATGGGGCACTAGTGTAGATATGTCAAGTCCAATATCAGTGCTTATGGTAATGGAAATGGTGTTAACCAATGAATCAAAAGAAATAACAAGAACTATGATTGCATAATTACTACTTAAAGGAACATAAATACCTATAGAAGATGATTGGATTGTAACTTTTGGAATAACAACATGAGTGGTAACCATTGAAATAATATCTAACACAAAGGATCTAGGGGCCATGATCTGGGTAGTAGCTACTTTTGTCATGGTTGGACTATCCATGCCACAAGTAACTGGTATGTCAATTAGAGGAGTACTTATTATGATGAGTTGATTTTTATCCTTGTTTACCTCAATACTTTGTTAGTATGTCCTTGTTATTTCTAACTCTATGTCATATGTAAGAAGGGAACTATAATCAAAATATACAAAATGTACCTATAGCGGTATAATATGAAAAATGTCAAGTTGTAGTGGATACTCTATGTCATTTTCTTCTTCTTTTACTGATGTCCTTCTCCAATACTTATGTCTACTAAGCTCCTTTCTAGAGATTCCTCTTATAAATCCAACCAGATTATATTCAATGGTATTTATTCCAATGTAATTACAGGTGAGCTAAAGGAACTAGGCAGTGTCCTTTTAGCCTAAATTATCATAAAAGCTTCATCTGAGTGAGTAATATTAATGAAGGGGTCTAACCTACCATAGGTGATTGTAATGATTGAGTTGGCTGAGCTGATTGAATTGGAGTAGATTAAGAAATAATAATTCGAGAGACCAAATGAGTGTCCATATCTATTGAAGAGACCTATGGCTAAGGAGTTTTAGGTGGTGGACTAAATTTTTAATCCTACAAAGAGGAGTTTGAAACATGAATTTTCTATGACCTTATCCACATTTGAAATCTTTCCACATATCACTATCATCATGAAAAGTTTGGAGAGAAAAGAACATGATTTGGTTTGCGTGAAATAGCTCTTGAAAAGTGTTGCACATGGTAATTGGACAAGACACATGTCATAGCTTACCTTCTTGAGAAGACCTCACTAAGACCTTGAAATAATTTGACACTTGAAACCATGACAAGATAAGTTAAGTTTACCAAGGCATGACTCTCAACAATACCATTTGTAAGGTTAGATAACTCAAGTGCCTAGTTTTGAATAATCCTTGGTCAAGGGTGACTAATTATCTAATAGTACATACAAAAAAATACATGTTAACCTTACATAATTAACATCCTAGGGTTAGGTTGAGATAACCAAAATAAGGACAGGTCAATGTAGATAATATTTTTGGTTGAATGGGTTAAATAGGGTGGGCTCATTGAATAGGATGAGCTTATTCAATAAGTTGAGCTACTCTTGTAGGATTATGAGTTATACGTACTAGAGGGTGAGCTCTTCTATACTAGTATTTTTTGGTTGCTTTTTAGTATTCATTTAATACAACAAAATGTCAAATGCTGAGGGATATAGAATAGACAAATTTTAAAAGTACTAGATAACCTAGAGCACTTGATCAATGCGACATTTTTTTATTAGGAAGAAGTCAAGTTGGATTACTCTTAATATTTTATTGACTCTATTAGATTGGTCCCATCTAGGATATGTCATTTATAAAATTTAATATAATCAGATGAGGCTAGACCCTAAGATGAATAATCAAATCACATATGATGGTTTCTTAATTGACGAGTTAATAAATGGATTTCCTAGCTAGTTGAGGTTTCACTAATTTAGTTTGTTAATATTGGCCCTCAAACTGACTAGCTATCAAATGTTGTAGTGGAATTGAATAAAATACTTCTAGATGAAGCTTAGATTCAATGTCATTTTGTGTGTAGATTATAAATTAGGAGTATGAAATTGGTTGTGTATTTTCAATTCTCAAGTTGCAACTCCATGTAGTTTCTCAATTTTACCTAGGGATTTCCTTATTAGCAATAGAAAGGTAGGACAATGAAACTTAAAGTAAAAGAGTGAAGGAAGAAGCAATAGTTATGTGGTTGGATTTCAAAAATAATAGATTGCAGAGTATTCATTCATGACTTTTTTATTTAATTTTTAATGTGAATAGGTACATTTGTAAAACAATAGTGGCGACGACTTGATAGGGATAACGAAGAGATAAATCGGGGTAGTGAGGAGTTGATTGGGATAATGAAAAGTTATATGGGGGCAGTGAGGAGTTAATTATGTTAAATTGAGGTGGTGGATCAAAAACAAAATGTTAATTAAGAGAAAAATTTTAATACACACATTCTAGAGGCTGATTTGGAAGTTATAACAATGGTGAAGAAACCATCACTTTATGTAGAGCAGCAGGTATGTAATTGTCATGATGGTTTTGTCGTGCACCATGAAACTTTAGGTTTGAGAGGTTTGAAGCCCTTTTTTTTACAAACTTGACACGTTCAGAAAATTTGATAAGAATGAGAGGGGGAAATGGAAAGGAAATGATTTGAGCATGTTAATTTTTTTTTGTAGATTTTTACATTATCATCAGATTTTCAAAATATTGCACCTTTCAAATTTTGGTTGTGTACAATGACACGTATCACCATCACAAAAAGTCTACAGCTCTAATCCAAAAATTTAAAGCATTCAATTTTTGCCCATGTGAAAAATCTCTGTAGAGTTAGACTCCACAAAATTACGAAGATCAAACTGTTCATGGGGAAGTCAGGGGCTCGCAGTTATTATAGAAACATCTTGAATAATCATATTTTAATAAAAATTATTTCACTGAAACCTTTACTTAAATTGACAAATGTGGCATTTATTTATTCCACGTTAATCAACTCAAGTTACGTCCTTGGACATGGAGACACAGACTCACAAAACCCATGTGGTCCATGCAATGGGCTTAGAGTATAGTTTTAAAAATGATCTCGGTGTTAGTTTGAGCACTATAAAAGTGAATTCTTAAACAAATGACACCTAACATGTTAAATAGAGTCACGAGATCATGAAGACTTCAAAACATAACTTAAATCTTTGTAATATCAAAAAAACATATGGTAGTCAAATCAAGATCACATAATGAAGAGCTTATGGAATCTTCCAAAACATAATTTAAACTCTGTAATAAAAAAAAGGCATTTGTAGATGCATTACCATATGCAACTTAATTTAAAGTGTGGTCAAGTTTGTTTGATATAAAGATCTCTGAAAACATAAAAATAAAGTGAACTTTGACTTTGTAAATATATCATGGCCATCAGTTAATTTAATTGTTTTACAAGGAAGAAAACATGTAGCCATTAAAACAGAATCATGATGTCATTGACTTTGTATATATATCATGGCCATCAGTTAATTTAACTGTTTTACAAGGAAGAAAACATGTAGCCATTAAAACAGAATCATGATGTCATTGATATGAAGAAGTTTTGAATTTCTCTTCAATCAAAATACATGTTTTAGTATGCTTCACCTATTTCAAAAACTCTCTTAGATATTTTTAGCTTGCTTATTATTAGAACCTTCCCTTGAAGTGGAAGACACTACTTGTTAATTACTGTTTTGTTTTGTTTGGTAGTAAGTATATATTTCGGCCTTCACCATGTTTAGACTTTTGATTCGGGTTCGTATCGACTATAACCCACCCTCATCTCAATAAAATTCAACCGGAATGAGTGAGACCCCAGAAGGTGCAGACCATACAATAACATATTATATTTTGCTACAATAAAGTCATCGTTGGGGGCTCCGTACTGTATTTTTTAAGATACCTTTATTTGAAGTATCACTCGTGGTGGTTCATTTCACCATGATCTTCAATTATGCCAATTTTCACCACAGCCATTTGCACTGCAACTGTACATTCTTCTACACTTTGTTTTGGAGGATTTCTGGTAGCTGTTTCTGAAGCATTTCTTACTTCTATGGCCTTAAACTTGGCTTTTTCAGCCAACTCCTCCACTGCCAAAATAAGGCTTTCTAATCTAGCTGCAATTTCTATGACAAGAGAAGCAAAGACAGCAACTGGAAGACCCTCGACAAAAGCAAAACTAGGAGGGGATCGCTTATTTTCTACGGGTTGATCTCCTGACATATTGTCACTTACCAATGTCTGGTCCAACTTTTTAAAGCCTTGGGAGTTGAACTGTACAATTTGCCACCGTTTAGTGTCAATGAAAAGCTCTGGCTGGGAACTGAGTGAACTTTGCAAGTCCTCCACCACTGTTGACAATCGATTTATCATTAAATCTTTGTTGTTAATTTTTGTCATGCTCCTCATGCTTTTAGCAAGTTCATGCAGAATGTTGCTACACTCTTTGGATGTATCAATGCATGGGGTTTTCAGGACTTCTTTTAGAGAAAATGGAGCCTGAACACACAAAATTAGTCATATGGTTACGGCATGTTGGGATTCTTGATATCATAACATTCATAGGAAATTGCCATACACATTGATTTGAGTTTGCAAGTCAATGTAGTAACAACTAAAATCTACCTGAGTCTGAGAGTTCAATAATCCATTCAAGGTCTCCACAGAATAAGCACAATATCGCATCTTAGCTCCAACTTTTACATATTCACTCCAAGGATATTTGTAGAAAAAATTTCCATGCCATGGTTCCCAAGTTGCAAAATTAGCCTGCAAACCAAATTTTGGAGGAAAATAGTTTAGTTTATAAGACGAAGACTGATATTACTAAAACCACTTTATGAAGTTCAACACTTACCCAACATTCTTCTGTGGTTTTCGAATTCAGCACACATTTGTATACATTGGAGGCTTCTGATTCTTGCCCATCTTCTATGAAAAAACCTTCTACACATTCTGCAAGGCCAACGTGCAGATTTGGTTTTTAAGAATTTATATTTGGGTTGCTTTGATGATTGATGAGTATATAGTATTTACCTTCAATAGAGCCAGCTAAACCTCCCAGATGTTGTATAATCAAGTCATGAAGATCATCTCCAGCCCAGATTGGGAAAAGTACAATACTGATAAAGAAACACAGAATACACCCTATAATTACAGTAGCCAACCTTCGGTATGCCATTTGAAACAGGTTCTCCTCACGGTAACTAGAGATAGCAATCAGATTGAAGGTGAGAATGAAAATGACCACCCCATAATCATATTTTTTCTTGATCTTTGGAATGAAACGTGAAAATGTGGAAACTGCACCTGCATCACGCATTCATGTCACACTACTAAACACAGAATATATATATATAATCTTCTATTTTCTTTTGTAGAAACGTCTTTACCTAAAGCGAAAATAGATATAGCAAGAAAGATTAGGCCGCTTTTATCTCCTGAAAATTGTGCAAGATACCCAACTCCAACTCCCAGTGATCCGGCCACCAAAGTGGCAAGGCATCTATTCAAACCTTTGCTCAAAGTTGCACCTGCATAATATAACGTGACACAGATCTTAATTTTACAAACAAAATAAAAGACAGATATAGAAACAGGGCAAACAATGTTCTGGTATACACACCTACAGTGAATTCAAAAACAACCACCACTGTCATCACAGCCCATATGGCATTTCCACCTACACTATCAAATAACGGCCTCATAAAGTAAAACAGTGACACCACAGAGAGTGCAAGTCCAACTTTCACAGAATGGATGATTCTTCGACGATCATCTGAACCAATCTTCCAAATTGTGTGGCACATACATAAAAAAAATCCTGTCCATGATTGAAAAAGTTTACATACTTTTTTAATCACAGGGTTGAAAAATTTGGGGGGATTGGATTCTATCCCTCCCTTAACATTAATCTTCCACTCTAACGACTGTGGTTGCATAATCTTTTCTGCCATCCTTAAATCTCTACTTGAAAACAAAGTTCAGATTTGAAAAGCTACCATAGGTGTGATTAATTTATAGATATGCACAATTGCGGAATTGTACGGTAAGATTAACTTTAGATTCTTCGACGGCTGACTGCGATTTTTAAAAAATTATGGGGTTGACGGTACTATTTTTTCTATACTAAATTCAATACGCGTTGGTTGTATAGAATTGTTTGTATTTTAGTTTATTACGCACGTGCACGTGCATCATCTGGGATTGTACAGACTAATTAATTTCATGATTCTGCTCTGGCCTTCACATTTGGTTAACCAGCTGAAATATTTTAATCTATACGCGGCCAAATGTGGTAAAACACAAAACTTAAATCTGAATGACCTCGTCAATGGCAATTTTGTATTATTATTTTTTTGTTTCCAACACACGCATATCTTTTAAATGTGTGAAATACACCAAAGAACATTATGGGGAAGTCATTAATTAATTATTATTTTAATGTAGAGAAGCGCTATCCCACTTACAGCATAAAGACAAACATTTCCATAGCATTGCGCATCTGTATTAGCGAGCTTGTGCTCAACTTTGTGTATTTATTTTTAATTATATTTTAATTAAAAAATTTGGTAAACACAATTATATTGTATTGTTTTTATGTTTTAGAATTATATATATATATATATATATATATAAATTTACAATAAGTAAAGTTAGACGTTGAGGATTGGAGATTTTTTAGAAATTTGTTTTATTAAAGTTTTTTTCCATGTGACTATCTTATGTTTTGTTGTCTTTAAGACCAACTCGCATTTAATTCAATTATAACTCTATTAAGTCTCTATAAATGGTGATGAGGGTTGTTGTGTCCTCTTCATTTAATTGACTTTATTCAATCAAGTGGTATCACTCCGAGCAATGTCTAAAAGTTATATATAATAAGGCATTGAGAGGTTTGGCTAACAATCATGTCTAATGAAAGTAAATTGTTTGAACAATTAACTAAGTCAAACTTCTATTGGAATTCAAATCAAATTCTTAATCTAATTTGCTTGGAAAGAAAAGTACACTTTAATGTAATTGAAATTGCTTGAAATAGAAATCACCTTTTTAATCTAATTGCTTGAATTTAAAGTCACTTTTGCTTGAAATTGAAATCACGTAATATTGAAAGGAAATTGTTTGGAATTGAAAGTCCAACTAATATAAAATCAATTGTTAGAAATAATAAAATGTATAAACTCATAACGAAAGCATGAATAGAAGTTCTGAAAATAAATAATGATTGTAAACACACACACTCTTTCACACATACATGTAAGTTGACAAAGAAATAATATCTTGAATAAGGGAATGAACATGTTAAACAAGAAAAACACTTGAAAAACATATTAATTTGGGAAATATCAAATTGATCCTTCTTCCTTGGAACGAGTGGGTCCTTGCTCCTCCTTGGAATAGGAATGAAACAATTATAAAACTCTCAAAATACTTCAACTTTCAATTCTCATTGGTATTTAAAAGGTTACATAAGTCTCATGTTTTGAATACAAGAAAGATATTATTCTATTCAAATTATTCTCTCAAAATCCACACACTTCTATCAAACAAAGGATGTATTTGTGCTACTACAACTTTCCAAAACAAGACTAGCAATATAAAAAATGAAATCTTATCCAAGATCTATATTATTTCAAAACATCATCTTTCTTCACTTTTTTAGGAGGGAAAAGTGGAGGATGCTACATCTTTGGATCTGTGAAATCTATTGTTGACAATCAAGTATAATGTTTTGGTGGTGATGGATATCTATCTATTCTCTAACAGTAAAACCTGGAGAATCCATAGCCACTTTGAGAAGACTATAAATACATTTTCTATTTATAAGAATAACTATTTTTAGAAATCTCTATATTTAGCATATACAAAACACTTTCCAAAAATACCTCAAAACCTATTCAATGTACCTTTGGCGCTAATATGCCAAATTTTTGAGAATCTTCAAAGCTATTCTAATCATCTTCGAAGTTGTTCTAGTGATCTCTGGAGCTACTTTGGTGACCTCCAAAATTGTGCTAGTATGGAGCCTTCAACAATGTGAGCTTTGGGGATGTCTTCAAAACTGCTTCTTAATGGATAATCTTGATGGTCAAAACATACTTATCTATTTTTAGTGCCTTATTATGACATTTGCATACACAATGACATATTTTTCCACATATATGTTAGAATTCAATTGAAAAATGAGTAACAATGACTTTCAAAGAATAATCAAGATAAATATTCATGTTTTATTTTCAACCAACTATTAGCTCTAACATTAACATCTAAATCCACACTTGGGTAATAGATAGAGGGTAATTTTTAGGATACAATGAGTTATATTTTAGCCTCATCGTCTCTTCTAGACTTTAGGTCTTGTAGGACCTCCTATAATTTGTAATTGATGTTGTTCCCTATGTAGTGTTATCCCTTTCAAAGCTTGACTCAAGTAATAATATTTGTGAAAATATATCCATTTTAGTTAACCCTAGTTAGCATGACCTCTATTTTGTCTAACTCTTACTCTCCATCTTTAAAAGTTCTCATTTGCTTGCTCAGTTTCACGTGTCCATAGAGTATTGGTGTTAGTTAGAGTGAGGGTTTATAACACATACAAATCCATTTATTTTCAAATTCTCTCACCATCTGAACAATAGCTTTGGATCTCTTAAGACATCATTTCAGGTTTGTGGGAGAAAGGACCTATCTCTTTTTCAAAAGGATATTCAATGTGTCCACTGTTCCATGCATGCTTGGTGGGCTACCTCAAATTATCTTTGAGAGTATGCTTTAAGATATATTTGAGAGTATAGCTCAAAATCATTAGCACTTTGAAACAAATTTATTGGATATTTTTATGATAACCTATGGATTTGTGACCAATATCTAAATTCGTTAGGAAATTAATTTGCATCTAGATATTCATGTCTCATCAACATCCTGTGGTGTTTGGTTGGGTCATATATTCTTTAGTTTCGTATCTTTAAGAAACATGGTTTTAAAAAGCAAAAATGAAGGTCTTAACTTAAACTTCCCTTACAAATAGATTGACCATAAATAATATCAGGTGCCCTAGAAACTACTAATGTAAAAATTTAAGACACCTAAATTCTGCCATATTTAATGTTGTGATTAACTTTGCGTAATATCAACACAATAACTCAACATGTGAGCATATGAATAATGTTTTATTCAATTAAAATCAAAAGTATTACATAGGCTATTATATATCCATAAATATAGCCAAATAACCTCCTAAAATATAGGAAGGAGAAATAACAAGAAACTCATATTAGAACTCATGGGTGTAACAATACAAAAACAATATAATGAACTAATTCTAATTTGCTATGGTGAATTAATCACCATTTATTTTAATCTAACATTATTCCCCTTAATTCAACATAACTTGAAATGAACATGAGAATAATTATCTAAATGTCTCAAATTTATCATGTGCAAGTGACTTAGTGAAGACATATGCACGTTGTTCTTCTATTGAGCAATACTAGAGTTGGATGTTGTGTTGTTGTACACGTTCGCATATGAAATGGACTTGCACCTCAATGTGCTTTTTGCATTCATAAAATATTAGATTATGAATAAGTTTTAGATCACCCTTATTATCATATTATAGATGGTAAGTGTTTTTTGTGGTACTCCCAATCTTTCCAATATGCAACGTAACCATATTACTTCGCAAACAGCTCCTCCTATAGCATGATATTTTGCTTTAGTGGAAGATCAAGAAACAAAGTTTTATTTCTTGTTCCCCCAAGATACAGGACCAGATCCCAAAAGAACATATATCTAGAAGTGGATTTCCTAGCATTTATATTTCCTACGTGACTTGAGTCTTTATATCATGTCAAGAAGAAATTATCATTCTTATTGTATTCTAGGCCAAATTCCATTTTACCCTTGATACATCTCAAGATCTACTTTGCTACTTTTTAATGAGCCATCTTTGGCTCCTGCATGAACTGTGAAAATAGCTAACTACATAGTTGATGTCTGACCTAGTATATGTTAAGTAAATAAGACTCCCAATCAACTGTTGATAAAGAGTTGTATTTACTTATGATGATGGATATGTACAAGATAATTGAAGCCTTGTAACCATATGTGTAGCAATTGGATTACTATCTATCATCTTAAATTTTTTGAGCATTTTCATGGTAGATTTCATTTGGGATATAAATATGTGGTGTTCCTTTTACCATACTTCTAATCTAAGATAATAGTATAGAAGCCTGAGATCTATCATGTTGAATGATCGATTAAGTCTTTCTTAATTACAACTATCATCTTCACTGAATTGCCAGTGATGATTAAATCATCGACATACACTACAAGAATCACAATGTATCCCCATTATTATTTGAGGTAGGTATTTAGATCATAGTGACTCCTTTAGAATATGTGTTGAATAAGATGTTCATTGATTTTTATTTACAGGCTCAAGGAGCATTTTTGATACCATACAGATATTTGATGAGTTTACATACTTTTCCTTCATTACTAGGAGTGATAAATCCTTATGGATGTGTCATGTAAACTTATTCTTGTAGATATCCATTGAGAAAGGCACTTTTTACATCCATTTGGTGGATCCTCCATCCAAATTATGCAGCCAACAAATATCATTCTGATTGCCTTGATCTTGGTCATAAGATCAAATGTCTCCTCATAATCTATGCCTTCCTTCTGTGTATATCCCTATGTTATGATTTGAGCCTTGTGCTTGTTAATATTGCCATCTACTTTATATTTAGTTTTGAAGACCCATTTACAATTGGTTGGCTTCTTCCCTAGTGGAAGATCTTCAAGTTACCATGTTTTATGTTTCATCAATGATTGAAATTATGCATCCATGGCATCCTTATAAGGTTTAGACTCTAAGGCATCTTGAATCATAGAGGCATCTTCTGATTTTACAATTTTGCTCATTAAAGCCAAATTGACCTCATTTTGATTCATGTCATGATTCATTAGTACAATACTCGATGTGTCTAGAACTCTATCTAGTTTAGCATATCTTAATGTACTTGTATACCATTTAGGAATACATTGAGTGGTATATGCTACTAGTAGAGCTGCACCATTGTTCTCATCATCATCATTGTCTTCATCTAGTGGATTTCCACCTTATGCATTCTTTATGACACTGATTAATGTACCAAGTGAGCTTGTAGAAGGATTTTTTGCTTCTGTCTTCTCAAAAACCTCAACATCCTTGCTTGTGTATATTTGCCTAATTTTTAGATCCATGAGTTTTTAAGCAAGCACTTCTTCATTGTACCCTAAGAAGACATACTTTTTTGCTTTCATGTCAATTTTAGTCCTCTCTATTTTAGGAATATGCATACTTGTTTTGCATCCAAAAAATTGAGGATGTGTAATATATGACTTGTGTTTATACCATGCTTCTTGTGGTGTTATTCCATCAAGAGCTGCAATGGGAACTTTATTGAGTAGATAGACTATGGTTTTGATTGTTTTTACCCAAAATGCCTCTGTAAAACTTGAATCATATAGCACACATCATACCATTTCTATGATTTTACAATTCCTTCATTTAGAAATAGCATTTTTTTTGTGGTGTAAGTGGAGGTTCCATTTGACGATGATTGTCATTTTCTAGAAAAATGCATTGAATTCGTTACTCGTGACTTCCCCCCCAAGATCTGAGCACAGAGTTTTGATTTTCTAACCAGTCTCTATTTCAACAACTTTGATTTTTTTAAAAGTTTCAAAGGCTTGACACTTTATAGTCAGACAGTAAACCCACATTTTTCTATAAAATCATTAATAAAGAACATGAAGTATATAAACCCATCATGACTAGGTGACATCAATATATACAGATCGATATGCACAAAATCAATTATTCAATGGCCCTAATATGTAATTTTATAAAATGGAGTTCTATGTTGTTTGCTTGCTAAACAATGTTGAGATTTGTTTGTACCCCTTTTGAGAGGGGGAAATCTTCTTACCATGTTATAATAGTGGAGTGTATCTAGATATTGAAAACTGATGTGACCAATTCTTTCGAGCCATAATTATGTTGAGTCTATGGCTTTTGTCACAAGTGCTTGATTGTGTTTCTACACGAAGTTAATTTACAACATTTTACCAACTCCTGAGACTTGTGTAACAATTTTAAAGTGTTTTGACTTATCTTTGATCAAACACATCTTTTTTCCACCTTTGTACTTAAAGTCAACCTTGAGTTTATGGTCAAGTAACTAACTAACTAATAGAAGATTCTTTGTGATTCCTATAACATACAAGACATCTGATATTTTTCAATCATTGTGTCTAAGTGGTAAAGAGATGTTCCCAATACCTTGAACATGGTAAGATGAATCATCACCCAAAGAGACATGATTTTTTGGGTAAGTCTCATTCATACTATAGAACCAATCTTGTCTTGCAATCATGTGTTGAGTTGCACCTAAGTCAACATACCAGATAAAACTTTGTGATGCTGATTTTTTATGAGACTATGTAGTATATAGGAAGTCCAAATCTGAACGGGTTTCTTCTTATTGGGAAATATTGCCTTGTTGATTGGATTTCTTCTTCTAATGTCCTTTATTTTGTTCTTTTCCTTTGTGTGGATGAGATGACTTTTGGTTACTAGGCTTCTTGTTGCCTGAAGAGCCCTGTGCAAATTAGTTATACCAACAATCCTTAAGCTCATGATGTTTCCTTCCATATATAAGGTAGAGTTTCTATTATTTATTTCCCTGTACATTGTTCTAATGACCTAGCTATAGTTTAGAAGACTTGATTTTCTTTTTACCTTTATGTTAATTAGAGGCAAGAGCATGTTTTTCTTATTCCTCTTATTTTGTATGCATAAACTCTTCATGTTGTAACATGTTTACCAACTTGTCAAATGATAGTTTACGTTTTATGACTGTCAAAGTAGTCATGAATATCTTGTAGGAGGGTAGTAGTGCTCTCAAGACAATAGGTATAAGAGATGCATCTAACACTATCTCATCAAATGCTTAGAGCGAAGCCCTCAGGGTTACAACACATTGTATAAAATCTCCACTTTTTCACTAGACTTCAATTTGAGTGAATGAAGTTGACTCTACAAATGAATAATTTTTTATTCATTTTTGGCCTCATAGACTATTTGTAACTTATCTTAAGTATATTTAGATATTTTGGCCTCACAAATATGAGGTTGTACCTCATCTAATACCCCAAACATAATTATCAACTTTACCTTCTAGTTTGCTTTATCAAACTTATGTTACTAATCAACATCAATGGCATGTCAGGTGAATGTGCCATTGATAATAGGCCAAAGGTCTTAAAATTCCATATATGTCTTAATTTTTGTTTTCCAAGAGACATAGTTATCACCACGCAGAAGCTGAGTTTGGCAGAAATAATTTTCGGCTATTTTCAGCCATTGTGTAAAATCTGACTTAAGGTGATGGATTAGTTCCTTATCATTCCAGGTATCAATGTCTCCCTTTCTTTATACCATCAGTATGAGATACAAAACCTTCCTTCATATGTGCCCTTCATTTATACCCATCGATATGTGGAAGAAACTCACCCTTTCTTTATACCCAATAGTACATTAATAAAGTGTCAACATACCTAAAATAGAATGATATGTGGTACTTAGACAGTTCAAAAAGAGGTTTGACCAGTAATTAGCACTTGCTTAGATGGAATTCCATATATGTGGGCATAACTTCCTTATATACTTGGAATTTCCACCTATTAGGATTTATGTTTTTTTATTGTATTGAACAAGTAATATGGAGGGATGGCTCAGTGAATGTTTAACCTTATTTATTCTCAATGATTTAGAGGGTCAATGCCCAGACATCATTATTACAACTATGTTAGGTTATGTATAAATTTACCCATAAATGTGAGTTAGAGGCATAGGTGTGACTGAACACTGTGAGTGTGCAAAATGCACTATTTTATTTTTTAATGTATTTTCTTATTAAAAAAAATATATCATAATGTTTTGCAAGTAAATGATTACAATGAATGTAAACACACTAAATCAATTTGATAAAATAATATCCCTCATTTAAAAATAATTTTGGGCTCTTTGGCCTCTTTTGAAAAAAAAATTATGACTTTTGTAGTTAAAATAGTTGTTGGGGATATGAAACCTCGAAAGCACACAATTGATTACCAAATACAAGCAACTTAATATGCGGAAATAACCAGAATCAACAAGTAACTAGAATCCAAAAATAACACAAGATATGAGAGACAATACACAACTTGTATTAATACTCATACAGAAAAGAATACAATAAAGAAGATGCCACTTCTTCTCCACCACCTCTTCAGAGGCTTCCCACACCTCAAGTGAACAGTACTTCTTTCCTCAAAGCTCTCTCTCTTAGGTCCCAACACCCAACTCACACATTGAGTTGGTGTTCACCTTATACCTGTGCTCCACGCACTCCACAAGTACACAAACGTACTTCAAGTAGATCTCCCCTGAACTTGCAACAACCTACACCTCAATAGACCTTACTTATGGAAGGATCTTCCTTGCCTTCCTCTTTGCCCTGAGTACACACCTGTACTCCAAGTAGATCTCTCCTGATACTGCTCCTTGTTGTGTTGTTGTCCTATCTGATCTTCCACCTACAGATCAAGCTGGTTCTGCACACCTGTGAACCTTGACCTTGCACACACACACACCTGCATATCAATGATCTTACTTGCCATGTAGATCTCCTATCGTAGCCATGCTCACCTGATGACCAAGATCATACACTCCTGAAGAACCCTGCTGATTCTCCAATCCAGCACCCACCTTGGTACTGTGGCACTAGGAGGAACACACCATTGCTCACCTCACACATAGAAGGAGCTTATAATAATTCTCTCTTACTCTCTAGCACAAGTTTACAATACAATCATCCAAACAATAATTAGACACCTAATACAATAATTAGATCCGCAGCTCTCAGTCTAAAATTAGCACTCATCATGCAAACACTTGGTTCGTCAACTAACTGCCCATAATATACTCGCAGTCGAACCACACAGGCGACCGACGTCGGTCCCTGTCTGCCTGGGGGTCACCGACGCCAGCCGATCTCTAACCGACGTCGATTGATTCTTGTCTTACCCTGTCGACATCGGTTGGCCTGATCGACGCCGGTGTCTATGACACTCCAGTAACTCCTCCAATGGCCTTCTCCATGTCTGCATCAGTGAAGCTTTTAGCTCCACAACCTAACAATATCCCACTTGGAGATAAATAGCTGCACTGTACCTATACCTGTACCCCGTCTAATCTATTTCCTGGATTGTATCCCTCTTTAAGATCAACCCTGAAGACAACCCACCACACAACTTGTGGTGTACCTTCTATCATCTGAGTACCCTGCTGCATCCGAACCTACAATCCCATGTAGTGAAGTCTTGACCCTGAATAGCATGAATCCCTACTGCTAGTCTCTCTCAAATACCTGAGAATCCACTTCTCCGAATTGGCACCTAACTCTCTGACAGCTCCCACTGCTTGGGAAAACTCAGGTCTATACTAGTCCTCATGTGATTTCAGACACTGAACTATTTAGCCCTTGGTGCGCTCTGATTCTACATCCTGCATAATGAACCTCGCCAACACCTGATTCATATCAGCTCCCACTGGAAACAAAATCACCTTGTGATCTCCCATGTTTCCCATGTCGAAGAATTTTGCTGCTCCAAATTCTTCATAGCAAACCACTGAACTAATCTTACCCTTAGCTCAGCAAAACCTGTATGTACACCCTTGCTAGCTAGCATACTATCCAAATACAGCAATAAAATGATGTTGCAATCATAATCCCCCTGGTAAGTCAAACCACAGTAGTTACCCTAACATTGACTAAAGCCATGCTTCGTCCTCCACCTGTCAAAACCTGTACTACTGTCCTGCAGCTCCTCAAGACCATATGACTTGGTCTTTCATCTCACGTGTCTGTTCTCTCTATTCTTCAACTAAGGAATCCATTCATCTTGCAGTGCTAACATACCCGCTGGCAACCCTACCAAATCTCTTGTCTGGTTCTGCAATCTCTCCATGCCACGCTCCCACTGTTTCCTAGATTCTTCCTGCTCTGCAGTCAACAACTAGTATAAAGAAGAGGAACAATGAATTTGAGGCCTACTTACATCTTCAGTCCTCCATATGGGCGTTTGAGACTCCTTGACAACTCGCTGTCCACCCAAAATTTGTTACAGTGACCGACCTCGGCCACCCAACAGTCTGCATCTGACCGACGTCAATTCCTGCGCCTGTCCTGACTACCAACCCTGCCGACGTCGGTGTCCTCTTGATGCCGACGTCAGTCCTCATGACCGACATCGGTCTTACATACTGCTGATGTCAGTTTTCCTGTCGACGCTGGTACCTGTGTTTTCCTGTAAGCGATGACTTTTTACCCGCGAGCTCCTTTGAATCAATCCCCATGTCCAAACTACCCTGCTCAGAAGTATCCATCCCATCCACTGGTCTCTGTCCACCATCTCCTCCAAGAACACCAAGGCTTTCTAGTTCTTAAGCCTGTCAAATATATCTATCTTCTGCTTAAGAACATGCATCTCCTTCCTGCTCATGTGACCAAGCCTATGAAGCCACGTCTCCGCAACAGAAGAAGAATCAGTAATATAAACAAGTAGATAAAGAGTACCTATTTTCTTACCACCAGCTAATTCAAGTGCATCCGCTGTGAGAGTTCTCGTGCATCTCTCATCACCCAACTCTTCTGAAGAAATTAGCCATATCTCCAAACCTGGGACCTGCATGACCTCCTTCAACACTCGTGTGTTGGCCGCCTGCAATTTCAGCTTCACTTCCCCTTTGCCAATTCTTTGGCAAGGCTAACCAGCTCCTCTCCCTGGGGCTGCATGGAAAGAGGCAACCGAATCTGTAAGACAAGATTCAACTTTATCCAAGAAACCTCCCAGAGCATCCTGTGCCATATCCCCTGCACCATCTGCTTCTTTAGTTCCTTCTTGTTGATCTTCCATAAACCAATAATTTTCTTTTACCTGCTCTTTCTTTCCATCGGACCATAAGTGACCATCTGTGCTTTTCAACTCCTCCATCCTTAGCTTACTTTGATCTGCCATTGCTCTACTCCCACTCAATCAGAAACTCCTGAGAGTGACCTATAACCAAACACAAAACCGCTTCCTGCAAACTTAGCTCTGATACCACGTGTTGGGGATATGAAACCCCAGAAGCACACAATTGATTACCAAATACAAGCAACTTAATATGCGAAAATAACTAGAATCAACAAGTAACTAGAATCCAAAAATAACACAAGATATGAGAGATAATACACAACTTGTATTAATACTCATACAAAAAAGAATATAATAAAGAAGATGCCACTTCTTCTCCACCACCTCTTCAGAGGCTTCCCACACCTCAAGTGAACAGTACTTCTTTCCTCAAATCTCTCTCTCTTAGGTCCCAACACCCAACTCACACACTGAGTTGGTGTTCACATTATACCTGTGTTCCACGCACTCCACAAGTGCTCCACGCACTCCACAAGTACACAAACGTACTTCAAGTAGATCTCCCCTGAACTTGCAACAACTTGCACCTCAATAGACCTTACTTATGGAAGGATCTTCCTTGCCTTCCTCTTTGCCCTGAGTACACACCTGTACTCCAAGTAGATCTCTCCTGATACTACTCCCTGTTGTGTTGCTGTCCTATCTGATCTTCCACCTACAGATCAAGCTAGTTCTGCACACCTGTGAACCTTGACCTTGCACACACACACACACCTGCATATCAATGATCTTACTTACCATGTAGATCTCCTATCGTAGCCATGCTCACCTGATGACCAAGATCATACACTCCTGAAGAACCCTGCTGATTCTCCAACCCAGCACCCACCTTGGTACTGTGGCACTAGGAGGAACACACCATTGCTCACCTCACACATAGAAGGAGCTTATAATAATGCTCTCTTACTCTCTAGCACAAGTTTACAATACAACCATGAGTCTATTATACAGATCTCATCCAAACAATAATTAGACACCCAATACAATAATTAGATCCACAGCTCTTAGTCTAAAATTAGCACTCATCATGCAAACACTTGGTTCGTCAACTAACTGCCCGTAACATACTCGCAGTCAAACTACACAGGCGACCGACGTCGGTCCCTGTCTGCCTGGGGGTCGCCGATGCTGGCCGATCTCTAACCAACGTCGGTTGCTTCCTATCTTACCCTGTCGACGTCGGTTGGCCTGATCGACGCCGGTGTCTGTGACACTCCAGCAACTCCTCCAATGGCCTTCTCCATGTCTGCATCAGTGAAGCTTTTAGCTCCACAACCTAACAATAGTTAGTTGTAACTAATTTTAGTAGAATTGCTAAATTTGGGGGTTTGGCTTAAACAATTGTTTTCTTCCAAAAAAAAATATGTTGGGAGGATTTAAACCTCTAACCTCCTATTTATCAAAAAATCTCTATACCAACCCACCTAAACATCCTTTCAAGTTAATAAAGAACAAAACTTGTAATTAAATGCTTAAAAATTTGTAATCATACCTTCAAAATGGGCTGAGAAGAAGCTCCCAAATGGCTATACGACCTACTTTATAGTTGTACATAAAAAATGCATATAAAATTTAAGAGTCTTTTATGTCCCACAAGCATCAGATTTATAATTTGATAAGGTACAACCTCACAATAGAGAATAATTATATGATTGTATAGAAAGTTATGACATATTGCTAGTTCTTCATTTTAGCAACCCAAAACATTGTATGGCCTGATCAAAATAGGTAAAAACTTATATTGAATGAAATATGGAATAGTCACCTACCAATATGTGGTCACATATTTTTAAAATATTATTCTTACTATATGTACCATCTAACAATTGTACAGCTGTAGAAAGTTAACAGAAAAAATAGTCTATAGGTTTTGTCTTCAAAAGGTTGTATAACCTGATCCAAATTGGACTTTTCAAATTGGAAATAGTTTTTGACTCAAATTTTTACATATTTTTACCTTCATATTACGGTTTTTCAAACTATACGGCCATAAACCATCAAAAACATGCATAAGTTTGTATAAAAGTCATTCAAACAAGAGAAATATTATGAGTGAATGATTAAAATTTGTAACACAGCATTAAAAAATGTGAACAAGATGTGTAATGGATGTAGGATAGACTCTGGTATTGAAATATTGGATAATGAGAGCACGGGCTTCTCAATTCTTTCCTCTGACGATATTATGAGGGTGCCTCAAAGCTCCACCTTTTGTAATTTTCCTTAAAAATGATATCCTAATAATTGCTAGTTGGTTAGATTATTTTAAAATTTATAAAAAAAAATGGTATCAAATCACTATGCTTTTGTTTGCATAAGAAAATAGTGATAATTTATGAGTTATGCATCAGCCAAAATGCTTTGAAAAGTTATAAAAAAAATTAATATATAAGAGTAATAATTCAATTTCAAGTTATTTGATAATATTTGTTTGATCGGTTATAAATTTATGAGCAAATGCACATAAAATGTTTATATTGAATTAAATAATAACTAAAAATACTTTGACTATGCCATCTACTTTTTGTAGCTCATGTATCTCACATCTACAAATATTGACATCATTTTCATTTACCATGCCCAACATCTCTATTATTATACAACATAATCCTGTAAAGATGTAAACACCCTAATTTGGTCAAGCACCACAAGTACTATGTCTTTGTTAATCTTTCACATGGAGGTCTTAGTGATGATTATAGTCTTTATGTGCATGGTCATTTTAAGTCTTTTGAACTTTCTTATGTCTTATTTTCTTTATTTGTAACACCCTTAGTAGTCATAAGTCACCTTCTCCTAGTCACAGGAGCCCCCATCCTATCTTGCTTGGTTTTAACTCTACTTTAATCTTTAGGACATTAGCACCACTTTTATGATAATAGCACCACCTGGTGTTAGTGTCCAATTATGGCTCTAGTGTTTTACTGGCATTTTCTCCCGTGTTTGAGTTTTAACCCTTTTTAGCCTTCTCTTATGTTTTTTATCTCTCTTTTATGGCTTTTCGACCAACAAAAAAGGTCTTATATTCAAATAAAAGTTCCTTCTATATAAAGGGTCTCACAAGGCATTTTACATCTATAACTTACTATTTTGTCACATAATTACATAAAATTAATCAATAGTACAACTCAATACTCTACATACTACTTAGTCATCACATATAGACATTGTATGTTTGATAAAAGAAGGGCCCAAGTGAAAGTCATTCTGACATATTGTGTAATTTTATTATGCACATTCCCTAGGAGAGAATTATGTGTGATCTGAGAACCCTAGCATTGGGGTTAATGTAGGTAGTGGCCAAGACAACAAGGGTTCTACTCTGCACAATCATAACATCCCACAACGCAGTTTTCCCTTCCTTTTTATGATTGATTTGGTTATTTTTTCATGTGTATAGGTATTTATTAAGGTTTTCGAAGAGATTTAGTGAAAATAGTGACACAATCAACCCCTTGAATGATAGAGCCACCTACAAGATCTCCAAAACTTCCCAAAACTTACTTAAAATTCTCAAATAGCCCCTACAAGAAGGACACTAGTGCCATAATTGGGCATTAGCATTACATGGTGCTATTGTCCAAATATTAGCACTGATGTTCAAGACTAAATTCAATAATAGTCTATAAATGACAAGTGTATGCCTATCTCTTGAGCCTAGTTTAGTTCCATGATTTGTAAAAAAGTCTGTTTATTTCTAGATAAATACTCTTTCTCTTCTCACTTGTTATTTTAGAAAAGTTAAATTTAGTCAATCATTTTTAGTTATATTCTAGATTAGCATAATACTCAGCGCTTTAACAACATAGGATTTACATTTAGTTAAGTCCTAAAAGGTTAAAACATTTGGTGAACCTAACTTACTTCAAATATTTCTTAAAATCATATTTTTGCTTAGGGTTTCCCTTCTCCAAATTTTTGTGCACTAAATTAGGGTTATAAACTTCTATTTTTTATTTATTTTTTGGCATAACCTAGCTCATTTAATCAATCAAACATTAAGGTTTCATTTATTTGATGTAATTTAAATTTTTGCACAATGACCCCAATTCAAAACCCTAAATACACAAATATTGACATCATTTTCATTTACCATGCCCAACATCTCTATTGTTATACAACATAATATTGTAAAGATGTAAAAACCCTAATTTGGTCAAGCACCACAAGTACTATGTCTTTTGTTACTCTTTCACATGGAGGTCTTAGTGATGATTATAGTCCTTATTCGCATGGTCATTTTAAGTCTTTGGAACTTTCTTATGTCTGATTTTCTTTATTTGTAACACCCTTAGTAGTCATAAGTCACCTTCTCCTAGTCACAGGGGCCCCTATCCTATCTTGCTTGGTTTTAACTCTACTTTAATCTTTAGGACATTAGCACCACTTTTAGGATAATAGCACCACATGGCATTAGTGTCCAACTATGGCTCTAGTGTTTGATTGGCATTTTCTCTCGTGTTTGAGTTTTAACCCTTTTTTAGCCTTCTCTTATGTTTTTTATCTCTCTTTTATGGCTTGCTAACCAACAAAAAAGGTCTTATATTCAAATAAAAGTTCCTTCTATATAAAGGGTCTCACAAGGCATTTTACATCTAGAACTTACTATTTTGGCACATAATTACATAAAATTAATCAATAGTGCAGCTCAATACTCTACATACTACTTAGTCATCACATATAGACATTGCATGTTTAATCAAAGAAGGGCCCAAGTGAAAGTCATTCTAGCATATTGTGTAATTTGATTATGCACATTCCCTAAGGGAGAACTATGTGTGATCTGAGAACCCTAGCATTGGGGTTAATGTAGGTAGTGGCCAAGACAATATGAGTTCTACTATGCACAATCATAACATCCCACAATCCATTTTTCCCTTCCTTTTTATAATTGATTCGATTATTTTTTCATGTGTATAGGTATTCATTAGGGTTTTGGAAGAGATTTAGTGAAAATAGTGACACAAGCAACCCCCTGAATGACATAGAGCCACCTACAAGATCTCCAAAACTTTCCACAACTTACCTAAAATTCTCAGATAACCCCTACAAGAGGGACACTAGTGCCATAATTGGACATTAGTGCTACATGGTGCTATTGTCCTGATATTGGCACTATTGTTCAAGACTAATTTCAATAATAGTCAGTAAATGACAAGTGTATACCTATCTCTCGAGCCTGGTTTAGTTCCATGATTCGTAAAAAAGTCTGTTTATTTCTAGATAAATAATCTTTCTCTTCTCACTTGCTATTTTGGGAAAGTTAAATTTAGTCAATCATTTTTAGTTTTATTCTAGATTAGCATAATACTCAGCCCTTTCACAACATAGGAGTTACATTTAGTTAAGTCCTAAAAGGTTAAAACATTTGTTGAACCTAACTTACTTCGAATATTTCTTAAAATCATAGTTTTGCTTAGGGTTTCCCTTCTCCAAATTTTTGTGCACTAAATTAGGGTTATAAACTTCTATTTTTATTTTTTTTGGCATAACCTAGCTCATTTAATCAATCAAACATTAAGGTTTCATTTATTTAATGTAATTTAAATTTTTGCACAATGACCCTAATTTAAAACCCTAAATACACATATTAGGTTTCTATACGTACAAATACTAGCAATTAGGGTTTCATTTATAATCCAAGTTTTTATTATAGATTTTGTTCAAATTTTCTCAAATTGTACATATAATTATGTTATATTACATTCTACCTCTTGTGTGTTTGTTATTCCTTATTTACATTACTTTGGCAAGTTTAAAATGGCATCTAAGAAGTCCCCTATCCCTCACCCAATTGATGAACTTTTGAATTTCTCTCATAATTATAACAGTGAATGGACCAATTTTCAAGATTATACACTAGAGCATAATAATGACATCATTTACAATGATGATGATGACTATTTTTATAATGATGGATATGAGTATTACTACGAGCATGACAATGAAAATGAAAATGAAGATAAATTAGATACATCATCTTCTCTTTCCTCTCACTCTTCTCTTACATCTTAAAATCAAACTAACAATATAATGCCAAAAGAAACTCTTGTTGGTAGTACTTTATTCCAATGTTATCCTATCTTTTCAACTGCTTTTGCTACCTCATTATTAAAATTAAATAAATATAAGTGCAATACACGAAAGCCACTTTTGCATGATTAAAGTAAAGTAGATAATAATAATGCATCTTCTTTACATTTCTCAGTTATATTCAAAAAAACATGTACTAGTGATATTACACCTTTTAGCAATGCACAAACTAAAGTAGATGAAATTATTTTATCACCTTCCTCCACATTCCAAGCTCAATGCAATGATTCTTTACAACAAATTGATAATGCAAATGTTTTTAACTCTTCTCCTACATGTCATGATATGCAAAAATAAAACATGATTGCTACTTCTTCTACCCTTGACTCTAAAATTGAAAGTGATAATCATTCTTGAATTTCACACATAGCTAAAGAACAAATTTATTGCATTACACCTATACATGATAACACATTTCATGGTAGTAAAGAGTTAAAATATTCTCCTACCCTCTCTCTTAATGAGTTCATGGATGATATTCCTTCTACTATTACTTCGACAAGTGAATTAAAATCTGATTTTGATGAACCTTGGGATAATGATGATTATTTTGATTATGATGAAGAGGACATAGAATCTACACCTTCTAATTCTTCTCCTACTTCACCTATTTATATTGTTCAAATAAATACTAGGTCATATGTAAACACACACACACTTATTCTTATGTTCATAATTTACATTTACTTGAGAATAAAGTACCTTCCATCCCATTAGCATGTAATACTTATTTATAACTTAATAATATAAGAGATACCAACAAATCTCCCTCAACCCCCCTTACTATAATAGAACATATTTCTCAAACTAACCCAAATGAGGGTGATAGCTCATTTTCCTCTAACCAAGTCCCAGCTATCACACCTCCAAAGGTTACAAAGAGCAAACCAACCCTCCCTAAAAAAAGGTTTTTAGTACAATATACCAATGGATAAGATAAATAAAAAAATTCAAGCATTAAATGAACCCCTTAATGATGATTAGATACCTTCACAAATGTTAATCTCCTTGATGCATGTTGTGGATGCTTTACTACAATAAGTACACCATCTAACTTTGGATAATAAAGCACACCAATCTCAGGTTGATGCCAATGTTATCCATGACAACCCTATTCCATGCAGAATTTCCACTATAAGGTTTCTACACAATTTTTAATACCAATGTTCCCTATATTTGATGGGAATGGAGATCTATACTTGTACCTTCAAGCTTATAAGAAAGCCATGGCACATGTTACCAATAAGTTGACTCTACTACAATTATTTCCAAATTCCTTAGATGGGAAAGCACTTAATTGGTTCCAGTATATAATCCTTAGTGGGTCACTACACACATATGAGGAGTTACAAATAGTCTTTCTCAAGAACTATATTTAGAATAAGGGACCTTGAGTCACACATGAGAGGTTACCTTCATTACACCAAGGTGAGATAGAGCCAACATCTGATTACATTTTAAGATTCAAATCTTGTTTCTGTTAGTTAATTTATCATTCAACAGATTTAGAGGTACAATACATCTTTGTCAGAGGATTAATTTTTCCTCTCAAGGAGAAATTACTATATCAGACATCAAAATCATTATGACGTCTATGTAACACAATTATAGCATTAGAGGCAGAATTGGGACTAGTAGTTACACATTCAGAGGTAGATTTGGATGTAGGCCACTCAAAGCCATAGTCATCTAACATGGTACAAGAGCCTACTCCACTTCCAATTTAGAAATCAATGGAATAGAAACAATTGATAAAAATACTCAATAAAGGCAAATAGCCACTTCATAAAACTCCTATAGTGAACAGAACACAAGATATACACAAAGGGGTAATATAATTTTCAAACAGGGATGGGCCTCATGACATCTTGTTTATATTATTAGATAGCGAGATGATCACACTTCATCATTCTAATCATCATCTGACACATCATTTGCATAGGGTACTGCATAATCCATATTACAATTTTCACAAGATAAATAGACATTCAGATGATCATTGTTATACACTCTAAGCTCGCATTGACCAGTATGTCAATTAAAGTATTAGATCATTTACATAGGGGGCACCAAGATCTCAGTCTCCAAACTCTCCTATATCACACTCCTCTACAACATGTTTATCCTAGGACATTCCTTTTTAGGAGCCATTGGTTACTCATCGTATGAGCCATGTGGTTTGTAAGACAGTTATGAGCAATCGCGTGCACCATAACTTTAGTAGAGATGGCAACCAGTTCACAAAGATCAGAACACAAATTCATTTTGTACACCAATCAAGATATACGAAAATAACTACAGAGATCAAAACATAGTTTTAGTTCAAACACCAATAAAAATATATGGAAATAACTACATAGATCAAAACACGGCTTTAGTTTATACACCAGTCAAGATTTATGTAAACAACTATAAAGCTAAGGGTATAACATCAGTTCAAACACCAATAAAAATATATGGAAATAAATACAAATATCATAACATAATTCTAGTTCATACACTGATCAAGATATTTTCCAAATACCATAGAGCTCAGAGTATAGTTTTAGCACACCAACCAATCAAGCTCTTTACTCCAAAGTCTGCACATCTAACCACCAATAGTGTATCACATGTAGTTCTAGTTTCAGAGTCTCCTACACTGACACAGTGTGAGCAGTATGGTAATTGGTTCTCCATGCCATCTGCGTTCAAAAAGGTCATACTATAGTCACATGATCTATACATAGAAATCTTATGAAACACCTATAAAATCTATACTAATAAATAAATAATAGAAATCCTGATCCACTATACATATACCTAAATATTCATAAATAGATCAAAATTAATACACTTTACTTTGAAAAATATAATATATTAATATCATCATTTAAACCAATCAAACATATCAAGATACATAATATAACCCAATCTAGATACCAATATACACAGTGCCAATATAAATAATGAATATCCATATATATAACTCAAAATATAGTTTCAATATAAATATAGTCCATCACTTAATAATGTAGACATGGCCACTAGGACCAACTTCCTCACTCTCACTCTCAGACAAATCCATGTTAGAACTGGAGGTTCCACTCTCTCTCTCTCTCTCTCTCTCTCTCTCTCTCTCTCTCTCTCTCTCTCTCTCTCTCTCTCTCTCCTCTCTCTCTCTCTCTCTCTCTCTCTCTCTCTCTCTCTCTCTCTCTCTCTCTCTCTCTCTAGTTCAACCATACACTCTACATGCTTTTGCTAAAAATGTATGTAGTCATCCACTATCTGACTACTGTCCCCACTTAAAGCATCAGGTGTGGGCATGGTCCATCTATAAAACTCTCCATGTGCCTCATCTCTATTCTTAGCCACTCATTTGTATGTTGTAGTAGCTATCATGGCTTGATCAAATACATGGGCATGAATACCGGCTACAACAATGTCCCTCTCTACCAATCCATCCTCCATGGCATCATCAAGAATATGTCATGTCAATATGTGAAGCATCAACTCAATGGTGATATCCTAGTTTTTATCATCACTTGAACCTAAAAATGCCCATGAAATACATTAAATCCCTAATCAAATAAATATATAACTAACTATACACAAAATATGTAAACATGCTATAATAACTTACCATCAACAACCCTAACATGTTCACCTCTGGTACATTCTTTGTGATAGTCCCATATCTCAGAAATAGAGGTACCCATCTATGATCTCTCAACCAGGCTGTGTAGGCATTAGTCACTCCCATATCATCTACATCTAGTATATTAATCTTAGGATCCCACTTTGTCAAGGGAATGGGAGGTAACTTAGAATTAGATCACATCAGACTACTATCTGACCTTATAAGAGCCTGATAACTCCTCAACCACACCACTAGTGTTGGGAGCACATCCTGAACTATGTCAAAATATCACATAACCCACTCATACTAGAACTGCTTATACATATTGACCAAATGCTCATGTAGCTAATAACTCAGTCAAATTCATTTAAGTTGGGTATCATCCTTAGTGCATCCCTCATAGTCCCTATAGGGCCTCCAAATATTATCCCCAATTGTCAAACTATCCAACACATGTTGACACTACATCATGATCCTCCTAGGCATGTGACCTATCCTTGTCTACCTCTCTGCAAATAGTTGTGGATGAGCCCAACCATCCCATATAGGCAAACCAACCTACTCACTACTATGTGCTCATACATTCCTAATAGTGTAATAGTATTGATGATCCAATCCCTCTACCACTCATCTTCTACATGAAATGGTATAAGTCCCTGTATAGGTACGCTAGCATCATCCATCCCCATGATTACACATTATCATTCTCCTCTATCTCCTACACTATCTCATGCACCCCATAGGATATTGATCCCCTGCTCCTATCTATAGCCATAAATGAAGCTAACAAAATGGCTAGAAACTTCTACAATTGCAAAACCTTGGTAGTAACAATCAGTGTCAAGAGTATATCACTCTAGCTCCTTGTATGATGATTCCTTGCAACCATGGTAGAGAAATACCTAGAAGCTCATTCTATAGGTTGAACACCTATCTCCTCCTGTAGTGTGGCTCTCTGTCTAGAGATAGGTAGTCACAAAATCCTGTACACATCCTTTAAATTAATGGTCATCTCCCCAATCAAAAACCATAAAGAACGCTTATCTGCATCCCATCTCTCACATAATGTAATCATCATGTGTTTATTTTAGTGCATAGGCTCCAAGAATGCCACATGTCTCAAACCTACTCTCGAGCAAAACCATCTCAACATCTTTTATGGGTTAACCCCTTAGGGTCTCCATCATCTATCTAGTAAGTAACTCCCTCATATGAGCATCAACTTGTAAAATTACAACTAAATTAGGCATCAATAATGCAAAATCAAAATTAATAGATAACAACAGACATCAAAAATTAAATAGCAATAATTAGCATTACAACTCGGGCCTACTATACACTAGCACTGCATACAAGAGAATAACACTAGATAGTAGCATCACATTGTATACACCAGTGTCAGGTCCTAGACAATAGTTTCCCAACAAGGATAGTACTGCCATTTTTTCAAAATAGGGGTTAAACTAGTAGATTTTTAGTAAAACTACATTACAAGTGATAACAATAGGAAATAATTTGGGCTCTTTACCCAGATAACCTCCTCCCCAACCTAAAATTGTGTCTAAACCTCCTCATAGTGGGTTAAATTGGCTCCTCATCTCCTCGACATATTTCTCTAACTCAGAAAAATAATTGATCTCAACTCAAATGCTCCAAATGAATTACCAAATTAGTCAAATGACCTATTTATGTCACACTTATCAAATGCCACCTTATTAAAGTTGACCTTGCATGCTCCCTTGCTAGTATGATATCTTGATAATTTTAGCCCTGATTTATGTACCATTTCTTTCATGTGGAACTTGCCATTAATTTGCCATGCCCCATATTGGTTAAACCTATCTTCTAATCACTTTTAACTCTACAAAATGACAAAAATATATTACCATAATTTAACTCAATATAGATAAACCATTTATCCAATTACATATTTAATTATCAACTCTGTCACAATAAATACACTATTCAAACTTAAAATAACATCACACCCGCTACTTAACACCAATACAATCGATCATTACCACTTTTGGTTAGACACCCTCACCACGGTCTCGTCTCTTTCATCAAAAGGGGTCTAATACAGATTTAGATACATAGGTCTACGTAAATACAGTCTACTCAGATACAGATTTGGGAACACATGTCTACTCAAATACAACTATTCAAACATACCAGTATATTCAAATATTCAAATTCACATGTTCACATAGATACAGAGGCATACACATATATTTAGATATATAGATACACAGGTCTACACAAATAATCAAATTTATAAACACACAGGTCTTAAAGATATTTAGATATACAGATATTCATAGTCATAATTTATCAGATATACAGGTATTCATATTCACACAAATATATAGTCTACATAGATATAATTACATGAATATATAGTTTTCTGCATATGTGACCAACTATAGGTGATCACAGTGAATTTAAGTGTTCCTCAACACTTTTTCATATCCAACTCAAACCTCTACATCCTCCCATGATCATTCTAAATTATTCCATTCATCTTTTCATCCTTCATGCATTAGGTTTGCAGGATGACCTTCTACTGGCCTCTGGTCTGAGACATAACAAAGGGAACATCCCCTATTTGTCTGACTAAATTAAGACCATGGAGGGATTGAATGGCTCATGAGGACACTTTGTAAAAATTTTAAAGGCTTGACCACCTCTCTAGAGGCCTCAACATCTCAAAACATCAAGACTAGCTTTTAGGTTTGTGCATTGTGGTAAACCGTAGATGTGCATTTAGGAGAAACCAATAGGTTCTTGTAGGTGATGATGTGTGTTTGAGAATCATATAGAATATGACATCATCATTTTGAAAGTGGTTAATACGTATTCATTCACCTTACACCTTTGTATACCAACCAACTTACAATCTCTATTAGCTAGGCTAGTTTGTAGACTATCAAATTGTAGGTGGTAATTTAGGAATACAAGGGATTCTTATAGGTGTATATTCATGTTTGACTACTATGTTCTACACCTTTACTTTTCTTTGAGGTCATTAGGCCATTTCACACCTGGACATATTAACTCTTATATTGAGCCCATGCTATCATCTCTCACTATCAACACACTATGTGCCATTTGCACGTTACAGGTTGCTCTTGGCCTAATTACATTGTAGTGAACTGATTGTCTTTAGTATAAGCTTGACTTAGTTGAGACCATTTAATCATCTTCTTTCTCAACCAAACAACCTCCTCTTTGATTTGGCATGTTACTACTAGGCATTGGGCTACAAGAGTGAAACCATTAAGTCTACTTAGACCTCAAATATGTCCACCAATAGATGACATTGTGTGGGGCAGATAATGTTCTTGGAGACACTAACGTAATCCATCCCATTTACAACTTTTTTAACTCTATGAACAATGATTTAGGTCTGATTGTGTGTAATGGCATCACCATTCATACAATAATCTCTTCTGCACTCTTGGAACAGCTTGAAGGTTTCAATTGAATCCAAACATCTCCAAATCACTTTTAACACTACTTTCCCTTCTTTTGTATTAGATTTAGACCATTATTTGAGACTGCCTGTAGATGGTTCTTTTAGGGCTTCTTGACTGTATCACATGTTTTAGACCTTTATCTCCCATCAATGATCTTCTTGAGACAAACATAATATGTAGAAACTAGTCATCATGCTCTAGAGGGTTTAACACAGGTATGTTATTCTTATCCTAAAGCCACTGACAAAAGATGGAACTCTGCAATTCTCAAATAATGTCTTGCAAACCTCAATGGTGTGATCTCTAGCACAAGGATAATGATCTTGCCTATGCATTCATATCCACAAATGAAAACAATTTTGATAACCACATGAGAAGGATGAACATACTCTACAAGTCCATACACACCACTTGCAAACATCAGACCAATGCAAACAAATGAAAAAATTGAAGGTGTTGGGAATGTGCAGGCAACTTAGAGGTGCTAACAATCCTAGTGATTATTCATGAAGCATAAACCACTAATCTAAAAACCATGACCATGAAATAGAAGGTCATAAAGACCACTTTCATCCACCAAATGTATTCACTTCAATTTTGCTTCTCCTGTCCATACCAACTAAAAACCATTTGACCTGTTTGAATTGCCCAAGAGAGTGACGAGAGAGACATCATTTTTTGCCATTTTTGGACCTATTAAAGCTTATTAATCCTATAAAATACTATGGGGATCTGAAGAGACACTCCTGAAGCCTTCACGTGTGCCAAATATGTTATATAGTCATGTATTCACAATTTTTAAAAATAGATAAAAACTGGTGAAAATTTAATTTTTGCCAAATGGCTAAAAAAATTGAACTAAGTATAGAACTATCAAATTTTTTAATTAATTAATTAATTAAAAATTTGTGGTCAAATTACTTTTTACCCTAAATTATTTTAAAATGTATTTGAGCCTCCCATGCAGAAAGTTGTTAGCATTCCTCATAACTTACAAAAATCATTTAGCTTTTCATGAGTTGCGAAAACACACGTTACTTTTTCATAAGTTGTGCAAATTAAAAAAAAAATCATCTTTCATGCAATTTGTAAAAAAAATTCAACTTTCATGCAATTTGCAAAAGGAAATTTTCAACTCCCGTGTAATTTACAAAAACTTTTTCAACTTTCGTGTAATTTGCAAAATCTTTTTTTGCTTTCATGCAAATTGAAATTTTGTTTTTGGTTTTTCATGAAAATTATAAATTTGTTTTGGGTTTTCATGCAAATTACAAAATCAATTTAAAACTTTGTGTAAATTGTAAAATCTTTTTGAGTTCTCCCTTTTCGTGCAATTTCAAATTCTGTTTTTACAAGTCATGTAAATGCAAATCACATTTCCCCAAGTCATGCAAATACAAATCATGCTTTCTCGAGTCATGCAAATGCAAATTATGTTTCCAAAAATTGTATAAATAAGCTTTTCACTCTTTTGGCTGAGTAATTTACAATTTTATCCCTCCACTCCCATGTAACTACTATGATTATTTCCCTAAACTATGCAAGTGAGACTTATTCTTCCCTGAAGCTTCAAGTTCAAAACAAGATTATCAACATGTATATCAAGTATGGTGGTTTCATAGATATTTGTGAAGTGTTTGATGAAATGACATAGCAAGACAACTTCTCGTGGGATGTGATGATTGTAAATTATAGAATATATGGGTGACCTCATCGGGTTTTGGCATTGTTTTATCAAATGCAATGAACAGTTGTCCAACCCAATCACTTTAGCTTTGCCAACGTAATCCCAGTCTATGCTAAAATAAGAGCTTTGGAAAAGAATATGGACATTCATGTAAATATAAGCTCTGACAAATACTTATGGTCTTTTCATGTAAATGTTAAATCTTATTTTGTAATTTCTAGTTGCAAAATTTTGTAAGCACAAACTCACAAATGCAATTTGTGCAAATGCACAATGTCACTTTGTAAATCTCAAATTATATAATTTTAATTTACACATTTCAAATGGTCTAAAATCACCAAATCATTTTTTCATCATTCAAGTGGTGCAATTTTATAATCTTATTTTTACACATATTGCAATTACACCAACACACTTTTACACCACTTAAGTGGTGCATTTTTGTAAAGTCATTTTCGCAGCTTCTAAAATGTAGAAAAGGTGGTTATGCACTATAACCACCTCCCCATGCTATAAACATGAGTGTAAGGATCATTGTAAAGGGACTTTTTGGCAATGAGACTATATGGATATTTTGTCTAAAGAGTTGAACGTTGTTATTAACTCAATAAAGATTGAAACTAGGAGATTTTGCAAGCCTTGTATTCAAAATTTCTTCGTGAGTTATATCTTTGTATGTGGCTCACATGTTTTTATATCTATACTTTTAATTCATCTTCGTAATCATTACAAAATTATTAGATAATGGAATTTTATATTAAGTATTTATTGTGGAATCTTCTTGTGTTGTTTTTATGAATGTGAAATCTCGATGGGCTTTAAGCAATATTTTAATTATCTTTTACGATTAAATATGGGATGGTTGTTTTCAGTCTGCTATCAGTATTAGAAAATTGTTTTAGTGTATATTTTGTACTCCTCCTAAGGGTATAATTATGTCCTTACCACCCATTGAATGAGATATATTTCCATACACACAGTGTTTTTCCCTTCTTGGATTATTTTGGTAAGTTTATGCATTTAGCTACTCAGAGTTGTCTTTCATTTTCCCAAGCTTGTCATGGTAGTTTTTATGTTTAACTAATTATAATAACCTTGTTCTCCTTTATTTTTTTCATGTCATTATTCTTCCCTTCTTTTATTATTCTTTTTTTTCCCTCATTTCCTTTCTATATCCTTTATGTACTTTCAAGTTAAAAGTATTAAACCCCCAATAAAAAATATTTTTGTTGCAAATAGCTATGAATAGTTTCTCCCCTTCTTTTCACTTGTTGGCTTTCAATAAAGGTAGATCCACGTTCTAATAGGAGAGGGACTTTGTCTTATATTTCTCACTAACACAAGGACTCAATTCTCACACTACTAACTCAAAATCATCAATTTGTCCCCTTGACAAATTTTTGAGCCAACAATTTTTAGTGGGGATCAAGGTGCTTTATGTACATGATTTTTAGATATTTCAAGGAACCTCCCCTGGAATGGAGGTTGGTGACTCTATCGAGAAAAAGTACCTAGTGCCTACACCTTCTTAATTGTAAAAATGGTGTTGGTCCACCCCAACCCCAATGTTCTCTATGTTTCATGGGGAAAATATTTTGGGCCTTTGGCTTTGGCCCATTATAGTGAGTTCTCATTTGGCTCAAGTTAGATATTTCCAAAGTTCTCTAGAAAAATGGAGCAAGACGTAGATAAACATATCCAGGCATTCATAGTGTCTTGTAGTACCTTGTGAGTTATGTATGAAGATGTTGTTGTGAGACTTTTCATTGAAACTTTCATTGGATCTACAATCGATTGGTTCTGTCACTCAGAAGATGGATGTCTTATGGATTATAACTCTTCGAAGAATAGGCTCCTTGACATACTCAAATCAACTATGAATGTGTGTTCACTTTTATCAAACTTAGTCTAGATTCAAAAGTGAGATGATGAGCAGATGAGAGAGTTTGAAACACATTTTAACAAATTATTGAGGCTAATACCTTAAGCAAATTAGCCAAGTCTCAACAATCAACTCTACATTTTCATTAGTTCTCTTCACCCAGAGATCAAGTTCATATTGATGAGGAATAAGGTAAATGACTTGGTGGCTGCACAACAAGATGTCATCGAGATTGAAGATGATTTGACCATGTATGGAATATTGAAGAAAGAGGTTTCAAAAGGTACTAAAACTATTGTAAATGATGATGAAGAAACAATGAAACCTAATACAATAAAAAGTCTTCAATATTCAGAAAAGAGAATTAGAAAGCAAGTTCTTGATCAAACATGTTAGAACTCTAATAGAGAAAAAGAGAAAATGATACCTGTCACATATGATGTTTTAGTTTCTTAATCATGGAAGAAGGTGAACAGCTGGAAGAACTAAAGATTAATCAAAGAAGAGATGAATAATTTGGCTTTCTCCTTGGTGAAAAAGAAAAAGATTTGCCTATTTCACCATATTACTTAAACCCAATGGTCCTAGAAGAAAATGGGTTATCTAAAAAACAATGGAAAAATAGAAAGGAGTAATAATGCAGAGTGTGAAGCTATACTTTTTGAAAGAGAATATATTATGGAACCAGTTTTTAGCAAAGTAGACAATCCCTTCTCTATCAAAATGAATGACTCAATATTAAAAAAATGAACATTCCTTAGGTATTTCATTTTTGGGGTTTACCATAAAGGAATTCTCTATAGGATTTGAGTCCAAAGCAATCAAGCTTGAATAAATTTAAAATCATAATCATGCCAAAGTTGAGGTCAAAGAAGACATCAATGCGAAACAAAATGAATGGTGCCCAATAATTGTTATAATTAAAATAAAAATTGTAAAGAAAAAAGAAATTGATTAAGATGATTATGACTCATTCAGTTATGAATTCATTTTTATTGTGGGAAGTGATTCAAAAAAGAATATCAAAACTTCATTTATTTCACAAGATAATCATATTATGGTTCCAACACAAATATGCGACACACTTCTCTCCAATTCAGATATTGTATTTGTTACATATGCATTTGAAGTCATCAAATAAGACATTAAAAAAAATTAGTATTGCTCAGAAGTGTTCACAGAATATCAGAGAATTCATAATGATTTCATTTCAAAATAGGAAAACATTATTGATTTGTTCATTTGTGATCATCCTTGTGTGAATGAAAATTATAAGTTCATCCTCCCACCTGCTTGGTCACTATTGCTAAATGTGTTTAGAGTTCATAAGTCAAATCCATTGTTTTGAAATGACAGATACTTCTCCCAACCAGTGAATGGTTTTGTATAATCTTCTCATTTCCATCGGCTCCCTATAAATAGTTTTGCTTTCCCAATTTTGGCTTGTTTCTTTTCCCCATTTCTATTTTGGTATGTGTGTGTGGTTTTTCAATAAACACAACAGTTTGTCTGTTGTTTCTCTTTCTTTGTGTTTTAGTCTTTCTATCTATACATATTTGTAGTTGTGATCTCTATTTGGGAAATATCATGGGCACTCACATGATTTGCAAGAGTGACAGATTGGACATGTTTTTCATAAATTTCTTCAATAAATAGGTGGTTAATGTACAAATTTTTTAAATGGGTGATCTGGCCTGACAGTGTGTGTTTATTTCTCATATAATTGAGATGGGTGAACTAGCTATTAGTTGTTCAGATCATGATATGTAAATGTGAGATATAGAATTTTTTAGAATAGGAATGGTAATTTTTTTGTAAAATGGAACATTGATTCCGTAGCCCAATGGACAAGACTCGAGTCACATATTGAGATCTGCTTATTTTCATAACTTCAAAATGTTGACATTGCAAAGTCAAGGAACAATTTTGTAGTGGCAAAGAAGAAATTTGTTAAATTTTGTAAAGTTAGCCACAAGGTTCATCACTTTTGAGTATATGAAATAAAGACACAAGTCTCTCTTCACATTTTAGTTTGTGTAGAAACACATAAGTAGAATGCCCTCACATACACTATCTTTTTGGATTTGTGAAAGCACGTGTTACACTGAGTACCTAACCCTCAAACACACTATCTTTTGACATGTGACAGCGTTTCAATGCTTGAAGACCCATTCCTTTTTATTGAAGATCAGAGATTTTTTTTCAAATCTATTAAAGTTGTTGTTAAAGACTCCATTACCACAGGATAAAATCTCAGCCTACGAAACTAGAGAATCTAAGTTTTTTTCATTCTTTACAGTTCAAAATCTCAGCTAGAGCCAGTTGTTATCACAGTTTTTGAAAATGGATACAAACTGATAGAAATTTATTTTTTGCTAAATGGCTAAAAAAAGTTGAACTGAGCCTAAAACTATCAAATTAATCAAAAATTTTAATTGATTAATTAAAATTTTATGATCGAATTACTTTTTACCTTGAATTATTTTTAAATGCATTTGAGCCTCCCATGCAAAACACCATTAGCATTCTTCGTAATTTATAAAAATCATTTAGCTTTTCATGAGTTGTGCAAACACACCTTACTTTTTCATAAGTTATGTAAATTGCAAAAAACTGTTTCATCTTTTGTGCAATTTGCAAAAACCTTTTTAGCTTTTGTGTATTTTGTCTTAAAAAAAATTAAGCTCCCATGCAATTTGCAAAAACTTTATTAGCTTATGTGCAATTTGTAAAATCTTTTTTCACTTTCGTGCAAATTGCAAATTTGTTTTAAGTTTTTTGTGCAAATTGCAAATTTGTTTTGGGTTTTCATGCAAATTAAAAATTTGATTTAAAACTTTGTGTAAATTACAAAATATTTTTGAGTTTTTTCTTTTCATGAAATTCCAAATTCTATTTTCACAAGTCATGTAAATGCAAATCATGCTTCCACAAGTCATGCAAATGCAAATCATGCTTCCCCAAGTCATGCAAATGCAAATCATGCTTTCCCAAGTCAAGCAAATGCAAATTACATTTGTAAAAGCCATGCAAATAAGCTTTCCACTTTCTCAATCTAGTAATTTACAATTTTCTCTCTTCACTCATGTACAACTACTATGATTATTTCCCCAAGTCGTGCAAGTGAGACTTATTTTTCCCCGAAGTTTCATGTTCAAAACAAGATGATCAACATGTATATCAAGTGTGGTGGTTTTGTAGATGCTCGTGAAGTGTTTGACAAAATGACATAACAAGAAAACTTATCATGGGATGTGATGATTGCATATTATAGAAGATATGGGTGACCTTGCCAAGTGTTGGCACTATTTTATCAATTGCAATTGAATAGGTGTCCAACCCGATCACTTCAGCTTTGCTAGCATACTCCCAACCTGTGATAAAAGAAGAGATTTGGAATATAATATGGACGTCCATGTAAATATAAGATCTAACAAATGCTTCTAGTCTTTTCATGTAAATGTTAAATTTTGTATTGAAATTTCTATTACAAAATTTTGTAAGCGCAAACTCACAAATGCAATTCATGCAAATACACATTGTCACTTTGTAAATCTCAAATTATGTAATTTTGATTTACACATTTCAAATGGTGTAAAAGCACCAAAGCATTTTTTTACCATTCAAGTGGTGTAATTTTGTAATCTTATTTTTGCATGCAATACAATTGCACCAACACACTTTTACACCATTTAAGTGGTGCATTTTTGTAAACTCATTTTTGTAACGTTTAAAAGGCAAAAAAGGTGGTTATGCACCATAACCACCCCCACGCTATAAATATGAGTGTAAGGCTCATTGTAAAGGGATTTTTGGAAATGATAATATGCATAGATTTTGTTTGAAAAGTTGAATTTTGTTATCAACTCAATAAAGATTATAACTAGGATATTTTGCAAGCTTTGTATTCAAAATTTCTTCATGAGTTATATCTTTGTATGTGGTTGAACTGTTTTTATATATGTACTTTCAATTCATCTTCATAATCATTACCAAATTGTCAAATAATGAAAATTTCAAATTAAGTATTTCTTGTAGAATTTTCTTGTGTTATTTCTATGATTGTGAAATATCAGTGAGGTTTAAAAAATATTTTAATTGTATTTTATGGGTAAATATGGGATGGTTATCTTCGGTATGTTATCAGTATTAGAAAATTGTTTTAGTGTATGTTTTGCACTCCTAAGGGTGTAATTATGTCTTTATCACCCATTTAATGAGAGATATTTCCATGCACATAGTGTTTTCCCCTTCTTGGATTATTTTGGTAAGTTTCTACATTTAGCTACCCAAAATTGTCTTTCATTTTTCCAAGGTTATCATGGTAGTTTTTATGTTTAACTGACTATAATAACCTTATTCTCTCTTACTCCTTTCATTTCTCTATTATTCCCTTCTTTCATTATTCCCTTCTTTCCCCTCATTTCCTTTGTATATCCTTTATGTACTTTCAAGTTAAAAGTATGAAATCCCTCATAAAAAATATTTTTGCTGTAGATAGTTGTGAATAGTTATTTTTCCCTTTTTGGATTTCAATAAAGGTAGCTCCAAGTGCTAATAGGAGAGGCAATTTGTCTTGTTTTTATGACTAGTGCAAGGACTCAGTTCCTACACTACTAAATCAAAGTCACCAATTTGTCTCCTTGACAAATTCTTTCGCCAACAAGTCTGTATAACATCAAAAATTGTCCTTTTTCCAAGTGATCTTCTTGATTTTAACATTGAACCTACAACATGTCAACTTCACAATAGTTATTCAAACATTTTATGACATGTGTGACATTAGATAACTTCTTAACATCTTTGTCCTCTTTTGATAAATTTGTACATTTCATTCAAATGGCCAAAAGGTGGCCAAAAAGGACATTAGGACAAATGACAAACATGTCAAAAGTTTAAAATACATTATTTCACCCTCAAATCATGCCTTAAGTTCATGTAGGACCTTGAAAATTTTTCAAACCTATAGGGACACTAACAAATTTGAACATGTAGGGTGGGTGTTGACTTAATTTGACCTAGGGGTACAATTAGTCATTTGGTGATTTTCTAGAGATAGCATGCTTGCTATGCTAAGGACCATTTGCCTTCTCCTATCCTTGGGTAATGAAGTCACCTCTACACTACATTTGACACTGAAATACTTTTGAACAGATACCAAACTCACACCAAATAAAAAACAAAGAATAAACACACATAATGAACACACTTATACTCTCTAAGCACTTAGGGAAAACACATAACAACTTAAGCAAACTAGGCTATGTACAAACTAATTTGAAGCCACTTTCCCCTCCTAGATCAAAGGAGAAATTTGCACCATATCATGCTCCATGAGATGAAAGAGTGCATGAAGCAAGTTGTCCTTTGAGCATTGGCATTGATGTCCTCAACTCCTTCATGTTTTCCACTCTCCTTAGCATAATATTCAATACAACCACATCAAATAAAAAAATATCACTTATGAAGGTGAATTCTTATTGCACTTCAACAACCTCAATCTTACCATGAGACCCCTTAACTTCAACTTGACTCAATGATGCTTCATTCAGCATGATTCCTTGATCTCTATGGTACTTTGAATGAGTTCAAATTTCTTACCAGCTACAAGCTTATCAAGATCTTCAAGGACATTTGCATAGTGAATCCAATATTGATCATTATCTTCCATGAAGATATTTTGTTCTATCTCCTTGTGCTCTTGACCTTCAACCTTGAAAAGTTCTTCAAGTTCTTGGAGAAGTTCAATGTGTTATTGCCAATCATCTTTGCCTTCCTTCTCTTTAAAAACCACAACCTTTTCAAACTCATCCTCTTGACCATGTTCATGAATGTCATAATCATCATAAATTACTCCATCATATATTTGAAAATATTGGTGATGTTTTCTTAGACATGTTTCTTTAACCAAAACCTTACATTCCTCTTTAACAATCTCATTTTGCTCTCCTTCGAGAACTAGATTCTCAAGACATTCATATTCATTAAACATGTGCAAATAGGTCTTCCACATGTCTTTCACATCTCTTTGAACCTACTCATGAGACTTAACAAACCCAGCTAATATTATGTTCTTCTCTAGCACCTCTTCTCTCATGTCATGATCAATCTCTTTGTGAACAGCTACAACTTCATCTATATCTTCTACTTCTTCACTCAAGAAGGTTGACTTGTGCTTATCTTCACTAAATGGAGTCCCTATAGTGAACTCTTCTTCATAGACACTTGTGTCATCTTCTTGATCAGCTATAAACTGAGCTTGTTTTTCTTTTCTTGCCTCTCATAAGATGGATTCTCCTTCAAGAGGGGATGAGATGGGAGGGTGGAAAATAATTTCATGGTTTGGAGAGGGAGTAAGAGGTGTGATGGATGGCTCGTGAATGGGCATGGGGATGGAAGGAGACACTTGAAACAATTCTTAGAGGGAGAGAACATTTTTCTAGGCTATAGATATTTCATTTCCTTCAACAAACACCTCACCTTTCTCATAGCCTATTTGAGGCTCTTCAACAGCTACAAGTTGATCTTCCACCTTCTCAATTAAGGCTTATTTTTCACATTGAAACTCTTCTTGGATAGACCTCAAAAATGGACAAGTTGTAGGTTCTTAAGGAGAAGGCAATGAGGCTTGAACAAACATAAGACTTTCTTTCTTGACATCAATTTCTTGGTATTCACTCTCTTCATCCTTCTTTCCCCAATACTTCACTACTTGGTTCCAAGTTGGAACTTTGAGGCTATTAGGTTCTTTTGGAGGATCCTCTTGAGGATGGTAAATAATTTCATGAAGATAAGGGGCATGAAAAAACTGATGTGGAACATAAGAAGTATATTGAGGATGGGAAGTAGAGACTTGTTCTTCAAAGAAAATTTCACCTTCTTTACTATCTTCTTAAGGCCCTTCAATAGCTGCAAGTTGATTCTCAACTTCTTGGTTTAC
Source organism: Torreya grandis (assembly GCA_037957365.1). Taxonomy (NCBI): domain Eukaryota; kingdom Viridiplantae; phylum Streptophyta; class Pinopsida; order Cupressales; family Taxaceae; genus Torreya; species Torreya grandis. The sequence continues at coordinate 3,509,364 of JARHVA010001316.1, read as the reverse complement.
CCACCTTTCTAACCTATCTATCCACCATTGAATTTAACATCTCATTTCATGTAAATATTCATTGATGACATAGTTAGCTCCCTCCTCAACCAATCTCCACTTATTCATAAAGAATTGATCTGACGTTATCATCTTATCTAGGAGATGAATAGGGATCACATCAAGCTCTGTATCCCATTTCTTCATCACCCTTTCTAATTTTAGCATATCTGGTATGAGTACCAACAAGGATTTAGCTTGAGGTGGAATTGAAGTAGGAGGACAGGAATAGGATTTTTCGTATTGACCTTGAAAATGTTATCTAGAAGTTTGATAAGATGGATAGGGTTATTGGGGAAGACTGCCTCCAAGAAGTTGCCTCTTAATAGCTTGGATCTCTTCTTAAAGAGTCTCAAGCTTATCTTCTTAATAACCTTCTTCATAGGCTTCTTCACAAGGCTGCTCAACAACTTCATGATCATATGGAGAAGGAATGGGTTAACCATAGGGTTGATAACAACTTTGATAGGGTTGTTGAGGAACATAGTATGGGTCATAACAAGGTTGATGGGGAGGTATGTAACAAGAACCCTCGACATATCTAGCCATGTCAACTTCATTAGTATGAAACATAAAACTTGATAAAAATCTTTTACAATAAGAACTTGGGCTGCTTATAACCAATTAATTGCATTCAGATTCGCCATTGGTGTTTGTTTGAATCCTTCCAAACACTGATAGTAGGAAGAACACATCAACAATTCTTCCACTCTTTTGGACCTTGATCCCACCGAACATGTCAGAATTATTATAATCAAATATTGCACCCTTGGATGAGGTTGTTCATGGGATTACCTCTAGGCCTATGGGTTGCCTATAGAAGAGGTAAAACTCTAGGTTAAAGGGCTAGCTCTTTTGATCTATCTTTTAGGCTCACACACTACACTAGAATATCACTATTAGAGATGAAAATGGAAGAAGGAAACTGAAATTAAAATATACTAATGAGGTGATACACCAAAGATAAATCCACCAACATACTTGTATTTGCACTAAGAAAGAAGACTACTAAAATTGACCTCAACCTAATGTTCTTCTAACATAAGTATTTTTACATAGAGGGAGATTGCTATGCATATTCAGAGGTAGGTGAAAACAAGGTCTGATAATAGATACTACCAATCTCTCTCACACTTCAAAAACATGTTAATAGAGGGCATTACTCACATAAAACATGCAAGCTCATAATAGAAACAAAGAGAAGACATTCATCACTTGTCATCCAAGTACACTGCTTGACATACTTAAGAAAGATTTGTAAAGATAAAATAAACTTTGGAACTTTATTCAAAGGCAAAACAAGATGTCAAACCAATAGGGCATCACCAAACTAGGTGTGTACTGCTTACAATGCCAAAATAGCTTATATATATAGAACATATGAGAGGAGAGAGAAAAGTGAAGTTGGGCAGTCACAAGGCCAAATGTCAAGATGTAAAAACCAATTACAACATGAGAGAAGGAGTTAGAAAATAGGCTATAAAGGTCTTCTTAGACAAGTGTCCACTTCAAGTTCATCATTCTCCCTTAAGTTGGCATAGAGACCCTTCATTATCCTTCTTGAAACTGCCTTATTTGATGATGAGTCCACTTGACTATCTTAAACCAACTTAGGAGTATTTGACACATATGCACTAACTTGAGAAGGTGGAAACCTAGTTATGATAGTCATCATATACCCCTCAACTGATCAACTTATCTTGGACACTTGTTATTCACTCCCTTGTAACTACTCACTAGCCTTCTAGGTTTGAATCTCACACTTGTCACTAGTGTGACCTGCATCTGCTCAAAAAATTCATTGAAAAGGTGTTAGACACCTGCTTAGAACCTCTTTTCTTTCCATTGCATCAAGTAGATCTCTAAAATATCCAATAGTTGTAACAACCCTATCAAGTTAGACATTAAAAAACATGATTTTTTTAAAATTAAACATATATACCAAATATAAATTACACCACGAGAATCTATAGAGACCAAAATAAATACTCAAATTATGATGATAGCAATGAGCATAATACATCACAGAATACTAATCTCTAATATCATGAGATAACACGTCATAAAGTGAATATATAAAGTAATCACAAGAACTCAACTACATTTGAAACAAATCCACAACCACTAGTGTCAAATATAGTAGTAAATAATTATAACTATTCATGATAATATTCAATGATAATTACAATATAATACAATGTACATATAGATACATGGCTCCCTTAAAGCATAGTTTTTAAACTCGAGTATCTGTGATAATCTCAAGTGTCATCTCAATAAGTAGTACCATCATGGGAAGTGAGAGTATCATCGAAGTGCTTTTCCACACCAACCATGGACCAATGATCCCTCATACTAATCCCATCAAGAACTAGCTCTCCCTTTACGAATGAGTAGATAGTGATGGCATGGGAATCCATAAAGACAAGAAAGTACCTATGTGTTGTATGATTCTAAACTAAACCTGCAGTGTATCTGTTGATGTAGTGGATTGCACCCTCTTAAGTGAGGCTCAACTCTCTTCCTCCATACGGCACAATAGAGACATTCCTCTTGATGTGGGTTGAAAATGTGAGGGATGAATCTTTAGATTAGGGGATAGCTCCCCTTGATGCACCTTGAGGCCTTGGATTCCTACTGTTAACAATGAGAAGAATGAAAAGGGAGAGAAATACTGAAATTATAACTTAAACTAATGTGATGATACACCAAAATAGTTGGTCTACTCAGCTTTTACATACACTTTACACCAGAGAGAAGCAATCATACACTTCATTCAAATAAAAACCTTTCCTGCATCAGTGTTTCAATATGGGATCCTATGGAGATACAGGGAGGAAGAACTACCAGAGGTATTCTAAGACACACTATGGACAACCTGTTCACATGCACCTATCCTCTGAGCTAGACACTTCTTGTTGACTTGCAAGAGAATAACTCACAATACACTAGATATGTTGGCATAAACTTATGAAAGCATGAAAAGGAAATGACTTAACATAAGATAAAACCATGGACATATGAAAAAGTGCAAGCTCAAATGGAGGTAAAAATGCTTCTTTTGATTCAAGGTAAATTCCTTCAGGGCTTTGCCATACAATGTTGAGACATATCTTTTTTCTCAAATGAGAAGTTACAAATATATAGAGAACTAGAAACAAGATAGCTGACAAATCAAGGAATGTAAACCCATGCTAAGTTAAACACTTATGTAGAGACCAAAAGACCATGTTATTGTCACTTTCTTCAAACTACCTATGGGAACCATGTTGTATGTTATCCAAACTGCCATTTGTGCTATCCTTAGGCTGCAAAAGCATGGAAGACCATCCCCAACAACTGATAAGGCCATTTCAAATTGTTGTGACCGACTATGCTCTCTACAATACCTAGACACGACTTAAATGCACATTAATGATGAAGCATGAAAACATAGGACGTTGGTCTCTATAGTTCAAAAAATAATCTATTTTATTGGTTTTCGATAGATATATTCTACCTAAATATAATATCTCTCTTTGTTGAGTTGTTCATGCCACCTGTCTCAGTCTGAGTGGTCATTGATTCTACCCTTTGTCTTTGTCAGCAGCTGGAACTATTCTGAGTTGTTTTTTCCACTATGTCTTTACATGTGTTTTGTCTCTTTCCTTCGACTTCTCCTTTGCCTTAGTTTCTCCTGTTTTGTCTTTACTCATTTGGGCCTTTGAGTTCTTGATGGTCTCTACTCCTTTATTTCAGAGTTTTTGCGACTGTCAAATTTATTTGAAAAAAATGTCCAAAGGAATTTGACCTTGGCTCGCCTTCTTCAATTTTCCTTCAGACATTTTGTTTAAAGGAAAACTCCTTCCACTTGTCACTTTTCTTGAAGGGCAAGTGCCCTTTGGGCTTATTATTTGTGTTCTTCACTTTCTCAAGGTGCCCTCTAAAAGGGCACTTTGTGCCTCGAAATGCCCTTTCAAAACTTTTGATTTTGTCCTGTCACCAACCAAGGTGCCCTCCATAAGGGTATATACCAATACCCTTTGAACTTTTTACAAACATCCTTCAAGTTGTCAAAATGCCCTCTGAGGGGAATCCATTACCTTTTGTGTACTTAGACCATTTCAGGTTCTTCAATGTAAATAACTCATGAAGATTTCAAGTAAAATCACTTTGAAAACCTGATTCCTACTTGATAGACCATTTCAGACTTCTCAGGATCTTCTACTTTATGTTTCACATTGACTTCAACTGATAAGGAAAATAAGTAAAGACACTTGGAAAACTTGATTTGGTCTGTCAACACCAAATCAGGTTTGGCAAGTGACTTTACTTATAAACCTTTATAAGTAAAGATGCTTACAAAGTCCAAATAACACTATAAGGACAAAATCAGGTTTATTAAGCAACTCAACTTATGAAAATTTTACAAGTAAAGTCATTTAGAAAACTTGATTTGGTCTATGAAGACCAAATCAGGTTTTTCAAGTGACTTAGCTTATGAAAATTTCATAAGTTAAGTTGTTTGTAAAACCCAAAATGCATTACTGTAGATGAAGTAACTGCACTTGACAAACTCGAAATGCACTTGGCTAAGCAAAATGACAAAACACTTGGCTTTTTCATGGAACATGTCTAACAGGGGGTATTTTGCACAAGGCAGTTGAGGGACGACTTAGCCAAATCATGGATGTGAAAGACTATTTTTAAATAAAAAGGAGGGGGTGCCCAATTTTGGCCTAGAAGACCAAAAATTGGTCAACAGTATCATAGAAATCCATCCTATTGCAAGATATCACACAAACATGTGAATCACACTCATGAAATGATAATATCTCACTAAACATACTTTGGTCCAAAGTTTTACAAATAATAAATAATAATAATCTAGATCAATCAAATTCATACACACCACTTGATCGGACTGCCTTCATCTATCATTGTGACACTAGTAAGCCAGTGAAGTTTTTTTTAACTCCTTATGTTAGTGTTTCGTGGCTCTAAAACCACTTGTTAGGATCTTAGAGTACAATTGATTACTTTTGTATAAGCAACTAAACACATAATTAAACCATAAGTAATAAGTAACTATAAATCAGAAACAACAAATAAGAGGAGATACAAGAAACAACTAATCTCTATTAAACTCTTCCAAAAGGAAATACAATGAAGAAATCTCTTTCTTTCCACACCTCTTAGGTGTACAGTAATTCTCCCTCAAGAGTTCTCTCTCTCTCTCTTTCAATCAATTACAACCAACTCAACTATTGAGTTGATCTTCCCTTAATTACAAAACAGCCCCATGGGTCTCTTAAATAGAACCCAAAGCAAACAATAATTAGAAAAGCGGACTCAAGACTAAAATTAGTCTTTACATGTAAACTAACTGTTCGTCTAAAATTATAACAGTTTTTGAAATGCACGGATGACCGATGTCGGTCTGAAGGTGACCGACGACAGCTGATCCTAATCGATGCTGGTTATTGTGTAGCTAGAGATAACCGATGTCGATCAACCCCTAACAGATGTCGGTTGGCTCTGACTGATGTCGATTACTGTGTCACCCAGCAACCTCCACATTTGCACATTTAGTGAAGCTTTTAGCTCCACAACTCAATAATCTCCCACTTGGAGATAAACAGCTGCACCTGTACCTGTATAGCAACGTCCTCTAACCTATTTCTGGGTTGTTTCTCCATCTTCAAGTACAATCTTGAAGACCAACAAAAGTTGAACGAAGATTCAACTTCTTCTTTGTTACCAGCTTTGTTAACATATCAGCAGGGTTCTTATTCGTATGGATCTTTTCCAGCTTCAACTGTCCATCCTCCAATACCTATGGAATGAAGTGGTACCTAAGCTGCATATGTTTGGTTCTTGAATGAAAGGCTGAATTATTTGCCAAATGAATTGCACTTTGACTATCACTGTACAATCTACAACTCTCTTGCTCCTTTCCCAACTCTTCTATGAACCGATTCATCCAAATCATTTCCTTGCTAGCCACTATGACTGCAATGTATTCTGCCTCTATAGTAGACAGGGCAACAACCTTCTACAACTTTGAAATCCAGCTAACCGTCATTCCACCAATAGTGAACACATATCCTATGGTGCTTCTCTTGCCATTCAAGTCACCTGCCATATCCGAATCTACATACCCATGTAGAGAAGTGTTTGACCCTCCATAGCATAAATGCCTACTGCTGGTCCCTCTCAGATATCTGAGAATCCACTGAACTACTTTTCAGTTCTCTTTTCCTAGATTGGCCATAAACTTGCTGACAACTCCCACTGCTTGGGCAATATTAGGGCTAGTACATACCATTGCATACATCAAGCTCCCAACTGCTGAAGCATATGGAACTCTACTCATATACTTAACCTCATCATGTGACTTAGGACACTGTTCTTTACTTAACTTGAAGTGTCCAGCTATAGGTGTACTTATCGGTTTTGCATGTTGTAAATTGAACCTCTCCAACACCTTATTCACATAATTCTCTTGAGACAAAATCAAACTATGATTTTTCCTGTCTCTCTTAATACTCATGCCAAAGATTTTTTTTGCTGCTCCTAAATCCTTCATGGAAAATGTCTGAGCTAATTTTACCTTAAGCTTAGTAATATCCTACATGTGTGAACCTGTAACAAGCATATCATCAACATATAGTAACAGGATAATATAGCTACCATTATCCAATCTGGTAAAATAAACACAATGGTCAGATTGACATTTACTAAAGCCATGTTATGTCATAAACCTATCAAACCTCAAATACCATTATCTTGGAGCTTGTCCATTCTCTCCTTTTTTTAACTTGTATATCCATTTATTTTTCAGTGCTTTCTTACCGGCTGGAAACTCAACCAAATCCCACGTATGGTTCTCTTCCAAGGAAACAATTTTCTCACTCATGCCATGCTCCCACTGTTTCCTGGATTCTACCTGCATTGCCTCATCAAAACTTTCTGGTTCTCCACCATCAATGAGCAACACGTAGAATAAAGAAGGGGAATAACGAATTAGAGGTTTACTTACTTTTTCAAACCTCCTTATGGGCATTTGAGACTCCTTGATAGCTTGATGTCCACCCAAATTTCCATCTGACAGTGACCGATCTTGGTCATCTCTGGTCGATGTTGGTGTGTACCCGACTGATGTCAATTCCTCCTGACCGACGTCGATCTCTGTCTGACTAACGTCAATTTCCATCTGACCGATGTCAGTTCCTATGTTTTCCTGTGAGTGATGATTTTTACCTATGAGCTCATTTGGGATCATAACCTCATCCAAATCAAGATTGCCCTACTCAAAATTATTCAGCCTCTTGAGCTGATCACTGTACATCACCTTTTCATTGAAAACCAAGGCTTTCCATTTCTTAAATGTGTCGAAAACATCAAATTTCTTGTTTATGCAATAAACCCATACCTTTCTTGTAGCATCACCAATGAAAGAAAAATAATACTGTGATCCTCTAATAGAAGCTACCTGAGTTGGTCCCCACACGTCTGTGTGAACAAGCTCCAACTTGTGCTTCTTCTTTGTTGACCCAGTTTTGAGAAACATCACTTTCTTCTATTTCCCAAAAATACATTACTCAGAGAAATCTAGATCTATGCATTTTAAATATGAAAGCTTACCTTTTGACTTAAGAACATCCATTCCCTTCTCATTCATGTGACCAAGCCTACAGTGCCACAACTTGACATCTACATCTAAAGTAGATAAAATAGAAGGAGAATAATCAGTAATACAAGTAGATAGATAAAGTGTACCTACTCTTTTACTTCTGGCTAATACAAGTGCACCCTTGGAAACTTTTCAAGATTCAGTTGTGAGAGTTACTGTGCAACCCTTATCACCCAACTTTCCTGTAGAAATTAGATTCCTCTTCAGGATGGGTACATGCATGACATCCTTCAACATCCATGTGTTGCCATTCTGCAATTTCAGATGCACTTTTCCTTTGCCAACAATTTGACAAGGCTCATCATCCCCTAAATAAACTTTTCCAAAGTCTCCATGGACATAATCATTGAAAAATTCTCTATTTGGGGTTGAATGGAAAGAGGCACCAGAATCTAAAACCCAAGATTCTAGTTTATTATCCAAATAAAATATAAGAGCATCATGTGCAACAATACCTGTAACATTTGCTTCTTTATTACCTTCATGCTGATTTTCTTTGTTATCTTTCAACCAACAATCTTTCTTTGCATGCCCTTTCTTTCCAAAATTCCAGCAGGTTATTCTATTTCTGGATTTGAATCTCCTTCCCATCTTTGACCTTGATTTCCCTTGCTTGTCCTTCTCTCTTTGCCTTCCCCTACTTTCAATACTTAAAGCATTCCTTGATGTTTCCCCTGTGCTTTTCTTGCAATTTCTTCATTCAAGATTACACTAACAACATCATCAACTTTCAAGATATTTGAAGCAGATGCAGTATTACTAACTGCCATTACCAAGCTATGCCAGCTTTTAGATAAAGAGCATAAGATTAAGAGAGCCTTAATTTCATCATCAAAAACTATTTTGATTGAATTTAACTGATTTACAATTCCATGGAAATCTTTAAGATGACTATATACAGATCCACCTTCCTGCATTTGCAAATTAAATAAATGCTTCATAAGATATACCATATTCAAAGTTGAGGGTTTTTCATATAAATTTGCCAAAGTATCCATTAACTCTACCATTGTCTTTGCCTGTGATATGTTGGAAAACACAGAAGCTGCCACGCTCAGCCTTATAGCTCCAAGAGCTTTTCTATCAAGAATATTCCATTCTTCATCTTTTATATCTGTGGGCTTACTTGAAACCCCACCCAATGGTAAATATAGATATTTCTGATACAAATAATCTTCTATCTGCATCCTCCATAATTGATAATTCTTGCCATTGAATTTCTCCATTCTTAGTTTACTTTCTTATGCCATTGCTTTACTCCCACTCAATCAGAAACCCCTGTGAGTGAATTCTGTAATCAACAAACATTTAACACGCTCTGATACCAATTGTTAGTGTTTCGTGGCTCTGAAACCACTTGTTAGTATCTTAGAGTACAATTGATTACTTTTGTATAAGCAACTAAACACAGAATTAAACCAAAAGTAATAAGTAACTATAAATCAGAAACAACAAATAAGAGGAGATACAAGAAATAACCAATCTCTATTAAACTCTTTCAGAAGGAAATACAATGAAAAAATCTCTTTCTTTCCACACCTCTAGGGTGTACAGTAACTCTCCCTCAAGAGTTCTCTCTCTCTCTCAATCAATTACAACCAACTCAACTATTGAGTTGATCTTCCCTTAATTACAATACAGCCCCATGGGTCTCTTACATAGAACCCAAAGCAAACAATAATTAGAAAAGCGGACTCAAGACTAAAATTAGTCTTTACATGCAAACTAACTATTCGTCTAAAATTAGAATAGTTCTGGAAATGCACAGATGACTGATGTCGGTCTGAAGGTGACCGATGCTAGTCGATCCTAACCAATGCCGGTTACTGTGTAGTTGGAGATAACCGATGTTGGTTGACCCCTAACCGATGTTGATTGGCTCTAACCGATGTCGGTTACTGTGTCACCCAGCAACCTCCACATTTGCACATTCAGTGAAGCTTTTAGCTCCACAAATCAACACCTTACTCTGTACCAACAATACCGATTGGTCAAATACAATTCAACCACAATATTCATTTAATTTACATTCTACTAGTAAATACATTATATAACATGCTAAACATAAGAGTAACCAAAACATACATTTATTTGATCAAATGCATGAATGAATCTTAATTAATTTCTATCCCATACTAGAAATAATGACTATAGTTGATACCACCCGAGTAAAATATACATAAATGTAGATTTTAACTACCATAATTTGTTTTCAAACACACTACAATCCATGATAACCCATATTACCATAGTCTAGTATTTTAAGACATAACTACTAGTTTTCCACAACTAGTCACATAAAGTAGTCTTAAATATATGGAAACATAAACTTTTACTCATATAACTAGACATAATGAAGCAAGTCACGGTTCTCATAGAACGCCACAATATACTATCATAACATTCGTTAAACTCTTAGAGTTGTATGCATGCATACATAAAGTTCTACCATCGTCACAAACATATTATTCATAGTAATAACCAACATGTATACATTTAATCATCAACATAGGTGTGTCTAGACATGACAATTATAGTATATACAATCCAGGTAAAACATACAATTTATACTATAGTATCATATGACATCCCATACCATCATAGTTTACAACTACATAATTACACATAACCAAACTTACGATTTCAAGAGTCAAATATCTTATAATCACTAATAAGAATCAAATAAGTACAATTTATACCACCTGGATAAACCTTAGATTATAATGTAAACTAACAATCAAAAGAAACATGATTGAAAGGCACACATCACGATGTACTATTTTATGTTATATATGTTTAAACACTTGTTTTGATTAACACTCATATTTTGTTCTAGGAGTTTGTTATCTTATGGTTATAGTTCCCAGATCCCAGACACCTTAAGTCTCAAAATAACCACTCATTTAGCTACAAACTTAGGCATATGTCCTAATATAACTATATATGCAATATTTTCATATGGTTGCTTAGGTGGACATAAATAAATGTGTTTTCTATATATGAATAGGAGTACAACATAATATGTACTATTATATAAATACACACGTGAAATACAAATACTATATCAATTAACAACTATATACCTAAGTCAAAGACTCCATGTGATTTTACCAACCACTAAGCAAACTTGATTACAAAAATATACATTGATGATTTTATAACTGTCCATGAAAATTGAAGGCATACAACTCGATATATTATATTCTCCCAAACTCAAAGCTTCTCGTGTTAGCAATGTTGTTTGTAGTCATAAACGTGTTCAATAATATACACACTTCTATAGTTTAAGGTCATTAATTGCCTCATAATCTTAATTATATGTTGAATGAATATGATACTATTATGTTCCAGTACAACCAATTCCTATCACCAACTGTGTAAGTTAATATTGTTGACTTGTTAAAACATACTTATGCACACCTAAGTACTCCAAATACGTTAGACCTGGCAAAGATATCACGATATAAGCAACCGTATATAGGAATCATATGTAACAAATGCTCAGAAAGAAGAATTTTCCTAAATATACAATGTTACATCCATACAAAATACAGTGAGAAGTTCACACAGATTTTAATTTAATACATATCTTTTTAACATATAATTGACGAATGCTCTCAAATATAATATCATAATAGGTTGAAGCCCGACATCAAAAATATTCCTATCCATCAAACATCTTATTGTGTTCACACTAGTAGCAACCTAAAATATACTATGATGTTACCATTCACTGATATTATATGCAAGCAACCATTAACACAATATATTACAGAAGTATTACATCATTGGTATCAAAGTGGTCCTTAACAACAGAGGTTAAACTGTTAAAGACATATGATGCAACATATCTTATTGGAATAAGTTATAAACTTACTAATCTCAATATGATATTGCAATCATTTATAATGAGTAATTAATAATTATCATATAATCGGGACCCTTATAGTATAAACACCACTTAATATGCCTTAATTAATATGTTATCCTTAAACTTATATAGTGATATTATAGGCACCTTTATATGCTAAGCCTACAGATATACAACCTTATATGAAAACCTACGGCTCGAAACCTATATTTGTGCAATGCTTTTAACCATAAAAAGCAACACTTAACATACATATATATGGGTATATTGGATATACCACGTGAGCTTTGATATACACCCTTATATCAATACACCTCAAATAATTGATATACATCCTTCACTTGTATACGGATGATGATCTATTCAGATTTAGCTAATAGAAGGTTTTAAATATAAAGGTTAAATTGATTTGTTGGGTTCATTAAATTAGAGATTTTGTGATTCTATTACCTCTGACACTTATTACACAATTATTTTACAAAGCAAATCGTTACACTATAAAAATTAGTTCGTTGTACTCAAATTATAACAACAATGCCAATCAAGTAGCATGTCCATTGCATACAACGAATCTCTCCATAATAAGCTTGCATAATAGACATAATTACATATCAATCCAACATTTTTATAACATGTTAAAATAATAAATCAGATCGATTTACTAAAATCGTCAGATTTTGGCAACATACTTGGCTGGATAAAATGACCAACAAGTAAAAACAATGATTTAAATATAAATCCTCTTAGTCAGATAATTATTTTAATAATTATATAACAAAGATCGATTTAGGAGATAAGCTACTAATAATTATTTAAATTAACTAGATTTGTTAAATAAAATACTTGGTTGAGTCTCTTCCTATGCTCTGTTTCCTAATTTAGACCTCAGACGTAGTTTTCTACATAAGTTTATTGTTAATTCCAGTCCTTGATATGTCTCCTCAGAAAATATCCTCCACATGGTTTATCTTGCATGAGTCATAGAACATCAATAATTTCCAGTGCCCCACAAACCTCACTAGATTACCAAGCATTTGTGGCATCAGAAGAAGATATTACAAACAAGGATTTTCTAAATATTTCAAGACATAGACACAGTTCTTTAGACTAAAACATAAAAAGATCTCATAGAAGTTATTTCAATTAATGTTTAGAAATTATTTCTAATTTGTTCTAGTATGTTAGTTGTTCGTTTATACACCTGTATACTATATCTACTATGGTGAACTCTCTTTTTTTTCTTTTTTCTTTTTTAAATATATTTTAAACTTATCGCCATATACAGAGCATAAAATGGAATTTACGCATTTTACTAAGACTAATCTTGTAAATTGAATGCACCACCTACCTCTTTGATGCTGAATGAAATCTGCTTGATTCTGATAATTCCTTCTTTCTCTCTTTATGATTTTCATCTTACACACTCTTTGTATCTTCTCTAATCCCCTCTTTTCATTTTCTATGCTCCCTTAATAAGAAGGGCGTAGCTTGCTTTAAAAGATTTCTTTAAAGCTGATTCTTTGATTTTTTTTCTTTTGTTTTATTTCCCTTCCTTTTTTTAATTCTTTCCTCCTTTTTGCTTTTAGTTCGCTTTATCCCTTTTAAAGAGGTTATCATCATTTTATATAAATTTTCTAAATTTAAAAGTTAATTATAACTTATTTAATAATTAATGACACAATTTTAATAATGCTATTTTATTTTTTTAAAATTTAGGCTATTATCCAATCATTAATTGAAAATTTTGAAGCCTAATAATTATATATCCAATTATTATTAAGATAATAAGCTTAGTTCTCAACATTTTTAAGATATATCAGTTGGCCCACATATGGTAGCTCCAACCACTAGTCACACAAGGATCAATTTATCTAAGCATCAATCACAACCATTAATTTATGCTAGCAAACCATGTATAAATAACTTTTTAATGCAAACTAAAGCCAAAATATATATGCTAGCCCCTTATTAACCATCTAACATGTGCTAGTTATTTGTGATGTGTGTGTGGGGTACTGATTAGTTTCTCTATCATCCTCTGACGTCTCTATCTATGTCACCCTCTTCGATGATGCTCTCCCTCCATCACACTTTGAGCGCTGAGTTCTACTGTGTCAACCTTACACAAAATAGGTAGTTAGACCATAACAGTCATGATAACTATAAAATATAAATGCAATGACAAATCAACATGATTATAAAGTAAACATATATTTACAACTAACTCACAACAACATGATCATGTAACCTAAGCAATATCCTACTGCCCATAACAGTATATATCCAAGCTTAGTTAAAAATATCTAAATCTAAATTTGACAATCATAGATATCCATGGACAATATAGCGAGTTTGCTTGGTGAGGAATCGAGATGTAACAATATCAGAGCTCTTATCTTCTACTTAGGTAGTCACCTTGTTTCTCATTGTCTTGTCCAAGACTGCCTGTAATGATCAACTTAGTAGAGGTAATTCCATGCATCATTGAAGTAATAAATGAGTTTGTGGAGTTAGAATACATGTCTAAACACATTCCAAAATAACCTTTACTTATCAATTCCTTTTTGCACCTTCAATTCAACCCAAATCCTATAGAAAACACTGAATTAGACTTGTCCATACAAGTGATAGTACAAAACAATTGGATGTCAAGGAGTCTGAGAGAGTGTTAAATATGTCTAAAACACTTTCAAGGCCAATTGGCCACTTTTAGATGCACATTCCTTCATGTTTTCTCCATTGGGTTCATACAAGGGTTTTAGGAGGGTTTTAGGACATTACGGTTCTTAGTGATGATTCATAAAAGTTAGACGTCTAACTCTCAAACTAATTCCATATATTTTGAGTTTGAGACCCTCTTAAACTACCCCTAAGTGCTTGAGGCACCATGCAGCTTGTCCGTACAGATATGAGAAAATGAAGTTGGCTCTTGATCTCCTACATTGCATTCTAGATAGGCCTAAGACAGGGTTAGGTAAATTTGACCAATTTGAGTTTATCTATACAAAAAAGGGGTCTAATCTATCCTCAACACTCCACTAAAGGGTATCTCATGGTTTGGAAATATCATATGGTCTTATGGATGATATTAGGCACCTGAGTGTTCATGTTCAGTTTTAGGCCTAATAGGTATAGACTATGTTTTTTGCATATGTGACCAACTGTAGGGGATCATAGTGAATGTAACTATTCCTCAACACTTGTTCATCTCCAACTCAACCCTCTAAACCCTCCCATGATCATTATAATTTTTTCCATTCATATTTTCATCCTTCATGCATTAGGTATGCAAGATGACCTGCTACTGGAGTGTCTTTGGTTTGAGACATAACAAAGGGCACCTCCCTTATTTTTCTAAAAAAAGTAAGACCATGGAGAGATTGAATGGCTCATGAGGACACTCTGTAAAAATTTTCAAGGCTTGATCACCTCTCTAGAGGTCTCAACATCTCAAAACATCAAGACTAGCTTTTAGGTTTGTGCACTGTGGTAAACCGTAGATGTGCATTTAGGAGAAACCAAAAGGTTACTATAGGTGATGATGTGTGTCTGTGAATCATATGAAATGTGACATCATCATTTTGAAAGTGTTTCATAAATATTCTTTCACCTTACACCTTTGTATACCAACCAACTAATCTCTATTAGCTAAGCTAGTCTGCAGACTGTTGAACTATGGGTGGTGATTCAAGAATACAAGGTATTCCTGTAGGTGTATATTTATGTTTGACTACTATGTTCCACACCTTGACTTTACTCTAAGGTCATTAGGCCATTTCACACTTGGACATATTCACTCTTACATTGAGCCCATGCTATCATCTCTCACTATCAACACACTATGTGCCATTTGCAAGTTACAAGTTTTTCTTGGCCTGATTGCATTGTAGTCAACTGAGTATCTTCAGTATAAACTTGACTGAGTTGAGACCATTCAATCATATTATTTCTCAACCAAATAACCTCCTCTCTGATTTGGGATGTTACTACTAGACTTTTGGCTACAAGAGTGAAACCATTAGGTCTACTTGGACCTAAAAAATGTCCACCAACAAATGATATTGTGTGGGGAAAAGAACCTTTTTAGAGAAACTAAGGTAATCCATCCCATTTACAACTTTTCTAACTCTATGAACATGGATTTAGGTCTATGTGTAATGACCTCACCATTCATACAATAATCTCTTCTACGCTCTCAGACTGCTTGAAGGTTTCTATTGGATCCAAGCTTCTCCAAAGCACTTTCAACACTACTCTGCCTCCATTTGTATTGGCTTCAGATCATTATTTAAGACTGCATGTAGATGGCTCTTTTGGAGTTTCTTGACTGTATCATGTGTTTTAGACCTTTGCCTCCCATCAATGATCTTCTTGAGACAAACCTTATATGGAGAAATGAATCATCATGTTTTGGATGGTTGAATACAAGATGTTATTCTTGTTCTGAAGCCACTGATAGAAGATAAAACTTTGCAATTCTTAAATAATGTCTTGCAGACCTCGACGGTGTGATTTTTAACACAAGGAGAATGATCTGGCCCGTCCATTCATATCCACACGTGCGAACCAGTTTGAGAACCACATGAGAAGGATGAACATACTCTGGAAGTCCACATACATCACTTGGAAACATCAAACCAATGCAAACAGATGAGAAAATTGAAGGTGTTGGGAATGTACAAGCAACTCGTAGGTGCTAACAATCCTAGTGATTATTCATGAATCGCAAACCACTAATATGAAAACCATGACCATGAAATGGAAGGTCGTAAAGTCTACTTTCATCCACCAAATGTATTCACTTCAACTATGCTTCTATCCATACCAACTAAAAACTATTTGACCAATTTGCTTTGCCCAAGAGAGCGCTAAGAGAGACAAACCATTTTTTGCCATTTTTGGACATGTTGAAGCTTCTTAAGCCCATAAAAGACTTGTGGGGATCTGAATAGACACTCCTGAAGCCTTCACACGTGCTAGATATATCATATACTCTGTACAATATCAAAAACTACCCTTTTTCCAAGTGATCTTCTTGATTTTAACATTGAACCTGCAACATGCCAATTTCAAAATTGTTCCTTTGACATTTTCTAACATGTGGGACATTAGATAACTTCTTTACACCTTTGTCTTCTTGTGATAATTCCATACATTTCATTCAAAATGGCCAAAAGGTGGCCACAAAAGACATTAGGACAAATGACAAACATGCCAAAGGTTTAAAATATATTATTTGATCCTCAAACCATGCCTTAAGCTCATTTAGGACCTTAGACCATTTTCAAACCTGTAAGGACCTTATGACAAATTTGAATATATGGAGGTGTTGACTTAATTTGACTTAGAGGTAAAATTAGTCAACAAAAACTACTAACAATCAATAAATACAACAATAATATCTAATTGAAACTAAGAATCAACATATACCACAAACATCCTAAAACACATGCAATTTAACAACTAATAAAATCTTCAAGGCCATTTTAAGTTGCTAAAGAACTCAATAAATTATTATTTAAAAAATAATAATAATAATAAATAATAAATAATAAAATAACCACCTTAAAGGTGAAAAAAAAACAGCTTAAGTTCCATTTTTATTGGGAGACTAGTTTCATAGAGTTGAAAAGAATACAATTACAAAAATAAAATAGATATATGAAAAAAAAAGAGAAGAAACGCGCCCCACATTTTCAGCGAGAAGCCTTTGAATTATTTGTTAAAGTAGAGGCAAGAAAACTTCCCATGCTGTAAGCAAGCTCCCTCCATGGGACCATAGCCTAACAAGCAATTAAGAATTTAACATCTACAAATAGAAAGTGGGGTGCTTTCTCCCGCCAAAAGTAAAGCTTCATATCAAGTCTGATTCAGCTAACCGGAGCTTCCAACAATGGCGCCGAAGGCCGACTCTACCGAAGGTAAGTCTCTGGCTCTTTCTATTCTTCCTTGGTCCTTTGTGAATGCTTATGCTTTGCCCTTTTATTTCTGTAAGTTTTGTTAATTGAAATAGTGAACAGAGCATTCTTTTAAGTCCTTTCTTTCAGAGGGTTTCGTAAGTTGAAATGCAGGTCATTCTGTTGATCACTCGGATTTTAGCGTTAACTGTTGTATCTATGGATTGCACAATTATTCGTCAAAAGTTTTATCCCAATGTCGCGTACAATTAATGCCCCTTCGAAAAGTCTTTATAAAAATTAATTTGTACAGCAAAAAGGTTTATAGTATTTGTACGAAACTATGTTAAATTCATGAAATTCATTCAGATTTTATATAAGAGGAGAAGTGGCCACAGCCAGAAACTCTGAAGCGAATACAAACCTCGTGTCAAACGTATGAAGTATTAAAACTCCAAACCAAGATGGTCATACAAGATTCTCCTATATAAGGCAAATACCAATCTTAATCTTCATTAGAAAAAAAGAAATCGTATGCAGAATCTTTAAAACAAGAGGTGATTTCCAACGGCTTTGGAAGGGAGGAATATTGATGCCCCTCTTTTCTTATAGGCTGCTTTGTTAGCATACCTTATGCACACTGTCGTGATTTCTTTTCGCTTGATAAGCTACTCCCTAGTTCCCAACCTCTCTAGTCGGTAATTCCGCTGGAGGAGGGCCTCTATATTGTATATTAGGCATCTTGATTTTCTTAGGGGTTGCAATATTTAACTTTTCAAGGGCGAAACCAGATCCAACAAACTTTGTTGAGCCAATATTCAACACAGCTTGTAATTTCCTACGGCAATCACCAGAATTTTTAAAAGCTTTTAGATTTTTTTTTCTGATATTTTCCCCCTTTTTTTTTTGCAAAGTCACCAAAGTGTCAACAAAGTTTCAAAAGTCTTACTGTAATTTTTGAGAAATTTCCTTGAATAACTTTTTAGTATCATGGAAAACATGGCTGAAAATAGTTGGAACGTATCAGAATGGGTAGGAGTGGGTTCAATTGCACCAGACAACCCTTCTTAAATCCTTAAAAATAAAGCATCTTTTGGGTGTTTTTTCCGTCCAATGAAATTGTTTAGCAATTTTCCCTAAACAAACCTCCAGGTCAAAATATTGGAATGATGTTTTTATAGCATTCTTCAGGGCATGTCACTGCTATAAAAAATGAAAAACACATGCCTTGCATTTTCAACTCAGGTAAAATTCTAGGGCACAAGGACATCTCAATGCTAGGGTTTTTGTTGGATGGCTATGGCTATGGCATGGTGGCCTAAACGGAAATGCCCCTTGGTTCTAGCCCTAGCTTCAGTTTTGACGATCAATTCCCTGCTGCTAAAACTTTTCTTCACATTTTCCAAAAGCCTTTTTCAATCCCAGAGATCCTAGATATATGTCTTGGTCAATAGCCTCTTTTATTGGATGATATTTCGACTCCCTCTAGTTTCCCAATCGGTAGCAATCGGGTTGCTAGTGTCAAAGAAAGCTTTGACAATGTAGTGCCTGAGCTGGGTTGGAATAAGAGGCATTCAAAAGCGACAACCACTAGAGCAAATCACATTCTCTTGGGGAATCGGAAGAGGATTGAAAGCAAAGCCCTTAATTGCTTGAAGGTATGGCTGGAGCGTAATGCACCATCGTGTTCATTGTTTCTGCAAAGGGCCATCCAAAAATGAAAAGAATAGGCAGAGATCCCCTAAGTCCTCTCATGGAAGATGTTCACTCAATATTGACATTAACAAATCCTTTCCTTATTTTCCCAAGAGTAGGGCCAATCCAACAGAACTTGGGGCTTATTTCCACTCTCACAGAACAACTATAGTTTAATCACACCCCGTTAGGAAGAGGTGGGTGGATGGCCCGATGCAGGAGTTTCTTGGAGATACCTCTACCCCCAATTCCTCCAAGGTGCATCGCTCTCAGAAAGCCTAGGAAAAAGTAGAAACTTTGGACTTGGATATGGAATCTAAAGGCCTTTACGAAGCAAGAAAAATACTCAAAGCCCTTGGAATTTGAGTAGATGTATTGGTAAATGGCCCTTTTCCCCAAAGTTAGAAGCATGAATCAAAGAACATTGGGGAGCTGATTTTGAGATGAAGATTCTCTCAAAAGGATGTTTTCTGGTTACTTGCCCTTCAGCATAAAAATAGGACCAAATCTTGTAGCAAGGACCATGGCACTTGGAAGGAGCTGGCCTTTGTATTAGAAAATGGATACTCAATTTTAATCCCTCAAATGCAATTAAAGCTAAATGCAAGTAATCAATGATAAAGAAAGAGTGGTTAAGATGGCTTTAGCTGAACACTCCATCATCATGTTTGTACTGAGAACACCAAGGTTTTAGCCATAGAAGACCACTTCTTCAAACGTCGTATAAGGGAAGCAGTTGAAATTTACAAATGTGAGAACAACTTCAGCAGAGATGGTGGTTTAGAATTAAACCAATCTTGGCAACCGATTATTAAATTAATTAAAAAACAACCCCTTGTTTCAGGTCAACCTAAGGAATAGGCTCTTTGTTTTTTTCACTGGGCGGTTTTCATCATGAGGGCTAACTTGTTAAAGATCCTAGTCTTTCCATTTGTCTTTTCTGTTCTTCGTACTTTCTCTAGACACCTTTGTCTATCCTTCCTTACTTTGTCTTATTCTATTTAATTTCGTTCCTTTATCAACTTGCTTCAACTCTTAGGTTAATTAATCTAGTTGGCTAACTTTAAACCGTAGGTTCTCCCTTGAAGGTTGTTATCGAACATACATACATACATACATACACATATTACATTTTTTCAGCTTCTTTTTTGTAGGCAGGATACTCTCTTTCGTTAATATTAATAATTAAATTTAAAATTAATAAATCAACCAATTTTTAAACAATTGAGGAATTTACCCAACTACCCATCATTTTGGCAATTTATGGATATCACCTTTAAATAGAAGCATGAGTCTGCATCACGGAGTGTGCTCCGAAACATTGATTAAAAATCTCTCACACGGTTTCAACCAGAAATTTGTTTTTTAATTTTATGGACTGGAAATACAATCTCTCTTATATTAATTATTATTTAATCAAAGATTTATTTAGCCTTCAATAAAAAAAAATTCACTCAGCAGTCAAAATATGTGGCAATGAAAAAAAATTGTGGCACTGAATTTTTTTAACCTGGCAATCAAAATTTTCTGGGTATGGCAACAATGAAGTAATATTTGTACCCACATAAATCTATTTGAGAAGACTTTAATTTTTAATCACATTCCCAACATTTATTTCTCCTTAGATCATGATGCTCTACAAGGAAACAATAACAAATTGATTTCTTAGGCAATGCTTCACAGCTATCATGCATTTGCAACAGTCTTAGCACTTCAGAATTATTTTGATGATCAAAATACACCCTGGGCAGAGTGACAACGCACTTGTAGGGATTAAATAGCACTTCAAGCAGATTTTTCAAGAAATTTCCACAATTTGGACAGCAAATAACATATCCCAGCAGCAGAATTCATGCTTTTGCAACTCGGCTGATACTTTCAGGCCATTAATTAAATATTATTAGGCGGATGTAGCACCTCAGACAAACTTTTAATATTCTAAATGCTGATCCAATCTTTCCAAAGCCTTTCTCATATTTCTTCTGGCTGGTAGGATGCTTATGGGATTGTTTTAAATCACAATTTAAACAAAACTTGTAACTACATGAGCAAAATTAATATATCCACATCGATATTTGCTTTCCAACATTAAATAGCATAAAAAATAAACACTGTAAAATGAAAACATGCCCACATCAATATTCACAGCAAAATAAGCTCTTCTTCTTTCTCTCACACACACCTTCACTGTTCAGCCATGGCTTCCTCTTCAGAGGCAAGGTATTATTGAAAACTTCTCAACACTTTCCTCAGACAAAGTAATAATCAACTCTTCAAAAATATATCCAAGCAAATAACAAAAAAAATCTTCAGGAAAATTAAAAAAAACTTTATATCTATTCATCATCTTCTTCACATCCCCAAGGCTTCAACCTCTATTGTCATTCTTTTCATGGCCCAACTCTTCAACTCCATGCCTCTAATAACATTGTTAGAAAATTGACAACAGCATAAGATGTAGATATGGTTTGTACCATATAATTTTATTGATTAAAAAATATGTTACATTTTTTGTCTATAAATACTTGCCAAGAGCAAGTTACACAAAAAAACCCATTTGTATATGGGACTCAACCACCTGTAACTACCCACATACCGATATACTAACAAAATATTAATAAACATTCAACACACTAAAAGGGGTGTCTCACTAGGAGATGCATGCCCTGTACATAACTAAAAAACTTATATAAAATAAACTGTAGATCACTAGACCCAAAAGGGAGAATGTCGGAGCCAATCCTTATCAACACCAAGGCATCTTCAGAAAAGCAGAAAACGATCGGTCAAAGGTAAATTGGTGTGCCTTCCTGCTCATTGCCCCATAGAAGTCTGGGAGACTGATTCTGAATATGAACTGGATGCCATAGAAGAAATAGCAATCTCCCAAACAGAATGTCGGAGAAAATCTGCAAAATGCAGAATCAAAAAAAAAAAAGAGGCTGCAAATCAGGAAAAAAGAAGGCTCTAGAAGTCCTCAAAGCAGCTAAGCAACAACCATTAGACAATTTCTATGCATCTGAAATGGGTGAGATGGAACTCCCCTTAAAGGCTCCATGAAGCTACTCCCTTGGAATGTTAGGGGCATTAATGTCCCTAATAAATGATGCTTGGTAAAGTGTCAAATGCAAGAGAGAGCTGCTGAAGTCATTTTGCTCTCAAGAGACGAAAATGACCGTCGACGAAGCTGAAAAGGTCTTAGGGATCAGGTGGAAACAATGGTGTTCAAGTTTTGTTGGAGCTTCAGGAGCATTGGGAGGCTTGGGCGCCTTTCGGAATGTAAAAAAACATCAGTGACAAGCCCAGGGGGAGGTCATTGCTGGCAATGTTTCAAGGTCTGATCTTTGATATCTGAAATCTCTTTCACAACCTTAAACATTTTTAGCCCTAATCACCTGACCCTTAAAAAGAGGTTATGGGAAGAGCTCTCAAAGATGCTGGACAGTTTAAAAGAGGAAAGGATTTGTCTTAGACAATGAATTCAATGTCATCCTCTCCAAAAAGGAAAAATTAGGTGGCGCCCTAAGAAAACTTCAATCCGAAGTCAACTCATTCACCTTTGTATATGATAATCAGCTTTTGGATATCTCACCAAAAGAAGGGTAACTCATGTTGACTAACCAAAGACACGACTTTGGTCTAATTGCTGAGTGTCTGGACAGATTTATCATGCCTTCTCCTTGGCTAGGTGAAAGCTGGACTCTCTCTAGTTCGATTCTCCCAATTTCCAGCTCAGACGACTTTCTCATCACTCTTTCCATCACTAAAGAGGGACCTCCACAGAAGTCTCCTTTTAAATTAAAAAAATATGTGGCTTAGGGATCCAAAGATCTTTGATAACACAAAGCAATGGTGGCAACAATGTCCTAAAATAAAGGGTAGTAAGATGTTCGACATGGCCTGCAAGTGAAGGTTCATCAAAAGTAAACTCAAGGAGTGGAATGCAGTCCACTTTAAGAACATATTCACAGAAAAACAGAGTGTGGAAGACAGTCTTGCTGCCCTATATTTTGACGTCATGAAAAATGGGATGACCACCGATCAATTCGATCAAGAATGCCTTATTCAAGAAGAGTTAGCTGAAATTTATGCCAGAGAAGAAATCTTTTGGAGACGAAAATCTAGAGAGATTTGGCTGAACAATGGGGACAAAAACACACACTTCTTCAACATGTCCACCAACGCTAGAAACATTTCTAAAATATATCATCCATTGAATCTCCAGACAAGGTATCTCTTGAAAATCAAACCAACACCAGATTAGAGGCGATCTGTTTCTTCGAGCAAACGTTTGATGCCAATGTTGACATTAGTGTTCAACATCAACAAAATCTATTAGCAAGCATTCCCAAGCTCATCTTTGAGGACGTCAACAAGGATATCGTGAAGCCTTTCTCTGAAAAAGAAGTAAAGGAGGTTGTCTTCGATTTGCAAAGGACAAAGCCCTGACCGGATGGTTTTCCAATCAACTTCGTTGAGGTCTTTTGGGACATAGTTGGAGCAGATGTTACTAAGGCTGTCAATGAATCTCTATCCTCCAGGAAAGTCCTTTCTAATTTCCTATATTCTTTCATCGCACTTATACCTAAGAAGAACTCCTTTCAGACCTTTTGGATATTTTAGACCCATCTTGTTCTGCAACTCGATCTACAAAGTCATTACTAAGGCTTTGGATCTCAGACTTATGTCCTCTCTTAGCCCGATCATCTCCCCCAAACAAGGCGGATTCGTAGAGGGTAAGCAGACTCTAGATGGAATCATTAGCACCCATGAAATCCTACACCCACTTGCTTGGAACAAGCAGAAATGTGTGATGTTCAAGTTATACATTAGCAAAGCCTTTGACAGAGTAGACTGGAACTTCCTTCTAAGAATCCTGGAAAGTTGTGGCTTCAGTTCAGTCAGCAGGCAATGGATCTTTATCTGCATCTCGGGAGTGGGATACTCCATCTTGGTAAATGGCTCTCTGGTTGGTTTTTTTTCGGTTGCAAGGGGACTTCTTCAGGGAGATCCTCTCTTCCCTTATCAATTCATTATCCTAGCAGAAGCTCTGGGTAGGGCTGTTAAAACGTCTCAGGTGCAGGGTATAATTCAAGGGATCTCAGCCTTGAAGGGCATGGATCTATTTTTCCACCTGCAATTCGTCGATGATACGTTCCTCCTTGGAGACACCTGCGCAAGGGAAGCATAGAGCTTTGACTCAAGCTCCATTCAGGAAGAGCAAAATCTCCTTCTCAGCTCTATTCTTTATAGCTGTAGACTTCCCTCAGGCAAGGATATTGACATTATCAGACGGGCAGGTTCAAAAACAGCTTTCTATATAGTTAAATTGGGATATCAAATGCCATGCAATGCCCCTCCACATCTGAACTAGCTTAGTAAAGCAATATGGGATAAAACTATCTCCTCAAGGCTGGAATCTTATCTTGGCTAGCTCTTAAAAGAAGGATTCTAATTCAAGATAGATTGGCAGTAATGGGCATAGAAGAAGGACCTTCCAGATGCTGCCTTTGCAAAATGAATGAGGAATCAGCCACGTACCTTCTCCCACATTGCGACCTTGCCTGGAATTGTTGGAGCTGGCTTTGTAAGATTTTGAACCTTTCTTGGTCCCTCATAGACTTTAATCCAGTCCTCTCTTTCCCGGCTGAACCTCTACCTATTTTTTTTTGTCAGATTTAGAAGGTAGTGCCTCCTATCCTAATTTGAAACATCTGGCTGGAATGCAAAAAAATAAAATTTCAGGGTGAAGAGCTAGACATAGAAATTATCACCAGCAAAGCTTATGTTGCTGAAGTTGGTCATTTATCCACTAGTAGGCTTAAACATAGTAGCATTATTCTAAAAGAATTCCCGATTAATCGCAAGTTATTGTGACCCACCACATTTGCTGTGCTGTTTTCCAAGTTTTTCAAAAAGTGGTTGTACATTTTTTTCTATATATACCTGACTTTTTTGGCTTATTTTTATACTTACGTAGAAAAATACCAAACACGGGCAGACTGAAAAGTTTTACTTTAGTGTCAGGGTTAGGCATTGCATTTTTTATAAGTTTTACTTTAGTGTCAGGGTTAGGCATTGTATTTTTTATAAGTTTTCATTTGAATGTATTTATTTTGGAAGTAAAATTTTAAACGATGATGAGGTTTTTAAATAATATATACCTGAATGAGGGTTTAGTAAAAAACAACAGGGCTGCCCCTAAAATAGAAGTATGTGTTCCACAGCGGCACAACCTACTATTTTACGGCCAGTCCTTTGTTGTTTACAGAAACCCTCTTAGGTAAAAGTAAAATAATTTTTCAAACTCTACACATTTGTTTTTTGAATTGGCCTTTTTAATGTATTATGTTTATTTATATATGCATTATATTTGTGATTGATATTTTATGGATTATTTTTGTTTGTCTCTACTCACTATATTTGAAATCTATGCACTATATTTGAAATGAAATAACAAAATCAGTTTGTTCCTCTATTTTTATGAATATAACATTGTTATTTAGTTCCCCTAGTTTTTACCAAGTTTTTCCGATTTTGAACCTGAGTAATGAATTGAATTCCATTTACACTTTTGCCATGCCATGTCATGTCAATGCCGTGTAAATGGAATGCTACTATGGGCTTAAAGGCTCCCTCTCTGTCCTGGACAGGTTTATGCTCAAGTGTTGCAAGGGACTGAAATGCCCTCCGAGTCAAAGAGAAAAGATAGCAGCTGGATTGTGTCCCCTAGCGGCTGGTTTAAATTTAATTTTGATGGTGCCCCTTGTAGGAACCCAAGCCTTGCAGGGGAAGGACATGTGATTAGGGACTGTGCTAGTTCGTCAATAAGGGCCGCATCTGCCAAGGTGGCCTTTAGGTGAGTGCCCTTGGCATAAAACCCAACAAACCTTGTGGGATAGAGAAAATTTGAATCGAGGGGAACTCTCAAATTTTTATATCAGCTCTAATTAAAGGCTCCACCCCAATCTGGAAAATAGATAATGTTCATGGGGAAGTCTGGAAAAGAGTGGAGCCTTCAATTTGATTTCTCCCATATTTATTCTAATCATTGCTTCAGTGAAGCTAATGGGGCTACTGACTTGCTAGCAAATGCAGGGATTATCCTAGACTCAACCGTCAAAATGGACAATGTTCCGAATATATGGCCTGGGCTTCAAGATATTTTGAATAAAGAGTCAATTGCTCAAGTTAATATTTCTTCCCCTTATTGTTAAACTGTTTCTATTGGGGGAGGTGAAGTTAAGTTTTTTCAGAGCTGCTGCAGGTAATATATCAGAATGGAAGCAACAAAGAAACATTGCTTTGGAGCAAGCCTCTGTTTAATTTTGCATATAGTTCATTTTTGTAGTTATCAGGTATTGGAGCAGGTATGCCAAAATATCCAGAACGGTATAGATTTCAGGTGGCTGCCATGGTTGGCATGGTTTGTTTTGCAATCATCAAAACTTTCATACTTCAATTTCTTCAGTTTGAAGGCTGACAGTTTTTATACTTGACGGTGGTCTTTGTTTGACAAGGTTTATTTTGTAAGCAGTGGAACTCTCATATTTCAGCTTTTTCTTTTTGAAGGCAGATGATATTGGACTGTAATATCTTTTCATCCTTGAGGCTAATACAAGGTTGTGACCCATCCATAATCCTTGTATACCGATTAAAAAAATAATGAAAAACACATGATGAATAGGGATGGGGATGCAAATGGATGGCGGATTTCACCAAGGAAAAGAGGTCTAAATTTAGGAGGAAGGGGACGACTTCCAGACTCAAATTCAGAACCAGAATTTAGGGATGTTCTTTCAAAAATGCGGTTTTTGAGGCATAATTTTTAAACCATTAATTTAGAGATCAAAGTCCTTGGAATTAGATGCTTTTAGCTCCTGCTTGAACGGCTCCAGGTTTGAGGAACACAAGGAAATGACTCTTGAATGGCCAAGGGAAAGATGAGTGTCTCCAATGTCATGAATTTGCAGAGAAGAGAGAGGGGTTTGACAGATGATGACCAGAATGAACTTTAGGGATTCTGGGACTATATATAAGGTTGAATTCTATAGGAAAAAAACAGGGAACGTTTTGGGACAAAAAGAAGGTTTGGGATGAATCATCGAGATGAAAACTCCAAGATGTAAATATGAAAATTCACCAGAATTTTCGTTGACGATTTTAGTATGAATTCCTAGGAGGATTAAGAAGGACGTAGAACTTTTTTTATGGTAGTGGAACTATGTGGGAAAGAATCATACAATATGACTTAGAAGACTTAAGGAATAAGTCAAAGAAGAAGAATGCACGGATGGGGTTTAAAACAAGGTTGAAAATTTAGGAACAAACATGGACTCCTATTGATGTTGGCATAAAATCACTAACGAGTTCCTTGTCTATTGAAATTGTTCCAAAAGTGATCCAGCCGATTCCTTGTCACTTTACATCTGCATATTCAAATATGCCACTTGAACTTTTGTAAATTGGAATGTTTTCCAGCATTTGGATCCCACCAATATTTGTTTTACCTTTTAACCACTTTGCCTTGGTTCAACATTTGAATCAAGTGTGCTTGGATATCCCTCTGTTCTTCAACTTTTTGAATTGTTATTGCATTCTGAGGGAACTCAGATGAATTTCAGATTGATTTGGAATGCTCCTTTCAAATTACTTAAATCTTTGTAAACTATGGTGATTTCATAAAATTTTGCTATGGACGAGATAACCTCTAGTCTTGGAGGCTTTATAATTAATTCTTGCCTTACATAGTTGTGAATTGCATTCTACTAGAATTGGAATTTCATTTTGTGGAAACTTGAGATGGATCTGCAATGCTTTTTCCAAATCACTCAAAAATATTTGCTAAAATTATGCTCACATTAAATTTTGCTATAGACTATATAATTTCTAGTCTACAAAGCTGTATCCATTGAAATGTAGTCTTACTGAAGGATGAACTAAAATTTATTGCAAGAAAGAAGTGCATATAGTGGTTACCACTAATAGTATTTTCTAACAGTTCTTCCGTGTTTTTTTGGCAGCGATTATCCTGAATTTTGTGAATGAGGTACTCATTTATCTGCTTCTCCTCACGTATCATCTGAATTTTATTTCAAAATCCTAATTTGCAAGTCTAGACTGTATTCTTGCTCGGAGTTTGCAGGAAAACTGCATTCTTACATCTTGCACAAATGAAAGTGAAAGTAGTGTTTGGAAGTGTTTCTCCACAGAATTGGTGTTTCCATCGCAATTCAATTCAATCTAATAATAAAGGAACTACCAAAATTTCTTATGCTCTTTCCATTGGAAGACATTCTTTTTTAGATCCATTTGAAATGGGGATGTCCCTGTTTATCCTTACGGTTATAATCCAAGAAATCCTTAAAATTCTTCCTAGGAAGTGTGCACGAGGCTTTATGGTGTTGGAGTTGGGTTTTTTCTCCATGTCAATATTTACAAGAAGGGAACTATTTTTTTGCTTTATCTTAGCCACTTTATATTGAACGTATGCATATTGCAGAGACGATAGTTGATTTAGAGAAGAGACCAAATATAAGTTTTTTTAATAACATCTAGAACAGCCTACAAAGATGTACTTTTTATTTGGCATTCAAAATATAATAGCATACAAATAAACAAAATCTTATAGGCCATAGTAGATTTTTAAGAAGAGATAGAATATATGTCTTTTATAACATCTAGAACAGCCTGAAAAGATTTCCTTTTTATTTGGCATTCAAAATACAATAACATACAAATAAACAAAATCTAAAAACTCTAAAGTATTGAAATTGACGTGCTTTTGTCAACACCAATAGTTTCATAAACAACATTTATTCATAGTTAAATTCATTTGGGTTGTTCTATACCAGATTCGTATCAAGGCCATGAATGCTTTGGGGCAGTGTGTAGGACTGTTAATCCTTTCGCTATTTGGAGGGGAGGATTCCTTTATTCTTTATAAGAGAAAATGTGTAACAATGCCTTTGACATACCTTGGAAACTTGACCTGGTTGCTAAGTTATTTTCCTCTTTTACTTATTTCACTAATCACACAATATGTTACCATTATGCACTCTTAGAGCCAGGAGAAGCCAAAGGAGATACAAACAACAAGAAATATAACATATGATCAAGAGTTACTCATTGCCACCACCATTAACGGATGATCAGTATGCGAAATCTTGATCGACCTAGGTGCAAAAGTGAACATACTTATGAAAGAGGCATGGAGAATGGGGGAGCCTCTTTGTACAATGGTCATTGCATGTGTTCATGGCCAACAAGACAGGCGCAGCCAATTGGGATACTGTGCAATGTTTAAGTAGACATATTGAATGCATGGTTGACCATTGAGTTTGAGGTCATTGAGCTTGCTGAAGCAGACAACTACCCAACCTTGCTACGAAGTCCACAATGTTATGAAAACTATGGAGATATGCACTTCAAGAAGTTCTTTATGAGCTTTGAAACTAAGGAACTTTGAGTGGTGATTCTACTCGATAACAATCATGGACCGATATATGTATTGAGTGTAGATATGGGGGAAAATATAAATGATATCTACAATATTACTGCGCAGGACAACGAATACTTGAGTCCCATGGATAATCGTGTGCTAAGCTAGAAGAGCGAGATGTCAGCCTCGAATATAAGTCATGCTTGTGATGGATGGGTCCAAGAGGCCTATAAGGTCACAAGAAGGAAATGTTCAGGATTCCAAATAAGACTTATAAGGTCCCTATTGGAAAGTTTGTCTATTCCTACTCAGGAGTGTCATCAAAAGGTGCTGGCTGAAATAGGTGTGCACAGAAATGGGTTCCGCACATAACACAAGAAGTTAGGCGAGTGCTAAGGATAAGCAAGCGACGTTTGGAGAGGCTTCCAAGATATAATGGTTTTACATGTGCGTATGTATATGATAGAGACCTTGAGGCCTATCAACCTAAGGAGGAAAAGAGCATCACTTTATTGGTAGATACATTGTGTAGTACAACTACCTGTTGGTCGTCTATTCATAGATCTAACCTTCCTAATTGACCAAAGGTGAAGGAGGCCATATGTACTTGTTTCAAAAGAAGCAATGTCAGGAAGGGTTGGCCTTTGTACCAAGGGGACACAAAGGCAACATAACATTTGGAAGCGTGTGCACAGGTGTGGAAGGAAGAGGCCTTCCGTCTACCTTTGTGGATATGGGTACATGCTATATATAGTACCCTAGGGGCATGCGATCGCACTTGGTATATTTTGAGTGATACTCATAGAGGGACAACATGGTGGGAAGCTCTAATGGAGGGGTTCAATGAAACCTTCTCATTCCACTCCGAGGAGCCAAAGTTGGCCAAGTCCATAAAGGAAATGCAAAGGACCATATTCCATGATGACATGTGAATGGAAGATGGGTACGTGCCCTATATAAGAAAGAGGAATTGGGACTTCCCAAACTGTTCTATGAAACTAAACCCAAAGTCGATTTTGCAAAAAGAGAACATAGTGTGATGTGGATCCTAGTGATAGTTCTGGGTCAGATCTGAGTACAATTAAGTCAATAACAATTGAGAATAATGGCGCTGAACCAGATATTTGAAATACTGACAATATGTTATTTCTCACTGTAATCATAAAACAATATAGAAGGTTACATATTTATAGGAACATCATCCCTATATTCTCTCCATTAATTTTTGTCACCTGAAATCTCTCAATCTTCTACATATGATATATTGTTATAACTTATAACAATATATCTAAACAAATAACATATACTAATCTATTATCGTAATATTGTTATATAACAATATTACGATAACTAATTACTAACCAAATACTAACTCACAAATATGCTATTTATCTCTTTGTAAGTACCCAAACTTACACAATGTAAAAGCTAATCCTTAACATTCGCCCCCACGCCGTGCCCTTGCCTCGCGCCTCCCCCCCTTCCCCACCTTGGCCCCTTAGTTTTTACATGGTGCAAAAACATTCACAGTCTCACCTGCAGTATGCTCACTCCTTGTAGCATGCTCTATTTGGCTCATGACCTTGATACAAAGAAAGGCTAACTCCTCCCATGGTTTTACAGTTTTACCACAAACCTTGACATGAACAAGTCCCATCAACTGTTCACCCTCTGTGGTTTTCTGGATCTACCACAAACCTTTTCAAGATCCATGAACTGACTTACATTGGTGCTTTTTGTCTTTTCACAATGTTTTCACATCAGGAAATTATGTTTGGAATTTGCACACAAACTACATTACATGAATAGGCATTTTTTTTTGTTCTTATTTTGCAAACACACAACGGAAATGAAAAACACACCACACAAAATGTCACCAAAACATTTTGGGTTCCGTCGTTGGTGACTGATGAGAGGCTTTGGAACCTCCAGCTTCCGATTCCTCCTTCCTCTAGTGGGTTGCTACTTACTCAGCCGATGAAGTGTCGTTGAAGCTCGGATGCATGTCGCTTTGATTAAAATGGGGTCCCCTCACAATACTGACACATTCATCATTAGGACGTCGCATACAAGCGATAGTGTGTCCTTTACAACAAAAGATTTGACTTTGTTATTTTTTGACAATATAACTAGACGTAGATCGACACTTTAGATTTTTAAAATAACTCTTGATAATATAAAATGAGATAATTAACTCAACTTATTACTTTTAATGACAAACACACACTTATAAAATATAGATTATAATTAAATCTTATTTCAAAAGAATTAAAACTAAAATTAAAAAAGACGATTCTAAACTCAATAACATGACTCATTGTTGACATGAATGACATTAACCACTTATTTGTATGATTAAACCATGAATCAATTAAGACTCTAATTACGAGACCATGACAAGATAACATAAGACCTAAAAATACAAAACAATATAAAGAAACAAACCGACGCAAAGTTTAAAACTAACAGAACAAACCTAAAAGACACAAAAAAGATTGAATTGACTGACGCTTGAGGAGGACTGATAAAGACTCTTACGTGAAACTTTGCTTAGAACGTGTATGGTGTGGAAAGACCACTAGTTCGCCGCCTTAATGCTGCAGTGGACACTTTGCCAAAATGGCGATGCACTGCATGCATGGACGTGTTGACAATGTCAACGAGATAAGTAGATACGCATGTCGAGCAAAACTGTTGGTGAATACTTCTATGCACGGTGACAGATCTGACAGATTATCACAATTAGAAAGTTGTATGTCCCATAAAGACTGCACAAAGACAGGAAATTCACGAATTGATTTGGAGCGTAATTAGGATTTGTCTACGTTATTGATGTTTAGTGGAGCTAGTATGTGACGTCGTCGTTTATTTTTGAAGATAGTATGCATCAATAACTACAACTGCATTCAGATCTTCAATAACAGATGGCGATGAATTTGCGGATACATGTATTATATGACAATAGATGGCTGCACGGATACCACGCTAAGCAATGACACTACAACATCTGATTTTATTTTCTCCTCCTTGGAATGCCAATGAGTGCTCTTTCACGTTAACTTGGATAACTCGCTGTATCAAGAAAACAAATTAAACAGAGCTTGTTGAATCTTTCCAGCTATGCGCAGGGACCTTTGAATGAATAGATCTGCGTTTGAATGCTGCTCACTATTGTATGAAGTTGGCAGAGTCTATATTAACCTCCAAGACTAGACGGAATACCTCAAACTAAGCTAGACTACCTTAAAAATATGAAAGTATCAAAACTTACATAAGTCTTCTTTTCTCATCGGGTGGGGCGATGCATACGACAACTGCCCCTGTGAACAAATCATTCTCCCATCACATGATCTGATACTAGATGATAGACCTGGTTTAGATCTGAGTACAATTAAGTAAATAACATTCGGGAATAATGGAGCCGAACCTGATATATAAAATACTGATAATATATTATTTCTCACTCTAATCATAAAACAATATGGGAGGTTACATATTTATAAGAACAGCATACCTATATTCTATCCATTAATTTCTCTCACCCGAAATCTCTCAATCATCTATATATGATATATTGTTATAACTATAACAATATATTTAAACAAACAACATATACTAATCTATTATTGTAATATTGTTATAAACAATATTCTGATAACTAATTACTAACCAAATACTAACTCACAAATATGCTATTTACCTCTCAGTGAATACCCAAACTTACACAATGTAAAAGCTAATCCCTAACACCCTGGTTCTCCAAGAAACAACACTCTAAATGAGGATCTATATGTGTTATATGCATATGTGGAAGCAATATTGAATGAGATGAAGAATAAAAAGTAATAGAACTGTTAACCATTTTTGGTCCTGCAGGCCAAAAAACGGTCTCCCTTTTCTTTCCTTGCTGACCTAGTCTTTGATGTTTTCACCCTATTGCAATTGTCATTTTTTCCTTTGTCAAAGACCTGTTCTACAAAAGAGTCGAGTGATTTGAATCCTGTAGATTTCGGGTTGATCTGAGGTTTGTTTCGCTTCAGAAAATTTACCTTGGGCATGCCTTTTATTGCAAAGGAATGGGCCAGTTTAAAGAAATACAAGGCTTTTAGACACCCTCCGAGGGGCAAGTGCCCTTGCGGAGGGGAGGAGGGTGCCAAATGGGGTTGTTCAAACAAATTCCGAAGGACATCTTGGGGCCCAAGTGTCCTTGCGGAGGGCAGGGAACACTTGCGAATGGATCAAAGGGAAGGCCGAAAGGTAAGGTTTTCTTCGGAAAAAAGACTAAGGCAAAGGATGAATTCCTTTGGACAAAATGCCCGAAGGAATTCCTTCGGATATTTTGTCCGAAGTAATTCGCAAAGGGAAAGAGCCAAATGGAAAATTGCCCTTCTGAAGGAAATCCGTGGCAAAATGGCAAAAGCAAATTCCTTCGGACAAAAAGTCCGAAGGAATTGGTCTGAAGGAAAAGCCCGACCAAAAGAAACAAGCGGCAAAACATGAAAGGAACATTTCCTAGGAGCCAAGGCAGCCTGAAGGAGCCCGAAGAGCAATTGCCCTTGCTGGGGACTCTCGGTTGCCAAAAGGGGGACCTTTCTCCAAGCCCCGAAGGGACACCTTCCCTTCGGGAGGGTTCAACGACAAAGGTCTGAACAAAGAAAAAGAAAGGGGAGATATCCTTCGGGAAAAAGTCCGAAGGAACACTTCGGAAAGTGAAGCCGAAGGAAAGAAAGCCGAAGGAAAGTGAAGCCGAAGGAATTACAAAGGCGTGACGGGCCCGCAGACGTCAAATTCACGACGATGGAATAGTCGTTGGCTTTCAAATCACGATGGGCGCGCGAATGTCAACTTGGAGGCAGTCAAGTAACTGTTGATCTTTAAATGATTGGGCGCGAATCCGAAGGAATTCAAAGGGCTTAAGGCCAAAAGGAAGAGACCGTCGAGAAAGGAGCCCGAAGAACCAAGGATTGACAGAAGATAGCCTCGAAGGCCGAGAGAGCCAGGAAAAGACAAATGCTGGGAAAGGACAAAAGCTAAGTGCAGAAGCAGACAAAACAGTCCAGGCGGCAAAAGGTGTCGGCATAAGGAGTTATTCCAGCGGTTGAAACAGTCTCCGCCAAGTGGTCATCAAGGAGCGCGAACAGTGAAGGCACGGCCTGTTTTTCCTCACTTTGCATTGATGAGCAGACAACTGCGTGAATGTCTTTAAGAAGCGGTCTTGTTTGCAGACAAAGGGGTGCGGCCCATGCTTTCACAATAATGTTTGAACGCCAAAGTCAAGACTGGCAATTGACACAACATGTTCTTTCAGCGACTTTCTCTTCCCAATGTTTTCAACGCAGCATGGGCCACTTGTAAAAAAGGGCGCCATTGCTTCCTCTTTCTCTCTATATATTGTAAACTTTCATTTGAAAAAGATATCTCTCATTTTTGTAAGGCGAAGCCTTGCCAAATTTTCACCTTGAATCAATAGAATGCATTTTTTACTTCTATCTCGCTGGATATATCTCTGAGTGTGTCTGAGTATTAACCTTGTGTTCAGTCATTTTGCATGATGCTTTCACAAGTTTGACACCAACATGCCTAGTATAGACAAAGCACCATTTTTGCAGATAACAAGAAGTGTTGTATTTGGAGCGCAGAGACAGAAGAGGGTTACCAGACAGTATTTTCTTACAGTGCCTGTGGTAAGTTCATTTTTTGTGTCTTCATTAAGCCTCCTTGTTAAGCTTCCTACAGTCTGGTCTTTTCATCAGATAAAGTGTATGTATGTCTTTTTCTGGTTTGAAGTGTGAGTAAATAAGTAGATCAAACTTTTTTGGTGCATCACTGTATTAGTCTAGGTCTTGTTTTTCAGTAATCCTTCTCTCTTTTCAATCCCCTTCTTTTTTATATATATTAGCAATAGTACTGGAATAACTCAGAGATGCATCAAAGGGAGCTAGCCCTTGTCTAGAGATTCTCTTCTCAATTTCGCCAGACCCACAGGCAAGAGAGGAGTCTCCATTGTGCCGCGTGGAGGACAGAGGCTTAGCCTTCTGTCAGGGTGCAATCCACAGTGTCAACAAGAACTAGAACTAAAAACTATATGGAAGCTATATTGAATGAGATGAAAAATAGAAAGTAATAAAACTAAAACTAAAAACTATATTAGTCTGCACATTTTGTACATGGCATTCTCTTGAGAAAGACGTACGGTTGGCTACTTTACTACTCTCCTTGATATATTGAATGAGATGAAAAATAGAAAGTAATAAAACTAGAACTAAAAACTATATTAGTCTGCACATTTTGTACATGGCATTCTCTTGAGAAAGACATACGGTTGGCTACTTTACTACTCTCCTTGATAACTTATGTCATAGACATGTGTACATCGATTGCAATGCTACAAAGGCTACGGAGTTATGGAAGTTGAACTGTTTAGGCTTTCTATAATGTCTCCTTTTCATATAATTTTAATAATTAATAAAATTGCTCAAATAGTGATTTTAATCATTTGAAAATATAAGACAATATAATTAATTATTAAAATAGAACTATCTTGGACAATTATTCAATTTACTGCAAAAGTGGTTTTAATCATTTGAAAAATTAAAGTAATTTTAATGATTATTCTAAGGGGTTTTATAATTAATAAATTGCTTGAAAAGTTTTATCGCTTTAGTTATTAGAGCAATTTAATTAATTATTTAAGCAAAGACTTAATATAAAATAATTATTTAATTTGCCAAAAAGTAATTTTAATTACTAATTTATTAAGACAAGTTATTTAATTAATTCAAAAATGCCTAAAGTGAAATTAAAAGGATTGTCAGCTTGGAGGCTAAAGCAAAGAAAAGGAAAAGAGATCCTAAAAGTTGGCAAGAGAGGGTTATGAGGTATTTTACCTCTCCAAGGTGGTTCGCCCCATTTTGGAAGGTACAAATACAAGGTGAAGATCACAATTGAAGATATGTTGAAAATTAATATTGTTTCTTCATGCTTGAAGAAGATATTGGGATGCATGTCCAATAAGTGTTTGCAAATTTAGAGTTGATTATTTTACAAGTGTCTTTTGATGCCACTTATTATTAAGGTGGATTTGTTACTTGCCCTAGAGTGGGGTGATTTGCTTTATGTGCTTATTGAGAGGGTTTGGTGGACAATTTGATGTCCAACTTGAGCATAATAAATCTGATTGTTATTTGCATTAATCTTTCCAAGGGTGGCGACTTGTTTGGGATTGAGTGTTTGATGTTTGAAGAGGTAAATTCTGAAAGCTAGGGTTTTCAAAATTTTAGAGCAAGTTTTGGTGACCTTCTCATTGAAGGAAAATTTTGAAATTATTTTTATTTGATAGTCATTAATTTTATGATTAGTTTGAACTGTTATTTGCATCATAATTCCAAATATTAAGGCAGTTATGAATTTTTGAAGTTTCAACTGTTCGTAGGAAATAATATTTGAGGGCAGATTTGCAAAGGTTTTAGTGACATTTTTCAGGGTCAAATAATATCATAATTATTGATGGGTTTTTGGCATATTATTTCCAAGATTTTGACATCATTTAGAGGTGAATTCAAAGCATAAATTCTGATTTAATTAGTGCAATAATTTTTTGAATATTGGCAATTGGATTGGACTAGGGTTTGATCACTTTGGACCTTAACCGTTGATGATTCATGGATGATATGACTACTATGATTTTTGTATGATTTTGTCTACAATTTGTGAAAGCTTGAGCAGGAATTAGAGTGAGAAAGGACATCAATTCAGCTTGTGTAACACTAGGGTTTGGAGGATTGAAACACTCATTCCAAGCTATTTCTTCTTTGCTGCAAGAGCCATTGGTGGTCAAAATCACAAGGTATTTATTTTAAGGTGAATTAGAGTTTATTTTCAGTTTGGAGGTGCAATTACAGCAGCTAGGGTTTGCTGATTTTACTAAATTTAGAATTCAAAAATTGTAGATTTTTAAAAAAACCCCTTTTTGGTTGAATCGTCTCATTTGGGGACATTATAATGGTATCAGAGCACTCGATATTGTCCACCTGTAAGGTTTGGTATTAATTTGGATCCAATCAGGGAAAAGAATTTTGTGTTATTAGGGAAGAGGAAGAAGCCATGGAAGAAATGGAGAATGTAAGTCTCTACAATGCAGGTAGAAGGCTAGGGAACCTATGCCAACCAATGGAGGATTGAATCAATACCTTGGAAGAAATAAAAAAGAGGTTATCCAAGGTAAATCAATCACAATATGAGTCCATAGAGTAGGCAATACAACCCTCAAGGGCTTACTCGGTTCAACATGAATTATTGAGAGATACATATGAGGAGGTAAGGCTCTTGGTGATTAGTTGTATTAATGAAGTTTTAAGACTAATGGTTCCCAAAGTTCCTTATAGTGATAAAATCACGAGGAAAATATTTTTGTTGATTGTAGAGAGCTTCCAAGGTTTCAAGGAGGACAAAGGACACTCGGCTATAAGGGTCAACATCTGGGAAACTATGGTTTCAACCAGGGCATGTATTTTGATGTTAGATATGGAGTGTGATGAACTTATTGTTAAGATGTTTCAACATTTCTTAGCAATTGTTTGTAAGAATCCTACCAAAAATGTTGTAGCTTCTATGCAGAGAATCTTGACATTGACACTCAATGAGAGTGATGCTCTTTCCAAGCCATTATTATCTATTTTGTTGACAAGTTTGGGTTTAGAAAAAGAAAATTTTCCAATTGCACATATGCTATTTGAAAATATTGCAATTTATTGTGAAGGAAAATTGAGGCTTTATTTGATAGAGGAGCATGTAGAGGAAAAGAGGACCGAACTACATGGAGAGTTGGAGGAAAATAATGGACAGCCCTTTATGAAGACTCCTATGAAGGGTTCAATGAAATAAAAAAATCAGAATTTGATGGGCAGCCCATAGGGTTGCAGATGGATGATAAAGAAGAAGAAAAAATCAATAAGTATGAACTAAAAGAAGCACAAGGTAAAGATCTTTTATTGGTTGAAGATGTCTATTTATTTTCTAATAATTTTGTGCATGATAGTGAAGTCACAAAAGGTGAAAACAAGGAGCTTGAACCAAAGAAAGAAGTTGGATGGAGTGATGAAAGGGCTGTAATTTCAAAGCATAGACAACCAATGAGTCCAAAAAGAAAATGCCCTATCATGAAATTGGTAAGTATGCATGAATTTGATTTTTATGTTACATGGATAGAAGAGGAAGATGGAACACTTGAATTGCAAGGGCAATATCTAATTTGCTATGGGCAGCCCCTTACACCAAGGTTTATGAATAACTTTGGAAGTATGGGTAAAAGTTTGACGCCTCTTTTGGCTTTAGAAAAAGCCCAAGTTCTGAGCAGTTATTTACAAAGTATTTTTTTAAAGAAAAAGTGGTATTCTTTCTTTCTAGAACATTCTAAAATCATTTTGTTATATTCATGGTCTCTAATCTACATTGGGGGCAATTTATCATGCCCATGGCAGCCAAGGATAAGGGAGAAAGGTGGGTATGCACATGCTGATTCTAATTTGTCTCAAAAATCAGATTTTTGTATGCAAACACAACGGCTTTTTTGGAAGGCAACACATGAGTTTTTTGAGCATTTTTCAGCACTTGATAAGTAGGAGGAAGGTGCATATAAGTTCTGAAATTTATTGCTTAGAAAAATCAGACTTCAAGGAACAAACACAACCATGTATGGAAGAGGGAAATTCAGAATTTTATGACATATCAGCCATGGGAATAAGAAAGGTATGAGGACATTTATTTCCATGTTTGTCTACATGAAAAATCAGTGATCTATTTGCATAAATAGCCATGTCATCATGAAGGAAATGTTGATTTGATTAATACAGTCCAGTTTATGCAAGATTCAGGAAACATGTTTTTGTTGGCACTTTGGGAAGGTGACATGAGGAGCTTTCACACCAGTAGGGTACAACCTCTTTGTGGATATTTTTGGGAGTTAATGATGAGTGTGGAGAGGATCATATGCATGTCTAAAGGTGAGAAATAAGGGGCAGCCTTTTGTTGAGAGTGTGCTTCACACTTGGATGTCTTTATATGGCGAGAGATATGTCTTGGGGGCCTCCCCACTTGTAAGGTACAATTCTGATTTCTCTTTGCATATTTTGT
The DNA here is from genome assembly GCA_037957365.1 of Torreya grandis. Classification (NCBI taxonomy): domain Eukaryota; kingdom Viridiplantae; phylum Streptophyta; class Pinopsida; order Cupressales; family Taxaceae; genus Torreya; species Torreya grandis. Next base: position 3,469,615 of record JARHVA010001316.1, on the reverse strand, counting down.
GGGACATGGACCAACACAGGAGGAAATTTTGCATACAGGGCAGCAAGGTGGTTTGGTTCACTTGTGATTTGCATAACCACTTTGGGTCATATCTCACCCATTTAGGAGGTATAAAGAGGAGTTTGCTTACCTTCCACTCAGTATTGAGAGGAGTGGAAGATGGGGAGTCTTTTAAGTCTTGGGAAGGCTATGAGGATCCTATTGATGATTGGGGGTAGGCCCCAAAGTATAGGTACAATAGGTTCATGGCTCCGTTGAGGGCTAACACTTCTTGGGAAGCAAGGATAGATTTTGGTTGCATTGTGGGACGTGTTGGCAAGGAGAAATGACATTCATCATCCATTTGGAGAATGCCACACTATGCTTCTTGGCAAAAGTTATTCCACTTAATAGGTACAAGGGCAAGGATTTTTTAGCACTACAACAGGGTTTACCACTTGGACATGATAATTGGACATATGAGCTTGCATTTGCTTGAGGGCAAACAAGTTTGAGAAATGACTGTAATGTCCCCTTTTCATATAATTTTAATAATTAATAAAATTGTTCGAATAGTAATTTTAACTATTCAAAAATATAAGGCAATTTAATTAATTATTAAAATAGAACTATCTTGGATAATTATTCGAATTATTGGAAAAGTGGTTTTACCCATTTGAAAAATTAAGGTAATTTTAATGATTATTTCAAGAGGGTTTATAATTAATAAATTGCTTGAAAAGTGATTTTTATCACTTTAGTTATTAGAGCAATTTAATTAATTATTTAGCAATGACCTAATATAAAATAATTATTTAATTTGTCAAAAAGTAATTTTAATTACTAATTTATTAAGGCAAGTTATTTAATTAATTCAAAAATGCCTAAAGTGAAATTAAAAGGGATGTCGGCTTGGGAGCTAAAGCAAAAAAAAGGAAAAGAGATCCTAAAAATTGGCAAGAGAGGGTTATGAGGTATTTTACAAAGTGAAAATTACAATTGAAGATATGTTGAAAATTGATATTGTTTCTTCATGCTTGAAGAAGATATTGGGATGCATGCCCAATAAGTTTTTGTAGATTTGGAGTTGATTATTCTATAAAAGGTGTCTTTTGGCGCCACCTATTGCTAGGGTATATTTGTTACTTGCCTTAGAGTGGGGCGATTTGCTTTTTGTGCTTGTTGAGAGGGTTTGGTGGACAATTGGATGTCCAACTTGAGCATAATAAATTTGATTATTATTTGCATTAATCTTTCCAAGGGTGGCGACTTGTTTGGGATTGAGGGTTTGATGTTTGAATAGGTAAATTCTTAAAGCTAGGGTTTTTAGAATTTTAGAGTGAGTTTGGGTGACCTCATGGAAGAAAAATTCTAAAATTATTTTTATTTGATAGTCATTAATTTTATGATCGGTTTGAGCTCTTATTTGTATCGTAATTCCAAATATTGAGGGAGCTATGAATTTTTTAAGTTTTAGCTATTTGTAGGAAATAATATTTGTTGAGGGCAGATTTGCAAGGGTTTCGATGGCCTTTTTGAAATTCAAATAATATCATAATTATTGGTGGATTTTTGGCATATAATTTTCAGGGTTTTGATGTGATTTAGGGGTGAATTCAAGGTATAAATTTTGATTTAATTATTGCAGTAATTTTTTGAATATTGGTGATTAGATTGGACTAGGGTTTGATCACTTTGGAACTCTAACTGTTGATGATTCATGGATGATATGATTGTTGTGATTTTTATATGATTTTGTCTACAATTTGTGAAAGCTTGAGCAGGGATTAGAGTGGGAAATGACATCAATTCAACTAGTGTAGCGCTAGGGTTTGGAGGATTGAAACATTTATTTCAAACTCTTTCTTCTTTGTGGCAAGAGCCATTGATGGCCAAAATCAGAAGGTATTTATTTGTCATTTATTTCAAAGTGAATTGGAGTTAATTTTCAGTTTGGAGGTGCAATTACAGCAGCTAGGGTTTGTTGATTTTACTAAATTCGAAATTCAGAAATTGTGGATTTTAGGGGAAACCCCTTTTTGGTTGAATCGTCTCATTTGGGGACATTACACTTCCATGTCTGACTCTTCATCTTGTGACAATTACATGGTTTGACTGACAGGTGTGTAGTATGCTGATAGTTATTGTGGCTAAACGTGAGCCTTGGAAGTACCACTTGGCATGCTTCAACATAGTGCAAAGTGTCCATGTGTTTGATGTGTAATTTGGAGGTTGTGCACAAAGGCTAAGTTGTGTGGTATGTTTGGACGTGTTGTGCCACTGGCCTATGTTGTGCTTGTGTAGAGGTTGTGCGCATGGTGCGAAGTGGCATAACGTTGTGTTGGTGGTGCAAATTGCGTGAAGGATGTGCTATGTGGGATGCGAAGTTGTGCCAAATGGCATTGAGACTAATTATACACATTTTGGTGCGGGGCATTGGCCCACAAAAGGGCTAAAGCCCTCGACACTGACGTGCTTTGTGCCTATCATGCAGAATGTGCGATGTTGCCCTCTTAATTGTGTGGCATGTTTCCTAGCATTGCACGAGATGTGCAAGGAGTTGCACGACATGGATTCAGGCATCGTGTGGGATGTGCATGATGCTGGGAGCTGTAAGGAGGTTGTGTGGCATGTTCCTTGGCACTATGCGAGAGGCACATGGTGCAAGGGGCTCACAGAGTTGCACAAGTGGCCAAGGTACCCAAGGTAAGAGCTTGAGGTGACATGGTTATGTGCAGATCATTCACCCTTTCTTCAGAAGCAATCATACCAATCACATTATGAAACAAGTGTGGCATCTTGGCTTCTAGTTGATGATGGGTGAATCATTTGCCTTGGGAATTATTTTGACCCGCCATGAGAACTTTGTATACTGGTTTAGACAAGTCTTGGGTGTTCACAATTTCTAGGATCTTATCTGTTTCTATTGGTTGAGGTTGTGCTGCTCTAGGTGGTGAGTGTGATGTGATCTTCTCAAAAGTTTGTGCGGCATGATGAGAGTGTGGAATCACTTTAAAAATTTGGTATCTCTTATTGCCACTAATATGGTGATACTATGAAGATTGATTGTGTACACATCATGGCAGCTATGCATGTATGTATGCCCAAGGATTATATCACATGCATCAATTGGTGTTATTGTTGTCAACCTGGAGCTGCGCCCTGAATCGAAGACGTGCATGAAATGGCCAATCCTCTATCCGGTTGAAACAATGGGATCTTCTCACGAGGGTGGGTACCTCAATGGTGAGAAGAACCTCCAGAGAAGGTTGGTTCCTGTAAGATGTATCAATGAGGATTTCTACTCTATGTTGCGGACTACCATGGAAAAAAGAGAAAGAAACTTTAAGGGGAAATCCTACCTAATGACGGTGATACACCAAAAGATTGATCCACTCAAATTGGAACCTTGAACACTGAACAAACAAGGGAAAAGGAAGACCTTTGATTTTCAATCAATCACTTATGCATAGATATTTCATGAAGAGGTTCGATCCAATGACCAAAACATGAGGGAAAACGATGGAGAGAGGTATGATACAAGACACTTTGCAGCCACCTAACATCCACTTACAGTTTCAGCAAAAGACATAAAGAACACTTAACATGACCTGCATAAGGATAATCTAGCAACTAAGTATGAATTAGAATTTGGGAAGGGAGAGAAATCTACCACTTATGCAAATTGCTGAATGAATATACACTATGCCAACACTTGAAATCTCTTTGTCTTTGCATGAAGCTTCTTGCACTTGAGGAAGTGAACTTGTCTTTGTTCTGAACCGCCCACCTCTCTTTGCATGGAGATCCACGCCAATGTCAATTTTAGAACTCTACGTGAGCTGCTTGATGTTGAGTTAGAACATTTGAAACGCTGAGTTGGCCGTCTGATAAGCTGAGTTGGACGAAGGGATCATTCTCCTTTGCATGGGAAACTCCTGGTAGATGTGGCGTTTAACAATTAGTCAACTCTAAATCTAGAATAGTCAACTTGACGTTTGAATTTGGAACTCCGGTTGAAGCTGAGTTGGACCTTTGGATGCATGAGTTGATCCGGAGATGAGTAAGACTTCAACAGCCACTCAACTGAAGCTTTGACTGGTGTTCGAAAATAGCCCCTACTTGCATGTATTTTACCCTGTTCTGGTTTGCCTGTTCATGTCTATTTCTGGCGGGATTCTATATTCGGATGTATTTTTATTTATATCCGGTCTATATTTCCTCCGTTTGGCCTTTTTCCAACTTCCCATCGCTTAATCTAAGGTCGACTTCCCGTGGTTTAATTCTTTCGGAATTTTGGCTTTACCTTTGTTTCAACGGTTACTTCGAGCGGTCAAAATTTGACGTCTTGCGGGACGTCACCCTTTGGCATTTTCTCGGGCTTATTTCCTGTCAAGCCCCTTGGTCTTCTTATTTCTTTCAGAATTCTCTGTTTGCAATTTCCTTGGATTTCTTGCGGCTTTCTTTCCTTCGGCTTTATCCTCCGAAGGAATTCCTTCGGACTTTTTTCCGAAGGATATCTTCTTTTTCTTTTCCTTTGCTCGGGCTTTTGTTTAGTTGGGTCCTCGTTTGGCAGCTCCTCTCCGAATTTCTTCGGACTTTTGTCCAAAGGAATTCCTTCGGACAAAAAGCCCGAAGGAATAAATCCTTCGGCTTTGCCTTCTTCACCTATTTCTTTGGACTTTCTTTCTTTATAATTTTTTGAATTTCTTCGGACTTTTTGTCCAAAGGAATTCCTTCGAACAAAAAGCTCGAAGGTTTCCTTTGTTATTTGCCTTTGCTCTTCTGTTTGCTCTGTCAGCTTTACTGGGGCCTTTGGCATGTACCTTTTCGAATTCCTTCGGACTTTTTCGGACAAAAAGCCAAAGGAATTAATCTTTGTCTTTTTGACTTTCACTGCCTTCGGAAAAATTGCCCTTTGAGAAAGTTGCAGTGGTCCTGTCACTAACCAAGTGTCCTCCACAAGGGCTTCTGTCTTGCATCTGCGCCTTTGTCGGAAAAATTGTAGGGCACGTGGGTTTTTTGCAGGGGTCTCAAATTTGTTCCTGTACCTTCTTGAAGGGTAGGTGCCCTTCGAGATTGTTGAAAATGACCCTTCTGAAGGGTACCTTGGCTTTTCCTTGTTTTTTTGGGTGGACTTTTGGATTCTCTGAAGTATTCCTTTCGACAAAAAGTCCGAAAGAATTACTTATTTTGTCTTTGGCTCTTTGTTGATTTGTTATTTCCTTGGCTTAGCCTTCTTTGATGAACCATTCCTTTAGACAAAAGTCCGAAGGAATTCATCTTTTTGTAGCAAAGGCCCTTACCAAAGAAAAAAAACAATGTGTTCTTTCTTCCTTGGCTAGAGACGTGAATTTTCCGAATGGCGAGAGACAATCTGACTTGTGGAAGAATTGTCAACAGTTACCTCACAAACTAGCTCCTCTTTGAAAGGATGGATAGCGAGAAGCGACATTGGTGAGTGATATGTATACCTTTGGTGTTGCAAGAATTTATCCATCCCAAATTGTAGGGATGCGAATGAGGCATGGTCGATAGATTCAATTACTTAATGGTTGCTTCAAAGATGAGATTCTTCATGCTACTACCATTGATCAAAAAATCCAATGGCTGCCCTTGCACCCAAATTTGCAAATGGAATAGGCATTATGTTTTAGCATTTGGCACTGTTGCTGTGGTTGTTGCACTGAGACAAGTAGATGTTGGGCCAGTGTCCTTTGCTTTAGGAAATGATTGAAAGTCTAGACCCTTTGCCTTTGCGCACACATGCAAGATTTTTTTGCTCTTGGCACTTTACATTGGAGTGGCTGCTAGTTTTGTGTTTCGACACCATTTAGTTGCATTCGATAATTTGAACTTGCCTAAAGAAGGTTTATTTGTGTATCCGTCTTTGGTGTAGAAGTTGTTTCCCACTTGCCCTTCATCTTTTACCCTTCCTCAATGGTTGCCACATAGTGATAGGCTTCTCCCATCATCTCAACCTTGGTTAGTTTCAATTTGGATTGGAGGAATGATCATAGGCTATTGCAATACTTGACTACTCTATGCTGCCTTGACTCAAATGAGCCTAGTTTTGCATACAAGTCATGGACCACATCGGTGTAGGCTTGGATTGACATGTCATGTCCTTGCCATGGTTGTTGCCATTTAATGTAGTGGTCATCATAGACATCTTTAGGACAATATTCATCCTTAAAGGTGTCCAAGAATCTATCCTAGTTTGGCTTAGATTCATATTTTCTTTGGGCTTTCTCCCACAATGTGCTCTTGCCACCACTTCTTGACGGGTGAAGAAACATTCAAAAGTGCAATCTTGACCTTCTTTTCATCAGAAAAGTCATTTGCAGAAAAATATGATGTTAATTGATCTAAATAGTTATCTATTGCATCTGCATTTATTTTCCCCTCAAACACAAGAACATCTAGATTTACTTGAAAGTTGGGGGAACTTGACCACCAAAAGCTTTACCTGATGTGTTAGTTGATGGAACCACCTGTTCGAGGACTTTAGTGAATTGGTTGAATATAAATGTCTTTTGTTCTTGAAGAGCCTTCACAATCTCTTTCTTAATTAACATGTGAACATCATCTTGTGTTGCCTTATCTCGTGCCATCTAATCTTTACTACAACATGACAAGGAGTCTAAGGGATCTTGTGGTTTGAATTCGAGCTTTAGATACTCCAACCTTGTTTGATGGGACATGCAAGATGAACTGCATTGATACCAACGATCCAAATCCCAAGAGAATTGAGGGACGCCACTCTAAACGAGGATCTAATTGTGCTATATGCATCTGCGGAAGCAATGTTGAATAAGATGGAGAATAGAAAGAAAGAGAAAAAAATTATATTAATGTCCATGGATGAACAAAAGTAGGTCGATGGGACTCGAGGATACAACAATTAACAATAGAAAGTTTAAGTAAAGAGAATCCAAGAAGCCAAAGTACATAAGACAAAGTAAAGTAGTGTGCCACTAACAATGGTGGTAATAGAACCAGTACAAATAGCAATGGGGGTGAACAAGAGCCCTCAAAAGCATGTGCTGATAAAGACTGGAAGACTTCATCAAAAATTTGTCTATGCTTGAAGTGGAGGAGCCATCTGACCCATCACCAATCACTGTGAAAAGATTTGATAGTGTTTGTAGGGGAGTACCAAATGTCGGAGGGGCTAGGTTGGGAGATCTTAGCAAGAAGCAAAGCATTTCCTCTAGAACCTATCCTAACATCCAAGGCCGATGTACTTCATGTAATACAAAAGAAACTCATAATGTGAGTTTTGCCCATGTGGTCTAGGGGCTCGCCAGTAAGTAGTAGATCCATGTTGCCAGAAAAGGGCAGAGCCACACTAGTGGGAAGAAGTAGAGCCATGGTGTCGAGGGAGAGTAAGTCGGGGTTTATGAGTAATATGAGTAGTAATGATATGCCGAGAGAAGCATTGCCTAATTGATCTATCAACTCTGATGGGTGATGCATCGATGTCTAAAGGGCACTCAGTGCTCCAATCGCCTAGATGGGTTGGAAGAAAGAGGTGATCAACATGGAGATTCTAGATCCTCTAGGTTCCTCATATAGGGATTTGTGCCAAAGGGTAATGACTTCATGAAGATAAAGAGCCAAGCACCACTAGTCTAGATATCTAAAGAAAGTAGATAGAGAGTTGGTTGAGTCCCTGTAGACACAGTGATGTCTTCCCTAGATCTCATAGTAAATGGGGCATTTGAAAATGAAGTGTTCCTCAGTCTCCACCTCTTGGAGAGAGCAAAGACTATAGATCCAATCCTGATGGAGAATCTGGTGATTTGTTTCAACCCGTAAGTGGTAAGAACACACTCTCATTTGGCTAAGGGGAAACTTCTGGCCTTGGAACCAATGGCATTGGAGATAGTGAGGGCGACAAATAATACCATCTACTACTTTTAAGAAATGCTTGGTATAGAAAGCAAGCTTGGGGCTGAGTGTCCCAAGGGGGAGATCCAGGTAGCCTAGATATGTGCTCTCTGGCAGCTCTAGTGATGATGTTCTTTGTGGGAAGGAGCTCAGGGGGAAAGGTGGGGGTGAGCGCGTCTAGGGAATACATGAAAGGGGATTGCCGATCCATAGAGATGCCAATAGAAAGGAGCAACCTAGTCTCAAAGTACCAATAGTGTTGGTGTCTAGTGGGGACTAGTGAAACAATCCTCTCTGAAGAGTAAAGTGCTAAGTATGGATATCTCTCACGACCAAAAGTTGAGTTTCCCAAGGACCTGAGTCTATGGATGTAGAAAGTAAGCTTGAAGATAGTCTCAAGGCATAGTGATTGGGTGGAAAATTCAGCTTGGACGATGCACTGAGGAACCATCCACATGAAAGGGATCATGCGCTGTAACATGAGAGTTTAGACCCTCTCAATATGGGCCCAGTCCACGGCCCCCAGCTAGGTCCCCACAACTCTAAACCATGTAAAATAGTAGGTTTGATGATTGCATCAAAAAGGCATAACTTGGAAGGAATGTCTTGGAAGTGGATCCGGAAACATTGACGTTCTAAGACAGAGAGGCATACCCCTTGCTGTAATATTATTGTGCATAATAATGTTAATCTTAGGAGTAATTGTAGGAGAGCTTTTGTCTCGTAGTGGTAGATGGATAGTCTACGTAGGAAGCCGAATAGTCTTCTTGGAAGATGAAGAGAGTAGTCATTTTATTGGCTATAAATAATGTAATCTCTATTCATTCAATAAATACAATTATTTTGGTGTGCACCAAGTTCCTGTTTTATTTATCATAGATAAGTTCTGGCCGGACATTGGTATTAAAGCTTAGGCTTCATTAATTATTTTCTTCCTCCATTCTTCCTCCCTACTGCAAATTTCATTTTTAGTCAATCAAATACATTCAAAATCAGTTTTTCATGATTCAGGACTGTGTGTTTGCTGTAACAAGGCGTCTTTGGTCTGATTAGAGGGAGTTTCACCTGTTCTACGACTATTTAAAAGGAGTTCTGAATGTTTTTGACTGTGTATGGCTGATTAAAGAGGTGTTTTGGCTGTGTAGCTACATAGGACTGCACACTTGTCAGTTTTGGCTGTTTTCCAGACTGTAATAAGGCGTTTCATCTTCAAATGTCAACGTTCAGCTACTACAGACTACGTACGACTGTCAATAAAGAGTTCTGACTGTTTTTAGGCTGTGTGGATATTTGGCGAGGTGTTTTAATCTGCTGTTTTAGCTTGACATTGCATTGGAGTCTTCATTCAAGGCTGTTCATATGCATTGGAGTCTTCATTCAAATTCACTACGTTCCACTTCAACCCGTGCTTTAATTTTCAAAGTCTACATGGGGATAGAAGGTGGATACATTCAATAGGCATAAGTTAAGTTCAATTTGTTTTATGCTTTTTATTATTTTGAAAAGCATATAATTTTGGAACTATATATATATTTTTATGCCTTTAAATTTTAAAAAAGTAAATGCTTTTTCATTTGGAAGATATTCCCAATAAGGGAATTTTATTTTCAACTTTCAAATAAGTCGATTTTTATTGTGCAAATCAATTTCCTTTTTCAAAATCAAGCAAAAGTTTGAAAAAACAATCAAAGTGTGCAAACAACAACATTGTAGTGTTTGGTATCAATAGCGCCTCTGGTTTGCGTTTACAAGTCATGTTGTTGCAATCGAACTACTGCACTTATAGCCTAATATAGCTGCAACAATGATGTTTGTGACATTGCCTCTATAAACTGTCGGGGACATGAGGAAATTTTTTATTTTCCCATTCCTTTCGTTATCCATTTGTGATTATCACTAGACGTAAATCTCGAAAGCAAGAATACTCCTAGTATATAGGGTTATCACATCTACGTACAAGGATTTCTCATTAAGTGGGTGTCGTGGATAGAGCAAATATTTTTCACGTACTACCTAGGTATCACATACCTTTTTACTATCATGTGCTTTTTCATGTACCATCATATATATAGAAAGGACGAGCTTCTTCCATGTATCGACAAGTATATAAAAAGGACAAACAAATAGAAAGGCTTGGTATATCGGTCAGATGATATATAGAAAATAGAATGTTTTTGGAGTGATAAGGAACCATTGCATTTCCTTATACAACAATCATGCATTCAATCAAAACTATTGTTGACTCAACTTTCATCGAAAAAGATACCTGGTTAGAATGGTCAAGACAGGGGGAGAATACATTCATTTTCAATGACTTGTGATTCAACATATGTGATGGGATGAATAACTTTTGAATCCAAAGAAATAAAGGAGATACCATCTTGGAAGCAGAAACAATTGAAAGCATTGGCCTTGATTAGGGCCTCAGTTGATGCAAAAGTTTTTTGTCACCTACAAGGTTGCAACACGGCATCCCTCAGAAAACATTTCACAAATTGAAGGATGTGTGTGCTTCTCACTCAGAATTGGAGTTCATACAGTTACATTTGAAACTATTCAATCTCGAGTTGAAAAGTGGTGATGCCATTAGTTTGGCTTTTGAAATCAATGCAATCAGACATGATAATGATATTGTTGGTGTAAAAATTGACGTGTATATGACCACCTTCATAAAGACTCTTCTCCCTACATATTCAACCTACTTGGAGTCTTTGCAAACAAACAAAATTTTGAAAATTGACATTTGATCAATTGGTTGAGAAGATGACCGAAAGAGAAAAAACCTTCGTAAGGAAAATAGAGTTCACAGGAGAAAACATGTTTTATGCTAATGAAAAGGGCAATTCTTCCAAGAATATAGGAAATGATAGAGGCAAAGGAAAAAACAAAGGGTGAGGTGACAAATTTGACAAAAACAATAGTCAACATCAAGAAAAACAAAATGACAAAAAACATTTGTTTTGCAAACGTTGTGAAAGGAAAGGGAGTCATGAGACCCATGAAATAATATTAATTATATTAATGTACACATATGACCAAAACTAGGTCAATGGGACTGAAGGATACAACCAATAGCAATAGAAAGTTCTATGAAGCAAGAATCCTAGAGGTGAACCAAAGAAATAAAGTACGAAAGACAAAATAGAACAATGTGCCACTAACACAAGTGGCAAAGAAACCAATACAAATAGAAATGAGGGGCGAAACAAAAGCCCCAAAAGCATGTGCTAATGAAAACGAGAGGCAAATCTCATCGAATGTCTCTGTTTATGATTGAAGTAGAGGAATCATCTGAGACGTTATCAATCACTGTGAGAGATCTGATAATGCTGTCTAGCGAGTATATAGGGTCAAAGGAGCAAGGTTGGGGGATCTTAGGAGGAAGCAACACACTTCCTCTAGAATCTCCCCAAACATCCAAGGCCGGTGTAACCTGTAGTAGAAAAAAAACTCGTAACATTAGTTTGCCCTTGTGATTTGGGGGGCAACTGGCAAGCAGTAGATCCCTATCATCGGAGAGGGGTAGAGCCACGCAAACAGGGCGAAGCAAAGCCATGATGCTGAAAGATAGTAGGCCTGGAGATTTGAGTAGTTTGAGTAGTAATGATGTGCTAAGAGAAGTGTTGCCTAACTGATCTATTAACTCTGATGTGTGATGTACTGGTGTCCAAATGATGCTTAGTGTTGCCAATCATCTGGATGGGCTAAAAGAAAGAGGTGATCAATATGGGAGCTCTAGAGCCTCTAGGTTCGTCTTGTAGGAATTTGCACCAAAGGGTGACAACCTTGCAAAGATAAAGAGCCAGGCACTGCTAGTCTGTATATCTGAAGAAAGTAGTTAGAGTGTTGTTTGAGTCTTTGTAGAGGCATTGATATCTTCCCCAGATCTCATAATAAATGGGGCATCTAAAAATGAAGTGGTTCTCAGTCTCCACCTATAGAAAGCAAAGACGACAAATCTGGTCCTAACAGAGAATGTGATGGTCTGTTTCAGCTTGTAACTAGTGAGAACAAACTCTCATTTGGCCAAGGGAAAACCTCAATTCGTGAGACTAGCGAGATAGTGAGGGCAACGAATAATACCGTCCACCACCTTTAAGAAATGCTCGACATAAAAAGCAAGCTTGGGGTTGAGCGGCTCATGGGGGAGATCCAATTAGTTTGGATATATTATTTGTAGATGTCCTCTCTGGCAACCCTAGTGATGATGTCCTTTGTGGGAAGGATCTCGAGAGGGGCATCTAAGGAATATAGGAAACAGGGTAGCCTGTCAATAGAGATGCCAATAGAAAGAAGAAACAGGCTAGTCTCAAAGTACCAACAATGTCGAAGGCTAGTGGGGACTAGTGAAACAATCCTCTCTGAAAAGCAAAGTGCTAAGTATGGATACCTCTCACGACTAGAAGTTGAGTCCCACGGGGAATTGAGTTTGTGGATGTAGAAAGTAAACCTAAATATAGTCTTAAGTGGCGTTTGGGCAACAAATTTAGCTTGGATGATGCATTGAGGAACTATCCGCTTGCAATGGATCATGCACTACAACATGAGAGCTTAGACCCTCTCAATACAGGTCTAGTCAATTGCCCCTAGACTAGGTCCCCAAACCTTTGGACCATACAAAATTGTAGGTGTGATGATAGTATCAAACAAGTGTAACTTGGAAGGGGTGTCTTGGAAGTGGATTTGGAAACATTAATGTTCCAAAACAGAAATAAAGGCATACCCCTCGTAAAGGCGTGGTTGAGCGGCAAACTTCATGTTAAAGCGCGGGCTAGAAAATTGGACCCCAAATAAGTGTAGGCTGATGTGATCTCAAGAAATCCCCCCTTGGATAAAAATTAAAATCTGGAGAGAGAGAGCCCTTGAAGATATTTAAGATCATGACCTTAGTTTTACTAAGGTTGACAACGAGTTGTTGGAGTTCCACAAAAGCGAGCAAGGGCATCGAGTTGTTGTAAGCCCTTTGCATATTGTGAGAGGAGGACAACATCATTGGCAAAAAGAAGGATGGCTATAAGCACCTTATGCAGAAGACAACCACCATCCATATGGGTATATTGTCGAAGAAACTCCTCTAACTCATCAATGTATATACTGAAAAGGGTTGGTGAGAGAGGACATCCTTGCTTGACCCTTGAAAATCCTCTAACTCACAAAGTGGGACAAACCGTGAGAGGTACGAATGAATGTCTCATAAAACCTCCAAGTTGTAGTAATCAAAAAATCTGGGAGTCTGAAATCTCTCAACTTTTGGAAAAGTAGGTGTCTTAGAATTACGTCAAAGGCTTTCTTGAAGTCAACAAAACAACAAATGACTTTGGAGGACCTATGTTGAGCTTTTTCAATGATAGCCTGGAATGTAAAGATGTTGTCAATAGTTTGGTATTCCCTTTTGAAGCCATCTTGCTCTGGAGCTTTGATATTATTCCTTTCCAAGTATTCTGACAGTTGCATGTCTAACATCGTGGCATAAAGTTTGGCAAATGTATGCCCAATCATAATGGTCCTGTAGTTGTTAGGGATAGAGTTATCCCCAAACTTATGAATAGGGTGAATGATGTGTTGGGACCATGACTAAGGGAACCTTGAATACACCATTTGATTAAAAAGCATGGCAAGGGGAAAGGCAAGGGAATCCACATCCTACTTGATGAACTCAGCTTTGAGACCTTCACAATCAGTTGCTTTGCTAGTGCATAATTTCAAAATAGCTCTCTTGACGAAGGAAGTGGAAAAAACAGAGGATGGTGGAGTGGGGGTAGTGGTAGCTTGATGCATTGGAACATCATAGAGGGAATTGGCATAAGAGACCCAAGCTTCGAGTGTGATGTCGGAGATGGTGATTTTTCTTGGCAAAAGAGTATGCCAAAAAGTATTAGGAGAGGTGGAGATCAACAAAGAGTGAAAGTCGTCTAGACGCGAGAAACTTTCTTTTCTTACATTGAAGAAGGCAACAATACTCGCTATGAAGGGTGGGTATGGAGGGAGGGGCATGGGTTAGGGAAAACAAGAGTCTCTAATGAAGGGATTTACACTCATTATCATACCACCGATTGATGGGGCAAATTTCACAACGGGTAGGGGATTTGGAGTAAAACCCAAACATGAGAAATGAGAGATGGGTAGCATGATCAATGGTGTAATCATATTCAAAATGGATTGTGGTGTGTTGAGTGTTGGAGGGAGTGATAAAAGGGCGGGGGGAAGGGTGAATGTCAAGACGACATGGTTAGCAAGGGGGAGTTGAGGCGAAATAAGGAAGCCACAAATATGAGGGATGATTTATCTGCTAGTGAGAACATAGTCCACAATGCTTGCACCATTGTCGTGGGGGGAACAAGTGAATCTACCAGAGCCAAAGAAATGAGAAAGCTTGTTGAGGATATGGAGGCTTTGAGATTCACCGAATTGGAGAATGTGTCTCCCATAGGCTATAATTGTAGCATTCTTGTTAGTTGAATCTCTCTGTAAATCGAACTCCTCAAGATCTAGCTCATGAAAGCATAACTCATTCTGCGAAAGGTCATGAATAAGTGTTTGGAGTTCCTTGTACAGGGATTAAAATTGCCCAAAAGAATTATATCACCAATAGTGGAGTATCAAAAGATCTCTAGATAAGAGCTAAAGGTACGAGTCCCCATCAACATGAATAGTGAATGGAGATGTGGTGGGGGGAAGTAGCAAACAACTATGAAGACATCCTGAAAAGGTGGATCTCTCTGAAACCGAAACCATATATATATGGAGTGGACATCAAAAGCCACAAGTGCAATTCTATACCCGAGGCTATCCCAAATGAGGCAAGCCATACCACCTGAACCACGAACACCACCTGATTTGTGTGTCCCATGATGAAAGGCCAAAACCCATGAGCACCCTGTGATTGTAGGGAGGGCCCCGTTTGGGGCTCTCATGGGTCTCAATGAGGAAGATGAGATCTTAGGAAGTGATAACAACCTAGAAGGTACATAGAGAAGACCATAATGCTCCCTTGCAGTTCCAAGAAGCAATGGAGATGCCATAACCACCCACCGAGATCGGAGATCATTGTCATGCTAATGGTCTGGGGCGTGACCACCCAAGAGGGGTAGAATCACAAATGACAAGCCTACAGTCTCTAATAACAACACACTTGTTCTCCTTTCTAGCTGCTGCAACTTGAATACGAGCTTTTTGAAGCTCCTCTACCTAGTGTCTTGTGAGATTTGCGTCTACTAGATTTTTTGTGGTAGGGAAAAGAGTTTATTTTTTGATTTAAGAGCTTGAAAACGTTCTTTTGTAGTTTGGAATTGGATAACAAGGGTGTTGTCCGAAAAAGTCCAAGCTTTGTTGAGGGAGATATCTTTCAAGTCCAAAGATTTGCACAAGAACACGTGACCTGCTTGTAAGGGATCAACTAGTTTAGGGAGGCCACAAACACGTAAGTTGAGTGCCATGGTTTGACATGCCTTTTCTTCTTCAATTTTGCTTGGATAGCCATTTCCACAATTGGAGGTGCTTTCTTCCCTTTAACCACTTGTACCCTTCAATTTTGTTCCTCAACTTGTTTTTGAATAGATTGTTGTTGGGTTGTGGTTTTTTTTTAAGGTGTTTGTGTTGAATGATTATCTCGGATTACTTGTTTTGAATTTCTGAAACCACTTCTTTAAGTTGTAGGCATGGAGAATCCACAGGGTTGGTCTAGGTTTGTGCGAGTTTGGTGATTCTAACTTGCAAATCAACAATAATACCATCTTTTCCTGCAACTGCATTTGGAACAACACAAGATCTCAGAGTTTCGCACCCAGGGCTTCAATTCGAGATATCCGACTGTAGATGCTAGCATATTTAAGTTTGGGGGTCATCACCTTGTGATGGCAAGAAGTTTTGAATTCCTATGTTAGAGGGATCTTCATATCGTTCTAGGTTGCATTGTGCCCTTGTTCACATCAAGCATGTTCAAAATATTTTTGTGACCTACTCATCATAGCTTCCTTTGAGTTTATTCACCTAATCACATGCCCAAGCAATCTGGGATTTGGTCATGTCTTCCCACGATCCTTGTGATGTTCTTTTTATGTTTTGTTGATAGGTCCAAGTTTGTTTTGCCATGCCCAAGCATTGCGTTTCTGATTGCTATACTGATATGGCCGTTCGTGTTTCCAAACCCATTACTTCCATCAAAACCCTTTACTTTTCGTCATTCATCGAAAGCCTTCAGTCATGTCACGTTTTCCTTGTGTTCTAGAATTTTTCCACAGTTCTAGGCTTTGACGATTCTTGTGTGCCTTTTCCTTGACACGATTCTCTATGATTGTCATATTTGTCCCTTAATCTTCATGTTGTGATTGTGGATAGCAAGGAATTGCTCACTGGAAATGTCGAAGCCAAAAGGTTTGTTTTGCCATGCCTCCTTCTAGCTATACTACAACTTACAAAACATGAGGTAAAATACCTTTGGGCATGGTGTGGCTCCAATTTCAAAACCAGAGCTGATATTTAGAAATACCAGGAAACCACAAGCTGCCCTGCACAAATCTAAGCTTAATGTCTATGGAAAACAATGGGCCTGCAAACAAACCCTAAAAACTGCATTATTATTAAATGATGGATGCTAGAAAACTATATTTTTTGCAGCCACACACAGTGGTTGCATTTAAAAGAGAGCACAATTTCCATGACTTCACGTTAGACGGAAAATTCTGGAAGGTACAAGATCTCCCAAAGAAGCTGCACCAAAAGCCGAAAAACCATGTGCAAAATCAATACTCATTGCACAAAACATGAATGCAAACATCATGGGACAAAATTGAAGCCTCCAAAAAACAATAAGTAGAAAAGGAGTAGAAAGAAAAATTCAGAACCAGATTCAACTTAGTTTTCTTGTGAATGTGTGCTTTCCATCTCTGATGAAGCAAATAATGCCTCAAAGAGTTCAATCTGGGATAATGCTTGAGTTCTAGACACTGGTGCCGCACAACATATGAGTTTCCAAAGGGACTTCCTTGAGGGGTTTCATGAAGAAAGTTGTGGTCCCATATATTTGGCTGATAAAACGAGTCTGTGACCTCAAGGCAACAGTCCAATTCAACTCAAGTCACTAGAGCTTCCAGAATCCATTCTCTGAAATGTACTATATGTTATTTAGTTGAAAAGAAGCTTGTTGTCTCTTGTGCTTATTCGACAACAAGGCCACTCCATTCTGTTGGATGATGGAGAGGTGAAGCTTACAAAGAAATGTGAAAATATAGTTGTTCTAACTGGATATGAAGGGAAATTTCTAAAACTCAGGGGCCAACACTCAGTGCTAAGAAATTTTGCTCATCTCACCAAAGAAAGGATGCCAGCAAGACTTCTCTCACATAACAGACTTGGTCACACACATTATGACAACATTTGCATTATGCAGAAAAATAGTTTGACATTGCCCAAAAATATTGAAAAGTGTGAACCCTACATTTTGACCAAACATGAAAGGGAACTATTTCAAAATTTAGAATGGAAAGCCGACGGAAAATTGCAGTTGGTTCGCTCTGATCTGTGTTCTCTGCCAATTCTTTTTGCTGTTGGTCACAAGTACTTCACATTGTTCATTGATCACTACAGTAAAATGACTTGGCTATATTTTATGAAGAAAACATTAGAAGCCTTTGAAACTTTTCAAAAGTTTCGAACAATAGTTGAAAATGAAGCCCATTATTGGGACACTCAACACTGACAATGGTGGTGAATTCATGTCCAAGGTGTTTGAAACCTATCTCAAGTAGAATGGAATCAAGCATTATCTAACAGTGCCTTACACTCCTCACCAGAATGAAGCAATTGAGTGGATGAACAACACTGTGAGGAACATGGTTTGGGCAATGTTGTACTTCAAAGGGCTAAATTTGCATTTCTAGGCAGAAGCAGTTCAATCAATAGTCTATCTCTGTGTCATGACACCATCATCAACCTTTCAAATGAAGACTCCATATGAAGTTTGGTGTGGTCATCTCCATTCAGTGTGACATCTTTGGATTTTTGGATGGACATGCTACAATTGATTCTGAATTAGAAAAGGAACAAATTGGAACACGAGTCGTAAATGCATTCTTTTGGGATACTTAGAATCCTCGAAGGCATGTAGATTATTTGATGAGAACAAAATATTTTTTCTCGTTGCAACAGATGTTTTCTTTTGTGAAACTGCAAAGGACACAATAAACATCAGTTGACAATTGAATCAACTAGAAAAATACGTCGAATTTGATTTTTCAAGGAGGTTGACATGGAAGTCCCAAACAACGAAGTGGGAACTTGTAACTGAGAAATAGTTGAATCTCTATTGACTCATGTAATTGAAAACAACACTCCCCTTGTAGAAGAAAGTGAAAGTTCATCAGAAAATGTTTCGATGTTAGAAAATGAAGGAGCATCAGATCAAGAAAATGAGGCACCTATGATTCTGCAAGCTACCAAAAAAGATACTAACATGGGCCGAACAAACATTGAAAGATGTCAGACCTGATGAGGTTGGAAAAACAAGCACTAGAAGTGTACATACACCTGCATAACAATCATACTAGTTTCTAGAGGAAATTCAAGATAAGATAGAAACGCTTACCTTGGAAAACTTTCTTGAAGAAGTCAATGTTACTTTTGACTTTTGTGAGCTTTGGCTTGGAGATAACCAACCAAGATCTAAAGGCCTAATTGAAGCACTCACAAATGAAGAGATCAAAATGACAAGAATAAATTGTATCTCTATCAAGATTGCAAAAATACAATAAGAGAGTTCTCAATAGCGCCTCATGTGTCTCAACAATGAATGAATGCATGAGCTTCAAATGAGCTTACAAAGGGGTATTTATGGAAATACCACTCACCAAGATGGCATAGGATTATGAAAAATGTCATAATCATATGAGGTGAGACAAAGCAAAAAATCCCCAAGTAAACTTAAATGACAATGTGTGAAAGAGACCCAAGAGTAGAATTAGTTGGGAAATAATCATGTTCACACCAACACCCCCCCTTGAGTGCAACTTAGGGGGAAAACAAAATGCAAAGATGCAAAAATGGGTCCTGACAACAAGGCCTCATGAGGCACCCATGTACAAAATGATCCCATCAAAATAGAAGAGAATGAGAAAACCCGTAGGAAAAAAACAACCTTCCATGAGAGGATGAAGGAAGAAAGTTAGGTGACCCCCTTGAAGCAGTGTCCCACACCCCCAAGAGAGCTCGCAAGTGATGGTACTTACTCTTAGTAAAGGGTTTGGTGAAGATATTTGCAACCTGCTCTTTTGTAGGACAATACCGAAGATCAATGTCCTGCTCTTGAATCAACTCCCTGATATAGTGCATGCGGATCTCGATGTGTTTGGCATTAACAACTCTTGATACTCAGCCTCAGTTGAAGAGAGAGCAATAGCATGTTGCTTCTTGCTCTGCTAGCTAATGGGGCATGAACCAAGATGAAAGTTGTAGTCGAATGTGGACTTACTGTCATCAGTATCCTCAGCCCAATTAGAATCTGTATATCCAAGTCTAAACTAGTCCCTGTTGCATAGTGAATCCGATATCAATGAGTGCTCCGTATGTAATGCAAGATGTGTTTGGCCTCTTTCCAATGAAGCTCATGTGGTTCTTGTATAAAGCGTGAGAAGAGTGCAATCGTAAAGGAAATGTTGGTGCGAGTGTGAGTCAAATAAATGAGGTTGCCAACAAGTTGATGATACAAGGTGGCATCAACTAGTGGAGTGGAACACTTTGCCTCAAGCTTGACTACTAACAAAAAGGGAGTCGATGCAGGCTTACAATCAGCCATGTGGAACCGAGCTAATAGATCAAGAGCATACTTGGGTTGAGCAAAAGTGATCCCAGAAGAAGATCGAGTGACCTCGGTCTCGAGAAAGTAGTGCAAAAGGCCCAAGTCAGTAATAGCAAATTGGTCATGCAAAGCAGGTTTGACTCTGCCAATGATGGATGAGGAGCTCCCAGTAATAATCAAGTCATCAACATAGTGATCAAAAGCAAGTGGGAGTCATCTTGTCTCATAATATAGACATTTGGATCCGAGCGGCATCTCGAGAATCCGACCGAGAGAAGAAAGGAGTCCATCTTGGCATACCAAGCTCAAGGGATCTGTTTGAGGCCATAAATGGACTCCCTCAATTTGCAAACCAAAGAAGAATCCTGCACAAACCCTTGTGGCTGCTCCATGTAAATATCCTCCTAAAGATCCCTGTGAAGAAATGCACTCTTCACATCCATTTGATGTACAACCCGACTATGAGTTGTAGCAATAGCAAAAGTCAAGCAAATGGAGGTCATCTTAGCGACGGAGGCAAAGGTCTCAGTGTAGGCAACACTGGGAACTTGTGAGAACTCTTTGGTTACTAGTCATGCTTTGAATTTGTTTATAGTTTCATCTGTTGCATATTTGGTTTGATAGATCCACTTACATCGAAGCATTTTTCTTTCCTTAGGAAGGGGGAAAATGTCCCAAGTGTGGGTCCTCATCAAGGAACTATACTCTTTCTCCATTGCTGAATCACACTCAACAATAGCTGATGCTTCACGAAAAAGATTGAAGACTTGAAACAAGGACAATGTAGACATGTGAAAGATTTCAATGTTGTGACCAAGTCTTTTGAGTGTCTAAAGGATTCTTGACAAAGGTGTCTGCTGGTCTTAGAGTTTGCCGAACTCATCGAGGAGGTGAAGTAGATGGGGATGGAGTAGAGTTTGTAGCCGTTGAATATGACTCCCACGGAGGTGGAGTAGTAGAGTTCTTTGAGTCGCTGTCATCGAAATCCACTATGGAGGGAGGAGGCACAAACTGAAAGAATGCATATAGTCGAGACTTATGATCAACCTTTCCCACTGCAACTAAGGCATTATCCTCAAGATCTCGAATTTCCATTGAATCAAGATAAAACTAGAAAGAAGGTTGGCACATAAGTGAGGAACTCAAAGAACATTTTGAAATGATCCATCGCTCATGTCAACCGAATTTTTCCCAACATCCCCATGTGTATCATCACCTGTAAGAATATGAGGCAACGAACAAGGTTCTAAAGAAGAAAAGTATTCTCGATTAGAACCCATGTGATGTGTAGCTCGCGAGTCAAGTATCCATTGTTGTGAAGATTTTGTCATTGCTACTAGTGCTTGTCATTTCTCTTTCTTTGATTTGGAAGAAGTGGAAGGAGATGATTCTTGTGTGTAGGATGATGGCAAATGGATGTGATTATTCTTAAGAAGATGGGTCAACTCATGATTTTGCTTAGCATGACAATGATGTTTATCATGACCAACTTTTTTGCACAAGTTAGTTTCTCCTTTTGAGAATCCCCTTTCTTGGAAGAGGATTGAGAATTTGCTGGTGTAGGAAAAGATGACTGTGCTTGCTCTTTTGTGGCTTGTGCATTGGTTGATTTTGTTTCTTAGTAGACCCTTTCATAGTATGTGGTTGACCTGCCACGAAGGCTTGTGACTTTGATGGCTTGAGAATGCCCATTGTGATTAACTTAGTCGGTTCAAACATTAACATCCTCTGAAAATGATTCAAATGATCGCATAGTGTAAGTCTTTTCCATAGTCAGCCGATGAGTCTAAAAACTAAAAACAAATGTTGCATATTCAAAAGGAAGCTTGCCTAACACATTGAAGGCCAATTGCACATTCTTCTTCTTGATACCACATTCTTCGAGTTGTGCTCGTAATTCATTGACCATAGTGACATAGTCTTGGATATTGTGAAAACTTTTTGGGTCTAGATTAGTGAGATCATTATCAAATTGATACCCCATAACATCAGTTTGATCATACAATTGTTGAAGTTTGTTCCAAGCCTCCTTAGGTGATTTACACTGATCAATATGGATCAAGAGAAAGAAATGTACATGCAAATATCCAAAAGTTTTAGTATTTCCAATGAGCCATGCCAATTTGTCCTTAGCATTTGTCTATAATGGAATTGTTTTCTCTATGTAATGAGAATATCCTTTACCTATTAAAACATTCCATGCATGTGATTTCCAAGTTGTATAGTTGTTTGGAGTTAAAAGAGGAAATTTAGGATTACCCATGGCAAATTTGCAAGAGCACAAGGGAGAACTCCAAGAAAATGAGCACAGTCACACACCACAAATCCTCAAAATTATTCAATGAAAGACCCCCCCAAGAAAATATGATTTGACACTTTATATTTTAGTGTGGTTACAATTGCCACTTGCAAAAAACAACAAAGTGGTCCTAATATCAATGTTTTACAATTGCCAAAATGAGGCTATAATGCTGAAATTACAATTCTTGATCACAATGAGTAAAAACCAGTAGCACCACTGTGAAGTACATGTAAAAATATGCACTTTTTAAACAAAAATCACCTCAAAAGGAGCTTGTATGAGCCCGAACAGGGTTTTGGAAGGTCCCAAATTGTAAAACACTTTAGCAATACTCGTGACAAATTGCAATTTGTGGAAAATCTGTGCATCAAAATTAGAAACCGTCTACACCACCGCGTAGAGTGTGGAAAAATAACCAAAATAACAAGAATTGCTTGGAAAAGGAGATCTTAAGCCCAAGATATTTAGCCTTTGAAGTTAAAATGCAAAATCAAAAGCTGCATTAGAGGGGGGGTCAAAAAATTTCAAGGCTTCACCATTCTTGATCACAATGAGTAAAAACCAGTAGCACCACTGTGAAGTACATGTAAAAATATGCACTTTTTAAACAAAAATCACCTCAAAAGGAGCTTGTATGAGCCCGAACAGGGTTTTGGAAGGTCCCAAATTGTAAAACACTTTAGCAATACTCGTGACAAATTGCAATTTGTGGAAAATCTGTGCATCAAAATTAGAAACCGTCTACACCACCGCGTAGAGTGTGGAAAAATAACCAAAATAACAAGAATTGCTTGGAAAAGGAGATCTTAAGCCCAAGATATTTAGCCTTTGAAGTTAAAATGCAAAATCAAAAGCTGCATTAGAGGGGGGGTCAAAAAATTTCAAGGCTTCACCACCAACTTTAGAGGTTTGCCAAATTTAACCACCACCAAATGGACTTAGTGTTGTCGCCAATTTTGGAGGGCATCTTCAATATATCTATGTGTTTGTGTCTGTGTGTGTGTGTGTGTGATAAAGCAAACTTAGATCTGCATGCTGAATGGCAAAAAAAATGATCTAGATTTTTTGATGAATATAGAATTGGTATAGTAAAAGTTTTGCAGAAAAAAATATTAAAAAACTGTAAAAACCCTTGTAGATCTGGCCTCCAATGTCTAATTGGCATGAAACAAGTAGCAAATCATGTATGAAAAAAGTCAGCAAAAAAGTTTGCAGGGTCAACTTCAGAGCGTTATATCTCCCTAGATACTATTCAAAATTCTTATTATGACCACTTTTCGGAAAGCTCTCAAAGTCCTCTTTCTAACTATGAAGACATCCTGAAAAGCAAGTGGACCCCTCTGAGTCGGTATCCACAAGCATCTAGAGTGGGCATCATAAGCCACAATTGAAACTCTAGACCAAAGGCTATTTGGAACGAGGCAAGTCACACCACCTGAGCCATGGACACCACTTTATCTACGGGTTTCACGACAAGAAGCAAAAATCCACGAGCACCCCGTGACTAGAGGGAGGGCCCGTTTGGAACTCTTATGGGTCATGGTGAGGAAAATGAGATCTCGGGAAGCAATAACATCCTAGAAGGTACCTAGAGAAGACCATAAAGCACCATTGTAATTCCAAGAAGCAATGGAGATGCCATCAACACCCACCGAGATCAGAGGTCTTTGTCATGTTCATGGTCTAGGGTGTGACCACTAAGGAGGGGGACAATGTAATGTCCCCTTTTTCAAGCTAGTCATTAGGGTGAGACCCTTAGCCCTTTCGTTCCCAAGGGCTAAGGATTTTAAAGGCAAAAAAAGGGAACATTTGTGAGCTTCAAAGGCATTTTATGATAAAGCACTTTATTATCTAATTTTGGGACCTTTTTAAAGGTCATGGTCACTTAGGCCCAAAAGTGATTTTTTAAGGAAGCTTGTATTATATCTTTTTTAAAAAAGAAAAAGATAAACTCTCCCTCTCTATTTTGGACACCACATTTGGAGGAATATAAAAGGAAAGGGAAGACTCATTTGAAAAGATTATGCATTTTGGATATTGAAATTATTGTGCAAGTATGTCAAGCTTGTTCACCACATCCTAAAGACGAAAACCTTCAAGTGTGTTAGGGGTTTGGGGACAAAAACTTCCATACCTACTTTCAGGGCAGCTCTATTCAAGGGCTGTAGTTGTGCTTCAATTTTGCATAGTTGTATGCAAGTGGATCTACAAAGGTGTTTTTGGACACCACCTTCATCAAGTAATTATTACAAACCTTTTAGAAAGTTGAAAATTCATGATTTGCAGGTCAAAGAGGTGGGTGAACTCAGTTGAGGAGCTTTGTTGAGTTTGGAGGCCATCCCAAGGGTGACGATTTGCTTTGGGATGGGGCTGACCCCTCTCAAGATAGCAAATTGTCTCTAGAACCCTCTTCTAGGGTCAAAGGTAAAATTCATAATTTATTCCGGCACTTGGCGAGTTGTTGTGGGTCAAATTGCAGGTTTGGAAGGTCACTTTATGCCCTAGGAATATTCAAGAATCTAATATTATTTTTTTCCAACTTGAGCAACTTGATTGGAAAGATTCGGAAGGTGGTTAGAAGAGCAAATTCCAAGAAATAAATATCAGATTTATTTCCCTATTTTTTTTAGTGTGGCGACTCACTTGTGGAGGTTTTAGAGGTGTTTCATGAGTGAAAAACACAGTTGTTCTTTCACATAAAAATCAGAATATTTGCAGGGGTATTTTCAGCCACTTCACCAATATATCTTGGTCAGAAAAGGTACCTTGATTTCAATTTATTTTCAGCCATTTGTGAAGCTATTTTTAGCGTGTTGTTTGGAAATTCTATAAAATTTTCAGTTAGGGTTTGCTGGTTTGTGGATTAGATTTTCAATTAATTGGCAATTTTATTGAAGGGTTGTTAGAAAATTCCCAATAAGTCGAATTGTCCCATTTGGGGACATTACATTGGTATTAGAGCCATATCTTGGTTATATGTGGGATTCAAGATTTATATCAAACAATAATATGGACAAGGGAAGGATTGAAGGTATTACGCAAGCCCAGGATCATGGGAATCAATCTCGTAGGGTGGAGGACGAGCCTTTGGTTTGTTGGGATTTAATGGAGGATTATGATGAGTACTTGACACTTGCACCTCAGTACAGGAGGGGAAGGAGTTTCTAAGATTGGCTAGGTTTGAGATATGGCAAGAGGCACCATGGGCATGTAGATACACATGATGACTTAGGAAAGATAGTTCTTCCAACTTTTGATGGTGATCCAAGTATTCCGGTAAGAGCTTGGGTTGACAAGGTAAGTGAGGACTTTGATTTGAGGCCTAGAGGTAGAAGGGAAGTCTTAATTTTTGTCATCCAACATTTGGATGGAGCTGCCCATGAATGGTGGCATCATGGATGGGAAACGCAAGGGCACAACACTATTGGGACACATGAGGAATTCGTCGAAAGAATCGTTGACGAGTTTGGTAAGAAGGTGGAGCCATCAAAACCAAAATCAATAAGGGCACATAGCAAGGGTTTTCAATTAGATGAAAGGCAGCCCATAAAACAATTAACAGAGCCTAATTTCAAGCTTGTTAATTACCAAAATTCAGTCAATCATAGGCCCTTGTGATGGGCAAGTAGCTGGAAATTAAATCAGAAAATTCAAAGAAATTGGGAGCAAAGAAATGAACATATGAATTTAAACCAAACTGAAATTGAAGGGCAATTACATTAAAAAAAAAGAGGACAGCCAGCAGGTGACAAAGAAAGAGATGATTGCTACCCTATCTAGTGCTACTAGACGCCATGCTTTCCGTGTGAAAGGAACCATTAGAGGCAAAAGGGTAATTGTATCAATGGATAATAGAGCCACTCACAATTTTATAGATGCTAAAATAGTTGCAAGACAGGTTGCCTACCAAGGAAAATGGTGGACTTAAGGTAACTGTGGGGGTTGGCTCCTCCATATTATGCATTTCCAGCACTTTGGAATTAAAACTAACGATAGAGGAATATACCTTTGAAGGAGAGTTCAATATGATAGACCATGGGGAGATAGATGTTGTGCTTGGATCCCAATGGTTTCAATCCATTGGTGAATACACTCATAATTTGCAAAAAACAGAATTGAAATTTATGACAGCCAACAAGGAAATTGTTCTCCATGGTCTAAGCAATGGGACACACATGTTGGTGACCTCAAAAATGATGGAACAAGCTTTCAATAAAGGGCAGATTACATGTGCAGCCGAGTTTGTTATGCATGGTACATGGTCTGATTTAAATCAACAGTTGCATCACAAGGATGTTCAAGTCATCCTAGATAAACACAAGGGAGTGTTTAGTGACATACCACATGGGCTGCCCCCAGATAGAGGGTTTGAGCATATAATTAAATTGGAGGAAGGCACAAGAGCAGTGATCACTACCCCCTATTGCCACCCATGGATCTACAAGGAGGAAATTGAGAAGGCTATTCAGAAGTTACTTGAAATGGGGCACTAGCCTCTTTGCTTCTTTAGTAGTGCTTGTGAAGAAACAGGATGGGACTATGAGCATGTGTATTGATTACAGATTGTTGAACAAGAAGACCATCAAAAATAGGTATCCAATACCTAGGATTGATGAAGTCATTGAAGAGCTTCATGGAGCGGTTTACTTCTCCAAAATAAAATTTAAGACTGGTTATCACTAGATTCGTGTGAGGGAGGAAAATGTGCAAAAGATGATTTTTCGTTGTCACTATGGGCATTATGAGTTTTTGGTCATGCCTTTTGGACTCACTAATGCACCTACTACATTTCAATCTTGGATGAATCAAATCTTCAAGCAACATATAAGGAAATTTGTGTTAGTGTTCTTTGATGACATATTGATATATAGCAAAACTTGGGAGGAACATTTGCACCATTTGGACATTGTTTTGAGAATGTTAGAGCAACAAACCCTCTTTGCAAAGAAGTCCAAATGTGAGTTTGCTACTTATCAAAATTTTGTATTTGGGACATGTAATCAATGCACATGGGGTCCAAGTGGAGCAACAAAAGATTTGCGCCATACTTGATTGGCCACCTCCCACTACTAGGACCCGTTTGAGAGGGTTTCTTGAATTGTGTAGTTATTATCGAAGGTTTGTGAAGGGCTTTTCCCAACTTGTTGCCCCCCCTTACAAACTTGACAAGGAAAAATGCCTTTGTGTGGTCCCAAACCATTTTGGAGACCTTTGAGAGACTCAAGGTAGTGATGAGTTCTTGCCCCAAGTTGGTTGTTCCAAAATTTTTGCACCTTTTCACATTGAAATGTGATGCTTCAAATGAAGAGATAGGGGCTGCCCTAATGCAAAAAAGACATCCCGTTGCTTTTGAGAGTAGAAAACTCAAGGAAGGGGAAAATAAGTTTTCAATTTATGACAAGGAAATGTTGGCTATCATGCATGTTTTGGCCAAATTCTGTCAATACTTGATTTGTGGGAGATTCATAGTCAAAACAGATCACAATAGTCTCAAATACTTCTTCACACAATTTGATTTGAATGATAGGTAACAAAAGTGGGTGAGCAAATTACAATCCTATGATTTCAACATTGAATATATGAAAGACAAAAATAATAAGGTGGTTGATGCATTGTCAAGAAGGCCCTATTTGTGTTTATTAAGTGAATTAACAGCTAATTGGAGGGTTGTAATTATAGCCGATTATGCAAGAGACAAATGGGCTATTGCAATTTTGGAAGGCAAGGTGATAGACAACAAATACAAGGTGCATGAGGAGCTGATTTTCTATAAAGGCTGAATTCTTTTGGCTCCTTTATCCAAGTTAAAACACCAAATTATGAGGGCTACTCATGATGATACTATGGCTGGTCATCAAGGTTATTTCAAAACATACAAGGTAAAAGAAATATTTGTTTGGAAGGGCTTGAAGAGAGATATTTTATTCCATGTTAAGGAGTGTATGGTTTGTCAAAAAAATAAGGGAATGACTATATTTCCAGCTGGTCTCTTGCAACCTCTTTCAATTCTCCATAAAAAATGAGAGAGCATTTCCATGGACTTTATCACGAGATTACCTATGTCACAAGGTAAATGTTTAATTTTTGTTGTAGTAGATAGATTGACAAAATATGCTCATTTTTTTTCAATTCCAACAAATATAATATCCATATATAGTGGAAATCTTCTTCAAAGACTCTTCAAGTTGCATGGATTACCCAAGAGCATCATAAGTGATAGGGACAGCCGGTTTATGAGCCACTTTTGGCAAGAGCTTTTTAAGTTAACAGATACAGAATTGCTTCCAAGCACTAGTTATCATCCCCAAACGGATGAGCAAACTGAAATTGTCAATAAATGGATGGAAAGATATTTGAAGAATTATATTTCGGGGCAGCAAACAGGTTGGAATAGATGGTTGTACAGGGCATAATTTTGTTATAATACTACCTACCACATGTTTAGTGGTATGTCACCAATCAAGGCTTTGTATGGATATGAAGCTCTTTCATTTTTTGACCTTGTTTTGGAGGATAGTAGGCTGTCTGGGGCTGCCGATTGGGTGCAACAAAGTTCTAAAATTTTGGACCAACTCAAGAGGAATTTACAACAAGTTCAAAATCAGCAAAAGCTTTATGCGGATCAGCATAGGGTGGAGAGGCAATTTGAGGTTGGGGACATGGTCTATTTGAGATTGCAACATTATAAACAATCCTCTCTCAAACAAAGTGGAGTCACGTTTCTATGGGTCTTATAAAATTCAAAAAAGAGTGGGTGAAGTGGCATATGAGTTGGAATTACTCAGGGAAGTAAGATTCATAATGTGTTCCATGTTTTTTGCCTTAAAAGGGCTCTTGGAAAACATGTAATACTTTCTATTGATTTGCCACCTCTTGTTGATGAGGGTAAGTTGGTCTTGATTCCTGAAGTTATTCTTGAGGTTTGTGAGAGGAGGCTCCAAGATCGTACTATCACGAAATACTTGGTACAATGGAAGGATATGCCTATGTAAGATGCATCTTGGGAAGGGGTAGCCATCTTTCAACACCCAAATTTACAATTGGTTGTGGGTAGGCAATTTTGGGAAGGAAGGATTGTAATGTCCTTTATAATTGCTTTTTCTTTCCCAAGGGCTAAGGATTTTAAAGGCAAAAAGAGGAACATATGTGAGCTTTAAAGGTATTTTATGATAAATCACTTTATTATCTAATTTTGGGACTTTTTTAAGGGTCATGGTCACTTAGGCTTAAAAGTGTTTTCTTAAGAAAGCTTGTAATATATCTTTTTAAAAAAAGGAAAAGGTAAACTCTCCCTCTCTATTTTGGGCGCCACATTTGGAGGAGGAATATAAAAGGAAAGGGAATGCTCATTTGAAAAAGTTATGCATTTTGGATATTGAATTTATTGTGTAAGTATGTCAAGCTTGTTCACCACATCTTGAAGACAAAACCTTCAAGTGTGTTAGGGGTTTGGTGACAAAACCCTCCATACCTACTTTTAGGGCAGCTTTACTCAAAGGTTGTAGTTATGCTTCAATTTTGCATAGTTGTATTCAAGTGGATCTACAAAGGTATTTTTAGACACCACCTTCATCAAGGAATTATTACAAACCCTTCGGAGAGTTGAAAATTCATGATTTGCAAGTCAAAGAGGTGGACGAACTCGGTTGAGAAGCTTTGTTGAATTTGGAGGCCATCCCAAGGGTGGCGACCCCTCTCAAGAGGGCAAATTGTCTCTAGAACCCTCTTCTAGGGTCAAGGGTAATTTTCATAATTTATTCCAGCACTTGGTGAGTTGTTGTGGGTCAAATTACAAGTTTGGAATGTCACTCTATGCCTTAGGAATATTCAGGAATTTAATATATATTTTTTTGCAACTTGGGCGACTTGATTGGAGAGATACAAAAGGTGGTTAGAAGGGCAAACTCCAAGAAATAAATATCAGATTTATTTCTCTTTTTTTTTAAAGTGGCAACTCACTTGTGGAGGTTTTAGTTGTTTTGTGAGTGGAAAATGTAGCTGTTCTTTCACATAAAAATTAGAATATATGCAGAGGTATTTTTAGCCACTTGTCAATGTATCTTGGTCAAAAAAGGTACCTTGCTTTCAGTTTATTTTCAGCCATTTGTGAAGCTATTTTTAGTGTGTTGTTTGGAACTTCTATAAAATTTTCAGTTAGGGTTTGTTAGTTTGTGGATCAGATTTTCAGTTAATTGGCAATTTTATTGAAGGGTTTGTTGGAAAACCCCAACTAGGTATAATTGTCCCATTTGGGGACATTACAGACAATCACAAATGATAGCCCTACAGTCTCTGATAAAAGCTCACTTGTTCTCCTTCCCAGTAACTACAACTTGAATATGAGTTTTTTGAAGCTCCACCTAGAGTCATGTGAGATTTGCATCTACATAGCTTTTCTGCGGGAGGGGAAAGAGTTTATTTTTTGCTTTAAGAGATTGCAAATGCTCTTTTGTGGTTTGGAATTGGATAACAAGGGTGCTGTCCAACAAAATCCAAGCTTTGTTAAGGGAGATGTCTTTCAAGTCCAAAGATTCACACAAGAACATGTGACCTGCCTGTAAGGGATCAATTGGTTTAGGGAGACCATGAACACAAAGATTGAGTGCCTTGTTTGACGTGCCTTTTCTTTTTTAAACTTTGCTTGGACATCCTTTTCCACAATTGGAGGTGTTTTCTTCCCCTTAACCAATTATACACCTCAACTTGTTTTTGGATAGATTCTTGTTGGTTTGTGGTTTCTTTTTTAAGGTGCTCATGTTGAATGATTATCTCTGATTGCTTATTTTGAATTTTTGAAACCACTTCATTAAGATATTGAAGGCATGGGGAATCAACGGGGGTGGCTTCGGTTTGTTCGAGCTTAGTCATTCTTAGTTGCAAATCAACAATAATACCATCTTTCTCCTGTAACTGTGTTTGGAACAACGACAAAAGGTCTCAAAGTTCAGAACCTAGAGCCTCAATTCCAGATATCTGATTGCAAATGCTAGTGTATTTAAATTTGAGGGTCAACACCTTGTGATAGCGAGGAGATCTAAACTCATGTTAGAGGGAGCTCCATTTTGTTTGTTGTATAAGCTATATAAAGAAAGGAATATTATTGGAACAAAAACCTATATTATTTTGTGCGTTAAGTACGTGGCACACTCTTGATAAAAATGTATGGCTGTCTACTTTACTACTATTTGTTTGCCAACTAATGCTACAGACGTGTATACATAGATTACAATGTTGTGAAGGCTAAGAAGTCGTTATGGAATTTGAACAGTTTGGGTCTCCATGTGTGGCTCTTCATCTTTTGATCGCTATGTGGCTTGAGTGACAAGCGCGCAATGTGCTAGTAGATGTTGTAGCATAATGTGACCCTTGGAAGTGCCATTTGGCATGACACAACATGGTGCAAAGTGTCCATCTAGTCAATGTGCAATTCGGAAGTTTTGCGCAGATGCTAAGTTGTGCAATATGTCTAGAGGTGTTGTGCGATTCGCTAATGTTGTGCAGAGGTTGAGTGCATGGCTCAAAGTGGCGCAATGTTGTGTGGGTTGTGCAAGGTGCACAAAGGTTGTGCTACATGGAATGTGGAGTTGTGCCAAATGGTGTTGAGACTAACTATCCACATTTTGGCATGGGGAAAGGGGGTGTTGCTCCGCAACCTCACAAGAGCTAAGCCCTTACATGCACCGTGCCTATCAGCCAAAATGCGCGATGTTGTCTTCTATGTTGTGTGACATGTTTATTGGTGTTGCGCAGGATGCACATGATGCACTTGATGCAAGGAGTTTTATGGTGTAGTGCTCGATGCGCATGATGTTGGGAGTTGTGTGGGGGTGCTTGAAGCGCGGAGATTGTGCAACGTGTTCCTTGGGGCTACGCAGGAGGCGCATGATGCAGGGGCTTCCCTTAGTTGCACAAGCGACCAAGGCACTCAAGGTAAGAGAGTGAGGTGGCGCAATTGCATGTGGATCATAGTGAATCGGATAAATCAAGTTGTGCGCACCAACAAGAGTACAAGCAAGAAGAAAGGTTAGAGAGGTTAAAGGTTATTTTAAAAATATAGGAAGAACCTTGCAGATGAACTTGGCCACTTAAATATTGAGAAAGTTGAAACTATGGAAGGAGAAAGAGCATTGGCAAATGCACAAAGCGACACCCAAAAGTACAACAATGAAGCATTGTGCACAAAAGAGGTAAACATTGGGACCAACTCAAAGCTTAAGATTGCAAGGATCTGAGACTATTGATCCGACATGGAGATGGCTTGCATTATAGAGCTTCTAAGAGAATTCCAAGACTTATTTCCAAGGAACTACAATGAGATGAAAGGGGTGCATGACTCATTAGGAAAAGTGAAGATAAAGGTGCATGGTGTGCACCTTGAAAGGAAGAGGATGTATAGAATGAATCCCAACTTCCATGCACGACTAAAGGAAGAAATCGATAAAAAGCTTGTCACAAGAGTGATCTTCCTAGTGAAGGAATTTGATTGGATTAGTTCCATGGTGATCAACAACAAGAAAGATGATCAGACCAAGATATGCGTGGTTTTTTGCACACTAAATGAAGCATGTATCACTAATCCATTTCCTATACCATTTATAGAGGAGATCTTGGAGGGAGTATCAGGCTATGAAGTATACACATTCAACGATGGATTCTTCGAGTATTGTCAAGTCTAGATAACATAAGAGGACAAGGCAAAGACCATGTTTTCTATGGAATGAGGGTCTTTTGCATGCAATTTGATGGCCTTTGGATTGAAGAATCTGCTAGTTGTGTTCTTGCACATAGTGGTAGAGGCATTCAAGGAATTTATACATTGATAATTAGAAGTGTATTTGGATGATTGGATCGTTTATGGCTTGGTTGGGTACCATCATCAAAATCTAGAGCTGATTTTTGAAAGATGGAGACATCTACAAATCTCTTTAGCCCTAAATAAGTGTGTGTTTGCTACACCATTTGGGACACTTCTTGGGCATATGATTTGCAAGGAAGGCTTACAAAGATAGAAGTCATTTTGCAATTGGAGACCATGTGCACACAAAGAGATGTGTGCACATTCCTAAGGTGCATGGGCTATTACTGCAAGTTCATAAAGGACCATGCCTAAATTGTAGGACCCATGGAGGATCTCTAAAGGAAGAATGGTCTATTTGTGTGGACCAAAAGACAACATGAGTCCTTCAAGATTCTCAAGGAGAAGCAGGCTAGTGCACCAATCGTTCAATTCCTAAATTGGTAGACACCATTTCATGTTCATGTCGATGCCTTTGGGATGGAAGTTGGCACAATACTTGCACAACCAGGTTAATAATTATCACCTCATCTAATTCGCCAGTCGGAAGATTTTACAAGCAAAGTGTAATTACACAACCATTGAGTGAGAAGCATTAGCTATGATATACACTCTTTAGAAGTTCCACCAATATCTTTTGGCAACCTTGTTTGTCTTCTACATAGATTATGGGGCTCTCAAGTACTTGGTAACAGGTCGGTGTTGCATGAAAGGATTTGTTGGCGATTGTCTTGTTTTAAGAGTTTCAATTCACGGTGGTTTTGAAATCTAGAAAGCATAATTGTGGTCTAGACCACTTGTCCCACATACCTACAAGTGAGAGTGGGTAACCAATTGAGGACGATATGCACGCTTCACAATTATTTATAGTGTGTTCTGGAGGAGTTAGCAAAGATAGCAGCCTTTTCGACCTCTAGCATAACACCAAGTGATTGGACCATAAGACAAAAGAAGCAACTCATAGTGAAAGTTGCACCATACCAATTTGTTAGGGGAAAACTATACAAAGTAGGATGCAATGAAGTCCTAGGGAGATGTGTGTTAGAACACAAGTGCACAAAAGTAATGCATGAATGCCATGTAAGCATTGTTAGAGGACACTATGCTATAGAGGCCACTATGCAAAAAGTCTTATTGTAGGATTATGGTGGCCAACTTTGTACAAGGACACAGGATTTTGCACAAAAAATTGACATCTGCCAAAGCACTTGGAAACCCAATAGGAAGGATGAAATGCCTTCGATCCCTGTTGTCATGCAAGAGCCATTTGAGAAGTGGGCAGTTGACTTTGTTGGGCCAATAAGTCTAGCTATGTGCAAGAGATGCACACATTACATTATTACGACTATAGATTATCTAAGTACTTGGGAGAAGTAGTTTCCACTAAGGATTGCACAACAACTGCAAGGTTTCTTTGGGGAAACATTATGAGTAGGCATGGGTGCCTCTTGAGTTAGACAAGTGATAGAGGCAGCCATTTTCTAGCAAAAACAGTGCGCTTATTGCTAAGTATATTAATGATTGCACACCATAACACTACACCTTATCACCCACAGGCCAATGGCATGATTGAATTTTTTAACAAAATATTGGATATTGTGCTTGTTGTCACTTGGATTTGCACCCTTTGAGGAGATGTCTAAGCTCTCCTCATCCAAGTGGCACAATTGAAACACCTCTAGGCTTGTGGGTAGCCTAAGGATGAGGTGAATCTCTAGGTAGGGCTAGCTCCCTTGGCGTACCACTTTGGATCACTACTACACCTAAACTTGGGGGCGGGGGAGGCTTAGGGAGAGAGATAACTGAAAGCAAACTATCCTAAAGGAGGTGATACACCAAATAGATTGATGACTTCCAACTAGCTACATGTTACATATAAAATCAAGAGACTAACCAAACATACATTTCTCCAATCTACATCTTCTCACATCAATATTACATTATGAGGTTATGGATGAATGTTTAGGCTAGGAGGACTAGACAAGAGGCCTTGAATGGCACTAGTGAATAGACTAACTCACTCACCCTTAACACTTCCTAGAATACTTCACATGCCCTGCAAGAAGAAGCTTTCAAACTGCAAATAGGATGAAAGAATGAGACATCATGCTAAAGAATCCAGAGTCTTCACTAAGCAAGATCCAACATTCAAGTAGAACACACTATGAACAATCATGAAGAGGTAAAAATCAGTAGTCTTATTGATCAAATGATATGCAAATGAGCAGGGCTTTGCCATACTCAGGTGGAGCATAAGTTATGATGGCCAAAATGGTTAGTTCTTATAGAACTTGAGAGAGAGAGGAGAAGAGAGAAGTCCAAGGGTTACAAGGACACTTGTCAAGTTGAGAAAATCAGTTACTTGTGCATGAAAAGAGGATGTGGGGCGAACCATGCAAGGTTAGGAGGCACAAGTGTCCATCCAAGTCATAAAACTCATGAAAAATGGCATGAAACTCCTCATTCTGGATCAAAAAATTGCCTTCATGATTTGGATTTGTTTGAACGTCCCAAAACTAATTAGGGACAAGTTAGATGATTGGAATGAAGAGGATGGCTTTTAGACATGTCTCTCCATGCATTGGTTGCAAGCCTGGTCATCTAGAATCATCTGGGAATGAGCCATCATCATCTGCAATCTAAAAAACTCTTCCTTAATGCACCTTGCACACTTGGCCTCCAAAAAAGCAACAGTTCCATGCAAATTTGTGGGAGGGAGTGGATGACATATGTCAAGACCCTCCATGGCCTTAGAAACATCAAGGACACCTTAAAAAGGCCCACACTTGAAGTTTTCCACCTTTCTCACTAGCTTGGTCATTATGCTAGTTTTGACTGGTTGAGATGAAGCATCTGGTTGAGGCACTTATGAGTTGTTTCAGGGCATGAAATGAACATGGGGAGTTAGCACAAGTCTCAAGCTTTATTCCAAAGTTGGTTTCATCTCTTGGAACCTCCTAGAACCTGCACAATGCACAAAACAGTCAGAAAAACCTTGTTTTGTACCCCATCCGTACAATTTCGTACAGTCCAAAAACATGGGGAGTAGCCTGAGAGTCTCCTGCAAATTTCACTAATCATCCTGGGCAAACTAGGCCATTAGATTAGCTTTCCAACTCCGTTTCCTCAAACTGGTCACTAGCAAGGGTTTGCAAGGGTTTTAGCCTGTTTTGACTCCTTAAGCTTCATTCATAAAGATGGAACATTGAAACTGCCAACAAATTCCACAAATGTATAGTTCAAGACCCTCATCAACATACCCGAACTTCTTAGATTCCCATGCATAGCATCAAATGAGGTGTGAGCTTCCAAACTTCTCCTATCGAACTTGTTTTCACATTTTGCACAAGTTTGAGTTGTCTTTGGGCCAAAAATGGATTTCCTTATGGCCTACTTGCATGCCAAGAGTTTGAACATGTCTATTATGACCCTACAAACATGTTCCAATAGGCTAGAAAGTATATCTCATGCTAGAAGTGTAAGTGACTTCCCATTTGACCTTAGGCTTAAACCTTGCCTAACAGGCCTGACTGCACCTTAGAGCTCAAAATGACTTTTGATGGTTTTCCTTGCATCCCAATAGCTCAAACACACCTATAGTGACCCCATAAACATGCCTCTACAGCTTAGAATGATCACTCCATACTAGAAATGAAAGTGGTTCTCCATTTGGCTTTAGGTTAAAACCTTGCCCAATGGGCTTGACTGCAACCTTATGGTTTTTGAGCATCCCATTTAGTTACTCTCTTGCAAGCTTGGTCTATCATGTTGGTATGGATGTATTACAACTCCACATACCTCTCCGTAAGGTCCAAACAACCTCAGGACCATCCTTTTCACTCATCTTCACAAGACTGCAGGTTTAAGCACAAAGGGAAGTACCCTCTGTCTGAGACAAAACAAAGGGTACTTTCCTTGTTTCATCACTCAAACTGAAAGTTGTATGAGCTCCTCCTAGTGTCAAATATGTTGTGTACCAAATATTGACACTTGATAAGGTCATTTGATCCCTCAAAGACCCAAGACAAACTCCTTTTAAAGAAGACTGTGTGCAGGTTTCCTCATGTGGACTGTGTTTGCATCATTGGGATCTTCTACATGCTTGTTTTCCATTGTATGAAGGTGTATCACTTCTATAACAACCCTGACTAAAGTGTTTCAAATTATTTCATCACCCAATCTTCTACTTACCACTTTATACACTAGACTGGCGAAGACTGTGTGCACAATTTCTGATTGTGCACTATTCTTTTCACTCAAAATTGACCCCTGTAGGTGATCCTGCCTAGTTGGGTCTTGAATATGGTGCTCCCAGACTTCCTTGAAAGGTTTCAAAACTGATTGGTCATGATTTAGATCGATTTTCCTCACATTCGTGTTATTTCCATACCAAGAGTACTACCTTTATGTGCCTATCTACAACAATCAACTGACTGTGTCTCTTGCAGAATAGGGTCCACCTGTAGATGAGAATTATGTTTTGGAATTGTATCTATGCTTTATACTTCATCTAGATCCTTGAACTCATTTCACCTTAGTTTGAAATCAAGTCAATGCACTTATAGGCCTGTCTGACTGGTCAAGGTCTTTTTGACTGTGTTTCCTGCCTTTTAGACCCTACCTATAGGTTACCTTTACCTCTTTGGACTTTAGTCATGACATTGGAAGACCTTCCTTGAAGCTTGATGGTCAGCTAACCACTGCTCATACTTGGGTTCACCTTGAATAGGCTAAAGCACCACCAAAATACCATGCTTAGGTCACTCTCAGTTGTAGGTGGATGTTGGGGTTGTTTGTATGGACTCTAGGTGTGTATAGGGGTCTAAACACAGCTTATGAGCCTCTTTGATAATCTCTTAGGTCACAAATGGTTCTTTCAACTATTAGAAACCCTCTAACCATGGAGACAAGGTATAGTTTGCAACCTTGGTGAAAAAGGTCTCTTATAGCTCAAACTTGTAGGTAATCACTCCCTGAGAACAGTGGTTCAAAGAGCATCTTCAGCCCTTCCTAGCAAGAAATCCACAGGGCTAAACCACCTCCCTTTTGCAAGATGTGCTCCTATGATAGGGCAAGGGCATTTAGAAGCCTCCAAAACTATTTACAACACCTTTAAAAGATATTCACAAAATGGCTTGAACCTCTGTTTTCTTGTTTTAGGGACAAGAGGCCTGAACATATTCATTTCACCTTTGGAGCTAAAATTCCTTCTTGTTTATCCACTTAGCATTACAAGCATGTGTGTCATGATCTCCTTAACACCCTAGGACTCCAAGAAAAGTTTCATTACATGCCTTGTGTGTCATGATCTCCTTATCCCGTGAAGTTATGGCAACCAGAAAAGCAGGGAAATGGGCAGTGATTCGCAACCTCAAGCCTGCGATTCGGGATTCTTTTCCTCTAGGTTGGGTTCCAGGGTCTGGTTCCAAATGATAGTCTTGCTAGGAGAGGAGTTGGAACAAGGGCATGTCCATAACTTGTTGGAATGGGAATGGGTCATATTGGTCTTCTCTAGGTATTTTGTTTGATGCTCTAGGCCTTTCAGAACTCCTCTTTGTCATTGAGATGCATGCGAGCCCTGTTCGCCCTCTCCCGGACATCAGGGGATACTACCGGCTTTCTGTTTGCAGACAGGAGACTCGGAGTTTTGGAGGGGTTAGAGGGTCTGGCGGTGTTGCTTGCCTAGTCAGAGACACTTCAGAGCATGATTTCCATAGTCTCAGAAGATGAGTTTGCCCGCTTTCTTTGGGTTAAGATCAGACGAACCACACCCCACCTCAAGGACATTTTTGTTGCAGTTTGCTATTTTCCTTCAGCGTCTTCTTCATTCGCCATCCATAATGGCCCGAATGAAGACCCCTTCTTCGACCTTTATACTGGCATCTCTCAGTATTCGGTGGATGGGGAGGTCATCATTTTGGGGGATTTCAATGCACACACCAGGAATATCCAGGTTCCCTTACATGACAGGAGTGATGATGTGCTTTGTACCTTGGAGGTAGACCCAGACTTAGTTGGTCTTCAGTGGGATTCAAAGGATAGAGCAGGGTCCTTGACTTTGTACGGCCGACACCTTCTCTAGATGGGGGAATCTCAAGATTTATTGGTCTTGAATGGCATTTCGTGTTTCCTAGACTCTCGGTTCTTTACTTGCAAACCCCATTGTGGGGAGCTAGCGTGGTCGATTACGTCATGGCCACTCCCAACTTGATTCCTCATATCCACCATTTGAGCATTTCCCCCATTCCTCTTGCTGATCATGCAACCCTCTCCTCTCTGCAGACCACCCCCCCTGTCACGACCCCCCCTTCCAAGGCCCTTCTTGCACCATCTTGAAGTTTGATGAGGGGGACCCTGTACCCTTTTCCCTTCACCTCCGTCAGCTTCTCCCACTGGTTCCTCAGTTTGCCTTGTTGACTGTCAATTTGATGTATAACACCCTTTCCTTTGCTATTCATGACACGGCCCTGAGTTCATTCCCCCACTTCACCCACACTACCTCAAAGAGGAAGACTTGCCCCATGAACTAGTGTTATGATGCTAATTTTAAGGCCCTTCACTGGTAGCTTCGTTTTGCCTTCACTCATGCCCTTCCCTCCTTCCCATCCCTCAAGTCTGTGTACCGTCGTCTTCTCCGTCATAGGAAACACACCTTTGTATCTCGAAGACATCGTGAGCTCCGTGTGTCCCTTCTCCACTCCCCCATACGTTTCTGGCGTACCATTCTTCACCCCAGGGCTTAGACCCTAGCTCCCTATTCACTCACACCTTCGCTCTCTATGACATCCCGGGCCAACCCCAAATCCAGATTGAGTCCCCACCTTCTGCTTGTCATATTTTCACTTACACAAATGTAAAGAAGGCCATCTTAGCCATGAATTGCAGTAAGACAGCGGATGAGGAGGGCTTCCTAGCGGAACTCTTCAAGCATGGTCTTTACACTTTGCGTAGCGATCTTATGGATCTCTTCAACCAAGTGGTTTGCACAGGTTTTTTAGAGTCTTGGTCCCACTATATTATTCACCCCATCCACAAATCGGGACCCACCTCAGACCCGAATAACCACAGGACAATTATGGTGGGCCACACATTCTCCAAGCTTTATGCTACAGTCCTCCAGACGCAGCTTTCTGAGTTCTTGGAGCAGTACCATTGCAGGGCCAGAGGGCAGGCAGGGTTCTAGCCGATTTATCAAACCATTGACCACATTCTCACCCTTCAAGCCATTATTGAGGAGGCACATCACCGCTCTTCCAGAGTTTTCTGTTGCTTCATAGATTTTTAAAAAGCCTTTGACTCGGTACCACGGGAGTCTCTTTTTCGTAGGCTTAGAGACATTGGCATTTCTAAGACTCTTCTTGTTGCTATAATGCGCCTTTATGAGGATGTTTTGGGCTGTCTATGCACTTCGGTTGGTTTTTCTGATTTTATCAGGAATACTATCGGGGTTAAGCAGGGATGCCCCCTGTCTCCTATACATTGTTTGGTATCTGCATTGATGAGTTAGAGAAGTTTCTCAGGGACCATATCTAGGAGGGTGATGGTTGTCTTCTTCACCAGGTTTTGATCTACATTCTCCTCTTCGCAAAGGATGTGGTCCTCCTTGCCTCCTCCGCAGAAGGACTTCAGAGACAGCTGGACGCTTTAGCCCTCTTTTATGATCACAAACATTTGACAATCAACCTTGGCAAAACCAAGGCTCTGATCTTCAATACATTGAAGACCTCTGATTTTCATTTCTTCTATAGGGGGGAGGAGATTGAGACCACTTGCAGCTACACTTATTTGGGAGTCCTATTCTCTGGACTTCGATTCAGTCTTCGGCCTGCTCTTCAGCCCCGTGTCAGCAAGCGGTATGGTTCTTTGGCGATACTAGAGAGACAGTGTTTCCGCCATCATTTCTAGGACATCTTATCTAAGATGTCTCTCTCAGACTCACTTGTGAGGCCCACGGTTCTCTATGGCTCTGAGGTTTGGGTACCCTCCCTTCTTGAGTCGGACTAGGCTACTATGGAGCGAGTCCAAATCCTCATACTTCGGCGTATCATCAGGTGCAAGGAGACCATTCCTCACAATATCGTCCTAGTTGAGTGTGGGGCTCATCCTTTTAGACTGGAGACTATTTTCAGCCTTGTGTTGCTTTTACACCGCATTTGGGGGTTTTCATATTCTCCAGTTGGCAGGGACAGATACATCTACCTCGCCTATTGCTCTTCTGAGGCTATCGCTCTTTTTGATCATGGTGGTCGCTCACGATGCTGGTATGCCAGAGTCTCTCAGCTTCTTGGATCTCTCGGGATCCATATGGACCACTTTCCACCATTCAACTACTCCTTGGATGGTCCTGCCTACCTTCTACTGAGCAAACAAGATCTGCACAGAATTATCAAAGATGACATTTACAGGCAGTTCATCCAATACACTTGGACCAACCCTCCAAGGGGTTATGTCCGAAGATGGCCTTCTATGCCATGCATTTCCTTGAGATCAACGATGGGTTGATTATTCGACCTACATATATTTCCCAGCATTGGTTGCAGGCTCTTCGCATATCCTTGGGTCATTTCAGAGTTGGCTCTCATAGACTTCGAGTAGAATATGATCACCAGTTGGACCGCTCTGAGAGGATTTGCCAGTTTTGCTCACTCCAAGAAGTTGAAATTGAAGAACATTTCATTTTTCGATGCCCCCATCTACTAGGAGATCAGAGGGAGATTCCTTTGCTTGTTTCGAGAGCGCCCATCTTTTGCAACTTTCTTCAGATACTACGACCAAAGATGCCTTGCTCTCTATCTTCAGGCAACTCTCAGACTCCGTGATGAGACCCTTCACCCTCCTTTCAGACAGATGATGACTAGATAGATTACCTCCTTTGCGGTGCTCCCCCCTGAGAGAGGCACCAAGTGGCATCTAGACACTAGTGCGGACCCCCAGACTTGGTCTGTCAGGATTCGAGGCACTACCCCCCACACCAAAGGCTTCCAGGATGACACTTGTCAAGGGGCCCCCAGGCGGATGATCAGGGCTTGCATCTCTCCCAGACACAGGGATTCCAGACTTTCCACAACTCCAACTACCAGGCACCGGCATATTGCCAATTATTTTCAGTCGACCTTGGATGCTAGGTGAGGGTGTTGGCACTCCTCCGCCGTCCTCCTCTTTGGCACCTTCCACCTCTCCTTCTTTACTCTCTTGGCCTCTCCGGCCCATGCTACTTCTCCTTCCTCCTCTTCTTCTTCTCCTTCTATCTTTCTGGCTGTTGTTGTTTTCGGACGGCCTGTTTAGGTCTTCCTGCTAGGTCCTTTGGCTTTGTATGGTGTAGTCCCATTGACCTACCTTTTTGGTCATTTGTTGGACATTAATATAATTATCTTATCTTACCTTAAGATCCCATTGGGTATCTCGGTCCTTTGTTTTCATCACTTGTAGGTGATTATCTTCATACACAGGCAGCAAAGTTGCAAGCATGGACAAGGTCCCTGTTTTGTGACCTTTATGAGTTTTAAACTCTTCTCTAAACTTGCAAATAGACTCCTTTGATTTCCAAAGACTATGCTTAGCTCAAATGATCATTTCAAAATGCTTGGTTTTCAAGAGGACACCTATAGGTGCAAATTCTGAGTTGTATGTAGGCAATGAATGTAAGTGGACAATGTGTATAGTTTAACCCTAATGAAAAGACTTGAACTCTTCTCCAATTCTACAAATGGGTGCAAATCGTTATGATGGTCTTGGAACCAACTTCAAAACATCCATTTCAACGTGATTTTCTTCTTTCATCGCACCTGTACATGTTCATTAATGACTGCCTAAATGGTAAGTTGCATATGACTGCACTTTCATGGAGAATTTGCCTTAGAGAATTAAATTGAAAGAGGAGGGGACCAAGAAGACATTGAAGACATGGTGATGAACTTCTCTGCACCCTTTGGAACCATTTACAAAGCATGAGAAACTCTGCAGATAGTGGAAACCTCCCTGTCATCCCAAATGAGACTAATCTACCAACATGAGATGATTTGCTCACTAAAACACCATGAAACCTGAAAACAAGCATGGAGAGTATCTTAGAAGAGAGTCAACATCACCAATTGGTTTGTACGGATATGCCCAAAATGGAGTAAAACTTGTAAGGTGCATGAAACATCAAGCAGAAAAACACAATCAATTTCATGAGGATGGTTCATAAAGCACAGTGCATCATTTTTCAAATTTTTGTTATGAAAATGAAGCTCTCTGAGTGTACTTTCACTTTCCCAAGACGTTTGATCTGAAACCTCTCCTGTTAACTGTACCAAGTACAAACCTGAAGATTGGTTTTATGTGCCTAGAAAGGTTAAAAAGAAGCAGAACGGTTTTGGGCCTTTTTTAGCATTTCCAAAGCATGTCAAGCACTAAGATGGATCTAAGGAAGTTGAAGAGTCATTCCCAAGAAAATTGTTCTTTCTTTTGAAGCACCTGCCACTTTCAGTTACCAACAGTTGATTAAGACATGTGAGGACACATGGGACATGACATAACCTTTTGGAACCTTCACACTTCTCAAGGAATCCGTACAATTCATTTAATGTCCATTTATGACCTCCAAAATGACTCAAAATGATAAATGGACTAAAAGACTAATTGACTAAGGCTAATATGACATTAAATGACATCAATTAACCTATAATACACCTCATGACATTATACTAGACCCCTAAAACATCTAAAAGTCGAGTTTTTACCTATAGGGGTCCCAATTTGACCTGTAGAGTCAAATTTGGTCAACAGTGCTCACAAAAATTTGTGATGTGGGGTGCAAGGACTAGGATGACCGAAAGATTTTTTTTGACGATTTTACATTCAGATGACAATTCCCTTGTATTTATTTTTAGCAAGAAATGAAAAATTTAAAAATGCAATATGAAGTGATTTGCCTTGGCATCTGATAAGTCATGTGACAAGTGTTCTCCCAAGGAATTGAGAGGTTTTGTCATAATTGGAAACACATAAAATTATAAAATTTTAATTTTTATATTTTTAAATATTTTTCTACATTTTTTGTATTTTGCATTTTCGGGGCTCTTTAGAGTAGAATTTGACCTTGGAAGTTTGGTTAGAGGCCCCTAAAGGATAACCAAAGCATGCCTTTGGGGCATCCAAAAGCAGTTTATTTGTTTAGTTTATTTATTTTTACCAAAAAATGAAAAGTTTAAAAATGCAATATGAAGTGATTTGCCTTGGA
Organism: Torreya grandis; assembly: GCA_037957365.1. Lineage (NCBI taxonomy): Eukaryota > Viridiplantae > Streptophyta > Pinopsida > Cupressales > Taxaceae > Torreya > Torreya grandis. Next base: position 3,425,631 of record JARHVA010001316.1, on the reverse strand, counting down.
ATCTGATAAGTCATGTGACAAGTGTTCTCCCAAGGAATTGAGAGGTTTTATCATAATTGGAAACACATAAAAATATAAAAAAATTATTTTTATATTTTTCTACATTTTTTGTATTTTGCATTTTCGGGGCTCTTTCAGAGTAGAATTTGACCTTGGAAGTTTGGTCAGAGGCCCCTAAAGGATAACCAAAGCATGCCTTTGGGGCATCCAAAAGCAGTTTATTTGTTTAGTTTATTTATTTTTAGCAAGACATGAAAAGTTTAAAAATGCAATATGAAGTGATTTGCCTTGGAATCTGAAGTCATGTGACAAGTGTTCTCCCAAGGAATTGAGAGGTTTTGTCATAAGTGGAAACACACAAAAATATAAAATTTTAGTTTTTATATTTTTAAATATTTTTTGTATTTTGCATTTTCGGGGCTCTTCAGAGCAGAATTTGACCTTGGAAGTTTGGTTAGAGGCCTCTAAAGGTTAACCAAAGCATGCCTTTGGGGCATCCAAAAGTAGTTTATTTGTTAAGCTTTCCAATATATATTGTAGTTTCAAATTCTGAGCTTATAGTCAATTAGTTGACACTGGCAAGGTGGCATACTAGTGTTTTGGCATTATGTCAAAAGATTGTCCCAAACCCTGGATCATGCACAAAAGCTTTGGGAAGGTGTGTAAACATCCCCAAAGTGCTTGTGCTGCTCCAATCACCCTACCACCATGACACATCTTGGACGTTTGGTATGCTATTTTAAATGCATTTAATAATTATGTCAATTTTTAGAGCATAGTATAATTCAAGCATGCTTGATCTTATTTCGATGTCATTTCTCTTAACATTTGATCTTTCCTTTTCACAATCTTCTCCAATTCTTACGTGGTCAGCTTGTATGAGAACTCTCAGATTAAAGTTTACGATCGAGGTTTGTTATCACATTTCTTATGGAAGAAAATAGCATTTTAGTCTAGAATTGTTCCTCTTGACACCATTCTCTTATCTAAATGATATATACCAACAATCTACTTTCATAAATTCATACTTACGTACCTTTTTAGTTCAATACAGATTGACAAAACTTTTGGGACTTTGAAGATAAATTATTTTACTTATAATAACCAATACCCATCGATCATAATTGATTGGAACTGGGGATCTGCATGGATAGTTTTTTTCCCTCTTAATTAATGCATGCAAATTATTTTAAATGCAACATTCTTCCATCTTTATTTGTATAAAATTTCACAGAAACTCGTGTTTGATCATCATCTATGTTAATGGACTGCAAAAATTTCTATCTGTTTGTTCCTTATCTGGAAATTCAAATAGTCTTTGAATCCTATGAACAATAATATGACTAACGTGTTTCTTGTTCTGCAGCAAAACAAGCCATTAAATTCACAAAATGCTGCAGATGCCTTGCAAAAGTATGGCCTTAAGAAGACAGCAGTGCAAAAAGCATTAGACACCTTGGCAGAAGGTGGTCAGATTTCTTTCAAGGAATATGGTAAGCAGAAAATCTACATTGCCAGGCAAGATCAATTCAGTATTCCCAACACTGATGAACTGGACCAGATGAAGAAAGAAAATGAAATACTGCAAAAGCAGTTGGCAGCTGAAAAGAATGCAATACATGAGGTTGAAGCAGGTGTGTTTTTCGGCAGGATTCTGGAAGACTATTTAGAAGTTCGTTAGGTTTCATCTTTATATGCAAGAGAGAGAGAACAACAGTAGCAGATACATTATATTCTTTTTGCAGAAATTCGGGCCTTGGAATCAAACCTGACCTTGGAGCAGATCAGAGAAAAGGAAATTAAACTGAGAGATGAGGTAGATTCTGATTATATATAGTAAGATAAATCTTTATTTATCAAATTAAGAGTACTCCAATTTGCATTATTTGTGGGTTTTCGCAAGATTGAAAATACAAGATTCTTCCAAGCAGGTTGACTTCTCTGCTTGTAGGAAACTCATCTACAGTTTTGCTTCCAATAGCCATATACCAAGGCTATATGGTATATAGCTTTACTAATCAATTGAGCCAATGCATATATCTGATGCATGATACAGTTGTTATGGTTTTTAATGAGCGGTAATAAAGGTAAAGGTAATTTTTTAAAGTCATTGCCAAGCGAGATACCAATTTGATATATGAGACCCCCTTTTAGATAAGGTAATTTTTTAAAGTCATTGCCAAGCGAGATACCAATTTGATATATGAGACCCCCTCTTAGAAGCCCACAAGAGCATCGTTTTTCTATTTACCTTATATTTTGTTCAGTTTTTGCACTCCTAGCTTTTGACCTCATGAATGATTCTGGTGGCAAACTCGAACTTTGCAATTCACTCACACCCGGAGTAATCCATGATTCCACGTACACCCAGGGTATCAAAGATTCAGTGGTATCCTTTACCCTTAGGGCTTAAGTAAGGAGTGTATTAACAGTTTATAAATGTTGATTTGAATATAATCGATTTTCTTCAGGATGAATTTTCTGTGTTTTTGTCAGGTGTGTGGGATGGAGTCAAAATTGAGCATTTTGCGGGAGGGAACTCTATTGATCAATCCAGAGGAGCGCAAGAAAATCCAAGCTACATATAATGAAAAAATCAACCAGTGGAGAAGGCGACAAAGAGCCTTCAAAGAGCTTTGGGGTGCCATAACTGAGAATATGCCGAAAGATTTGAAAGAATTCAAGGTACTTCAAAGACTCTATATTTGTGATTGTGCTTATTTCAGAGAGGTATTTAACTCATTGTGTCAGGTGTTTCACAGGAGGAGCTTGGGATTGAAACTGATGAGGACGTGGGAGTAAGTTTTCAGGCTTACAGTGAGTACACCAGCAATAAAACTCCTAAAAGGAGGTAGAGCATAGTTGTATATGGACAAGTTCAATTTTGCAAGAATTCAAGTGATACATTTTTACTGTTAAATATATGGAGCAGAGAATTAAAGTGGCGAGCATGCACATGAATTCTTAGTTGTTTATCTCAATACTATAGGAATCTAACACTAAAATAAGTGACATTTAATTGAAATGTGTACTTTGCATTTCTCTTCGAGGGTGAAAAATTTGGTGTTAACAACACCTTTGAATAAGATTCAAAACTTTGAATCTTAAAATGTTATCCAAGGCAAGGCAGCACAAACTGTGTAGTTTATTACCACAATGTTTTTCAGTGTTACACACCTGTAAAATTTTGTTTGGATACGGTGCTATGGAAAGATGGGTATGTTAACCATGCGAGATTTTTTACATGTGCAACATATGCTGCTACTTTTTTCATATTGTGTGGAAAAACACAGATAGATAATTGGCTGAAGCGAAATCTGAGCTTTGGAGATGTGAACAGCACAAAAATGGCACATTTACATGCAGAATATTGATAGATATAAAGACGTTATGGACCATTAATCAGAGAGACAACTCACCTCTTCAAAGGTGGAAAAGTGTTCCAAACAATGATCCTCTTGGCTAGCAGTTATATAAGTTTTATTTTGGATTTACAATACTTCGAATTTGATTATCTTTAACGCACTGTTATACTTGTAATTGATGACGATATTTAGTGAGAATATGTCAATTTGGGTTTGAGGCCTTTATCAAGGCTTCATTATAATTTAAGGTCTTAATTTAGATTTTATTATAATTTGCTTTTGATGTCAAGATTTAAGGATATTCCGAACTGTGTTCCTTAATTAACTGCCAATAATACATAAAAATAGAGCCTTCGAGTCTTTTAACTAAATACCACAAAAATAATGAAATAAACACAAAATAATGGAATGCAATGCAATTGTGGGATATACAAGTACTGCTTTATGTTGCATTTCATTGTGGGATATATGACATTCAGTGATACTTTATATTGCATTTTAAACCAGATGGCAATTCGTGACAATCTTTTGGCTAGAATATTCAGAAAAAATAGTATATCATTAGTATATTACTTTGTTGCGGTTATATCTCTTAAACTGTTGATTGGAAATGTAAATTGTAATATGGGTTGGAATGATCATGAAGCAAACTAGTTTTAGTGCCCTACAAATTTGCCTTTGGCTACCATGTAGGGCATTGACCAAAGCATAGGGCCCAAATTCTACACCAAAGGGCCTTCAAAACACAAAATACAAGAAAGTGTAAAAAATATTTAAAAATGGTAAAATTATGTTTTTGTATTTTTGTGAGTTTTGGGTCAACCAAATCTCTCAACTCTTTGGAGGGACACTTATCACATGACTCTTCGCATCCCAAGATAAATGACTTCATATTTTATTTTTAGACTTCATTTCTTGTTAAAATAGCTATAAAAGACATGTCTTTTGAATCAATGGAATGAATTGTAAGAAGTGATGCAGGAGCATCTACACAAGACATGGTTATGATTAAATTTAAATCCAAATTATTGTATTTTCCCTCTTAAATGTGTTAATGAGGAGTAATTGTAAAAAGTGAAAGGATAAAAAAAAAAAATGATTGTTGAGTTGTTGAGAAAATGAAGGGAATGGTTGAAATCTTTCAACCGTAAGATAACATTGGAGATAAATCTTCTCATATTAGAATATGCTGGTAAATTTAAAATTGTTTCTTGTTTTAAATCCTCAGCGCAAGTTGGGCGTAACAGTCAGAGAAGAGGTTTTGGGAAAAGAAATAAATTCATTTAAAAAGAAAAAGGGGACGTAGAGAAGGAGAGAGGAAGCATAGAGAAATCAATGGAGAATTCAGTGAAAAGGAGGTACCCCTGAATTTCCAGGCCAAAGCAAAGTAGCTCTCAGTCCATTCACATAAGTGTCTGAAAATAGAAACCAGTCTGACCAGACTTGGAGAGCTTTCAACACTCTCTCCTTCAAAGCTTTTACAGTTATCCGTCTAGTTATGTTTCTGTATAAGTCATTAAAGCTTTCCATAATGTCAGGTAAAGTCGCTTCAAACTTTGTCTTATATGCAGATGCATTTTTTTTAACGGGAGCATTGCTGTTATGAAGAATATCAGAAACTAACATAAGCCTTACAAGCTTTGTTGTAAAGGCAGTTTCTCAGTGTGAAACTCAAACGCTTGACTTGAATTCCATTGTATTTGCCTTGGCACATGCAATTGTTCTTGTTACGTCACAGGTCCCTGTTACAATGGATCTTATTCTTGCCGAATTTGAAAATACAGATTAAAGGGAGTCTGGTCAAAGACCAGTAATTATGCTTGTAAGTGTGGTGCATCGCTATGTGTGTGGAAGTTGGTTCCACGTATATATCACCATAGTTTTAATGATGTAACTTGTCCGTCTGGAATGAAACAATCGGAGCAAAGTACATGGAGAAGCGCTAGTGATAATGTCATATTTATGTTCATTGGAGGTCCCCACAGTCGCGAGGCATTCACAAGGAACAAGGCACAGCTGAATGCCACTTTCAATCATTACAAAGATGAATATGGTCATCATATCAACAAGGACTTGAAGAATGAGAAGCTGGATGCATTGCGAGTTGTTATCAAATGCATTTGCTTCCTTGAAAAGTACTTTGCCAAGGTGTTGAGGCAATCTATAGACAAACTCGGGACAGATGAAGAGGGACTTTTGCGGGTAGTGGTGAGTCGTGCTGAAGTTGACATGAAGCATATCAAAGAGCAGTACTTCAAAAGAACGAGCAAGTCATTAGGGCATGCAATAGCAGCTAACACTTCTGGAGACTACCAAGACTTTCTCCTTACATTGATAGGCAAAGACCAAAGTCCAAATCTGAGCTCTCATATCTCTGTAAGTGTATGGTAATTCATGTTATTAGCTTTAAGTTTTGATGCTATGATTCTATAACAGCTGCGGCCATTCTTTGAAAGGATGAGAACGCTGAAGCTATGAAGTTATGCTACTTGTGATATTATAAGTGATAGAGAAGTGTACTTTGCTTGGGTTTTGCTTGTGATTATGTGATTGTGTTCATTGCAAACCTTTCTCATATCGCTGAGTCGTTTGTATATCAGTATTCAATGTTTAGACTTTTCAGCAATATTACCACGTATATACAGACTGAGTTTTTATATTGGTAAGGCATCCCTTTCAGCCAAGAACAATGCATTGTGGGATTTAATTACCACATTTGAGATGATTCTCATTTATTCTATAAGGCTGTTAAGCCATGGTGGAGGGTCTTGTTAAGCAAAGCTGTGTTGATGCGTGGGCATCAACTTGATAAGGCCTGACTATATATGTTGATTAGGCTATTAAGCTACATCCACAGTGGGGATACATCATTACAGCGCTTTTAGAAATATACCTGTTTGCAGACAAATGCCAGAGCTGTCTATGGTCAAGTATTCATCATTTGGTATCAGAGCTTGAAGCTCTTGGGAATTGGTAACTTGTTGTTGGTTATGATTTCTAATGAGTTGTTACAGGATTTGGTAAGAGGATCAGCAGGACAAAGCAATGGAAGACCTTGGAGAGAAAAGGTGTGAATAATTTTGATATTTGATTTGAAGTTTATTGTGTTGAGAAGCAATCAAGTGAAGAAGTTTCAGGTTCAAGATAGTCAAGCCATTGAGGCTTAAGAAGAGAAGAAGCCAAGGAAGGCTTAGTGAAGATCCAAGAAGAAGCTTGGATAGTTTGCCAAAAGACTAAGGTGAAATAGACTTAGGTGAGGTAAAAGATGGAGTTTGAAGCTTGGAGAGCTCAAAAGTAAGATGAGCAAGTGAATGCTCAAGAGGAAGATCCAAAGCAAGGTAAGCTTGGATTTGTGATTTGTGTTTGTTGAAATGTTGTATAAAGAATTAATGCAGGATTGAGAAAAGGATCAAAAGACTAGGATGCAAAAGGCCTAGGTGAGATCAAGGAAATTGTCAAAAGACCAGTCAAGGAGAAAGGCTTGGGTGAGACAAGGGATCAAGAGACCAAGGTGGAAAAGACTTGGGTGAAGATCTTAGAGATGGAAGTATTGTTGAAGGCACTACAGAGCAGCAAGGTACATGAAGGCACCAAGAAGAAAGCAAGCATCAAAGGTATGGACAGTTTTGTAATTGATAAAGAAATTGCTAATTTGAAGAGAGAGTTAGCTAAGATTAAAGATGAATATGAGTCTTGGATGCAGATGGATAAGCAAGCATGGGTATGGCCAATGAAGAAGAGATTGAAGTGGCCAATAGATCTCCTAGTGAAAAGGAGAAGAAGGCAAAATGAGATTGCCATGAAGAGAGAAGCCCATAGAGGCTTGAAGAAGGTAAGAAGGTTGCCAAGTGAGCAGCAAGAGGAAGAAGTTGAGAAGAAGGTTCTCATTGAGGAGAACAAGAGAGAAGAAAGAACAGATGAAGTGCCAGGAAGAGCACTTGAAAAGATGAGAGTGTTGATGAAGAGGACACTCATGGAGACATTATGGTCTCTTGTTTTTATTTCTAATGCTGTTTTTGCATGGGTAAGTGCCGGTATGAGCAGTCTTATGAAGGTCAAGAGAAGGGCCTTAAAGAGTGAAGAGATTGGTGCAGGAGAAAATAGCAAGTGCACAAGTGAATGTGCAAGAGATAGAAGAGAGTGTGTTGTTGTTGATAAGGAAGAAGAAAAGATGCATTGGTTAATGCATGAGAGAGGAGAGATAGAAGATGAAGATGAATTCCAAGATGCCATGGAGTACCTTGAAGAAGTAAGTGGAAAACTATGCACAAAAGAGGATAGTGCAATCAAAGAAGTCATGCAAATGAAGGAAACCATGAAGCAGCCCACCAAAGAGGTAAAGGTGAATTATAGTATTGATTTTTCTCATCCACTTAATTATGGAACAGCTGTTGAACAGGTTGCAAAATTCCACAAGGAAGTAGTGGAAGCCCATCATCATGCCAATGAAGAAGAGGGTATAGAATATTATGATGACTTGAAAAACATTCCAATAGAACAAAGGAAGGAAACACACCTAAGGAAAGTGAATGCAAGCAAGGAAACTATGAGGAAGAGTATGGCTAAACATCAAGCCATTGAAAAGGTAAAAATAAGTTCAAATTCAGATTTTTCAAATGCATATAAGAGTAAGACTACTGCTGTACAGATGGAGATGAAGAAGATTAATAACAAGCCTTCAAATCCAGCAATAGACCATGGCTATGTGATACCAAAATGGCTTAAGGGATCAGCAAATGTAACGAAAGACACAAAGTTCAATCAAGATGATGACTCAAGCAAGAAGCAAATACAAAGCATGAAGAAAGAGGTAGAATGCAAAGTGAGCAAGGCCAGCTATCAAGCAAGACAACATGAAGATGTCAAGGAGCAGAAATTGGTTGGTAAATTGAACAAGTGTCATCCTAAAGCTATGAAGAAGGTATGGATAGCTAAAGGTGAGAAAGAGCATGAGGATACAAAGATGAAAGGTAAGTCAATTGTTTGCAATGAATGGGATAATGATATTTTTGAATCATTTAATGATCTTTTTATGGAAAAGGAGGAATGTAAAATGTCTATGAAAACTAATATTCAGCAAGGAGGGAGTTCCAAGAAGATGGATGATGAAAGTAGAGATGTGAAATCAGTTCACATGTTTGAAAGGAACAAGGAGACACAAGGTAATAGTGTTCCTGTTGTTTTTGATAAGTATATTGATGATGATGAAGAAACCATAAAGTGGATGAATGTACTTATAGAGGATGAAAGACAATCTGGTCCTAAGTTTGATATAGAACATGAAGATTTGGATGAGCATGTGTTGAGTGAAGAGTTGAAGAGGATAGAAGAGTTGTTGAACCCTCCAAGAGAGTTATGTAGAGACACCTATCAACCTGGTGACACTGTTGACCAAATGAAAAATGAATTAAGGCAAGAACAAAGAAAGATGGTGAGGGCAGATTTGGACAAAGAACAGCATGAAGACAATCAAGGGGCTTCATGGCCTCAATGTTTTTCTACTAAGGTTGCTTTTAATGTTTTGAATGCAGGTATGGAAGATGAAAACTTTGGAGACACATATGAAGATGAAGAAGCATGGAAGTGGGAGATGGCAGCTGAGAAAGAGATGAGAAGGACATATCTAAAGAGGAAGAAAAGCAAGAAGATGGAAGATAAAGACAAACAGCAGTATTAGCATTCACAAGAAGACCTTGGGATCCAGGTATATAATGAAGACTAATGCATGGAGGAAGCATTGCATTTGAACTAAGGTTCAAATTGTTCCTAGAGGGAGAGTATGATGCAGGAGCATCTACACAAGACATGGTTATGATTAAATTTAAATCCAAATTATTGTATTTTCCCTCCTAAATGTGTTAATGAGGAGTAATTGTAAAAAGTGAAAGGATAAAAAAAAATGATTGTTGAGCTGTTGAGGAAATGAGGGGAATGGTTGAAATCTTTCAACCATAAGATAACATTGGAGATAAATCTTCTCATATTAGAATATGCTGGTAAATTTAAAACTGTTTCTTGTTTTAAATCCTCAGCCCAAGTTGGGCGTAACAGTCAGAGAAGAGGTTCTGGGAAAAGAACAAAAAGAAGTAAATTCATTTAAAAAGAAAAAGGGGACGTAGAGAAGAAAGGAGAGAGGAAGCATAGAGAAATCAATGGAGAATTCAGTGAAAAGGAGGTACACCTGAATTTCCAGGCCGAAGCAAAGTAGCTCTCAGTCCATTCACATAAGTGTCTGAAAACATAAACCAGTCTGACCAGACCTGGAGAGCTTTCAACACTCTCTCCTTCAAAGCTTCTACAGTTATCCATCCAGTTATGTTTTTGTATAAGTCATTAAAGCTTTCCATAATGTTAGGTAAAGTCGCTTCAAACTTTGTCCTATATGCAGATGCATTTTTTTTAACGGGAGCACTGTTGTTATGAAGAATATCAGAAACTAACATAAGCCTTACAAGCTTTGCTGTAAAGGCAGTTTCTCAGTGTGAAACTCAAACGCTGGACTTGAATTCCATTGTATTTGCCTTGGCACATGCAATTGTTCTTGTTACGTCACAGGTCCCTGTTACAATGGATCTTATTCTTGCCGAATTTGAAAATACAGATTAAAGGGAGTCTGGTCAAAGACCAGTAATTATGCTTGTAAGTGTGGTGCATCGCTATGTGTGTGGAAGTTTGTTCCACGTATATATCACCATAGTTTTAATGATGTAACTTGTCCGTCTGGAATGAAACAATCGGAGCAAAGTACATGGAGAAGCGCTAGTGATAATGTCATATTTATGTTCATTGGAGGTCCCCACAGTCGCAAGGCATTCACAAGGAACAAGGCACAGCTGAATGCCACTTTCAATCATTACAAAGATGAATATGGTCATCATATCAACAAGGACTTGAAGAATGAGAAGCTGGATGCATTGCGAGTTGTTATCAAATGCATTTGCTTCCTTGAAAAGTACTTTGCCAAGGTGTTGAGGCAATCTATAGACAAACTCGGGACAGATGAAGAGGGACTTTTGCGGGTAGTGGTGAGTCATGCTGAAGTTGACATGAAGCATATCAAAGAGCAGTACTTCAAAAGAACGAGCAAGTCATTAGGGCATGCAATAGCAGCTGACACTTCTGGAGACTACCAAGACTTTCTGCTTACATTGATAGGCAAAGACTAAAGTCCAAATCTGAGCTCTCATATCTCTGTAAGTGTATGGTAATTCATGTTATTAGCTTTAAGTTATGATGCTATGCTTCTATAACAACTGCGGCCATTCTTTGAAAGGATGAGAAAGCTGAAGCTATGAAGTTATGCTACTTGTGATATTATAAGTGATAGAGAAGTGTACTTTGCTTGGGTTTTGCTTGTGATTATGTGATTGTGTTCATTGCAAACCTTTCTCATATCGCTGAGTCGTTTGTATATCAGTATTCAATGTTTAGACTTTTCAGCAATATTACCACGTATATACAGACTGAGTTTTTATATTGGTAAGGCATCCCTTTCAGCCAAGAACAATGCATTGTGGGATTTAATTACCACATTTGAGATGATTCTCATTTATTCTATAAGGCTGTTAAGCCATGGTGGAGGGTCTTGTTAAGCAAAGCCGTGTTGATGCGTGGGCATCAACTTGATAAGGCCTGAGTGTATATGTTGATTAGGCTATTAAGCTACATCCACAGTGGGGATACATCATTACAGCGCTTTTAGCAATATACCTGTTTGCAGACAAATGCCAGAGCTGTCTATGGTCAAGTATTCATCAAGAAGATAGAGAATCTTGTAGCTATTCATCTCTTTGCAAAGATTTCTACTATTTTGTAAAATGTGGGATAGAGAATAGTAGCTTCCATCTTTTCTCAAGGATTGTTATCTTTTGTAACAACACGAGAGAAATGAATCACATTTATTCTCAAGGATATCAGGGCACATCTCTTCTCAGAGGTAGCAACTCTTGTTTCATTTTGGAGATAGCCATACATACCTTCCACATAAATGAAGCTGTAAAGTTATTGGTTCATAATATGTTCTCTTTGTACATTTTACTTCAATTCATCCATGATTTGTTTTTTTACAGTTTTGCAATCTTACTTTCTGTTACAATTGTTTAAATAAAAATGTTTCCATTTTTAGCACATTAAGTTTTGCAATTTATTGTGTTGTCCACTGGATCACATTCAATAATTCTACCACTCAAATGTTTATTTGTTATTTTATACTTTGAGAAAAAGATGTTTACTTTTTATTTTATATGTGAAAAAAGTGTTTTTTAATGTGCTAAATATTGTGAATAAATGTTGATATATTATGTTTTAATTTGTTTTATGTTCTGAGGTGGAATAGTATTTTCAAGGTCTTTGATTTTATTTTGCAATTGTTACACATTTGTATTGATGGGAAACCCTTCTCTTTTACTTGGGAAGGGGATACCCACTTGTTAAGAAGGCACCAAATAGATATTTCTTATCCACACTTGCAAGAGATTGCTCGACTTTTACTCTATCATCTCTTATGATTTATGCTTTTGCTCTTCTTATGCTATTATGCATTATTTCTTATTATAGGAATGTTTTTTTTTTTTAATATTTTTGTCGTCTGTCATGAGACTTGTTAGATTGATTATTGTATGGTTCATGTTCGCATGACGTTGATGGTGAATTCCATATAATCCAATTTGGAATTTATAATCTTCATACTAATTGTAATCAATTAAGCATCACAAAATGTGTTATGATAACTCCAAACTTTTTTGAATGTGTATTTGATATATTTGTATTGGTCACTACCTATAGCTAGATTAAAATCTTTAACTTGTGTTGACCATCTTTTATTTGTTCTAATTGTTTAATATGCTCTTAATCTCCAAAGAGTATCCTAAAGCTTGTTTTTCCATGGGTATGTCCTCATAAAGCACACAAGATAGATTACAACTTCTAGTTGACTCATAAGCATAATGGTTTTTTAAATTTATATTGGTGCTATTTGTAATCTTGGATATCTTTTAACATGTGTACTATGACCCTTCTATTTTTTACAACGTGAGGCTTGCTTTGTATTTTTGGGGGTAAAAAGGGGTGTCTAGAGGGAAGTGTTTAGCTAAATACTTATCTTTATGATACATCATTTACATGACATGCATTCGTTTAATGGTTGTTCTCATATAATAAGTTCATTCTTCAAGGTTTGGGAACCATCACGTAGTTAGCTTTTATATAATTGATGCCATTACCTTTTCCTCCATTGTTACTACGGGAAGGTAAGAACTCTAAAAGGAGGTGAGATGTTTGTTTTGCCTTTTTAAATTCATTTCTGAAAAAGGTTGCGACTTTTCCTTTTCATATTAAACGATTTACCTCCTCCAAAGTATCTGTAGAGATTCCATGCTACTCAACGACGTGTATACACTAAGTAAACAAATGTCACCTCAATAACATCTCATTAAATTGTCATGTCATCACCTCAACTCATCATCCCACTATATGACTAGGCGTACATATAAATCTAATTATGAATTCACTAAAGATATTTAAATTCTATATTAAAACAAGAGTCTTGAAATATAAAATTCCGTTGAAAGTTATATGTAAGATAATTAATAGTAAATAACAGTATTTTAAATATCTAATTGACAAGAAACATCATAAAAGATATAAATATAAATACCATTACAATACATAGATCTATTGCTTGTACAAAACCTTTATTAAAAAGGAAGTTTAGAAAAATTGCCTCTAAAAATTTGTAAATTTTTAAGGAAGACATCTTATGTCCACAATTTAATTGTATTTAACAAATTTTCAAAATACAAACCAGAGAAAGTTTGTAGATGGACCATACGAAAAGGAAAGATGACTTAGTCTTTATCCTTTTAAGAATTTAGAGAAGCTGAAGGCTCTTATACTTCGTTAAAGAAAATCCCAATTATGGATGTGAAAAGCCTTCATTTTAAACTTTGAATTTCTTTTGGTTTTAGAGATAAAGTGGATTAGATGGAATATCCGAATGAAGCACCATAAAAGTAGGTATAGCATTGTATTGTAAATTTTTGCATTCTTTTTGGTGAAAGAGTTATGTGGGTTCCGCCATTGATCAACTCCAATTCTAAAACAAAAATTGTTTACTTTATTTTGAATTCTAGTACTTTGACTTGCAGCTGTAACTGCTCTTCGAAGTGGTGACAAAGGAAAATGGATTGATCTTTAAATTGGTTACAATGGAATTAAAGTACACAGTTTTTATTTTTTTAAAGTATCATGCTTTATAATTTTATAATTGTCTTGTTCATCCATTGCCATTTAATCTGTATGAATCTTTGTGTTCATTTAGTTGATCACATAATTAAAATCTTTCTAATACTTTATAAAATATTTAAACGAGTTCATCAAATTTAAAATGTAATCGTATAATATTTCAACAATCAAAATAAATTATTCATATATTGAATTTCATAATTAAAATAATATTTCACATATTTATATAATTAGAATAATAATAAAATTTATAACTAAAATGAACAAAATCTACACGATTGAACACCATTCTATTAACCATTAATTATCGTTTTATCAAATCAATAAAAGACTTTTTATAATTCACAATTTAATTTAGAAAACAAAAGGACATTTCATCAATTTTTAACTGAAGTAGCTTACCGATACAAAATGAGAGAAACATCACTAACATTGAAATGAGACTCTCACACAAATTTGATAATGATCTACATAAATCACAATCGATTTAAGATAATATTGTTGATATGGAACTTAGGAAAGAATTAGTGAATAACACATTTAACAATTTACATATATTATTGCAAAAATATATATGAAATAATAAAGTTTAAAATGTAAATCATAATATTAATAAATAAAGATAAACAATAGAATAATAGACACCATGTTAGTACTAAAAGTTGTGACATTATATTATACAATAGTTATGTATAATGAATCTAAAAGTTAGATGTGCTATAAGATATTTAGTCGTTATTTTTTTTTTGTTTCTACCGAAAAAAAAAATAGATGTGATATGCAAAAAGTAGTTTTACATCAAAATGTAATACTTCTACTTACACATAATACAATAAGAGATAATCAGAGTTACCCTATTAAAATAGTGAAATCAAATTTAATTATACTAAACAATATTCTAGAATAAATAATAATTGTAAAAAGAGGTTTATAAAAGAATAGTTGATTATTTTGCAAGTCTAGAGATAGTAAGAAGAAATAAAAACTAAAAAATAGGTTTAGATGGCAAGATGAACAAAATCCATGCACGTCAACAAATTTTGAAGAAAGAAATCAATGCACCTCAACAATCAATTCGTGGATGTAGTCCTAATCCTACATGACTTTTCGTGCCAGCGTAAACAAGTGGCACAATGCAATAAAGACTTCAATGCTTGAATCAAAATCTACTCTAAATAATTGATTTTTTCTCTTCACTAAATGCTTAGCTCTAGCTTTCAAAGTTCACTTATCACTCATGTGTTGTGTCTCTTATTTTCATGTCCTATATGCACTAATGCACTTGTGTATTTATAGACTTATAAAATTTAAATTAGGACCAAATTGGCACGCGAGCTGACACACAATAAACATGAAAGGCTAATAAACGAGGAACATAAAGCATGGAGACCCAAAATAAGAGTCATAAGGGTCCACACAAGAACCATAAATTGTAAAGTTATGGGCAATATGCCCAAAACAATAGTAAAACAACCAAAGAATAAAGGGAAAATGAAATATCCCAAAATGGGATATTTGCTAAATACACACAAATATATAAAAACTAAAGTCACTCTTACTAACTCACACTCAACACTTCGGAAAATATAAACTGATTCACTCTCACTCAAACAACAACAATCTAAACTCAACTCTTATACTAAAATTTGAAAATATATTTTAAATAAAATATGGGGATCACTCATGAACAACACAATAAACTTGCAAAGGCACTACACATTTTTTATTACAAATGATATTGATGGATATAAAGTCCATAAACACAACTCTCACATAAATAGATTACAATGTTGATATATATATGGAAACACTTACATAAAAAGTAATACTACAAATAAATATGATTTAAATATCACACTTACAAACTATACACACTCAATCTACTATTTCAACTTTGAATATGAATACACCTGATTAGGGTGGATCTTTCACCACCAAATCCAATAACTTTGAATGAAGCTTACGTGTAATTCCTAAATGGAGTCACCAACACCAGCTAGGGAGGATCTTTCACCACCAAAACTAGTTACAATACTCCAAGGAATTAATCCAAAAGAAGAGGATATGAACATAAATTTAATATCAAAAAATAAGGGGTTTTATGATTTCAAAAGATAATATTTACAAAGGAGAAGCCTCATACTTATATAAATGAGAGGGAGAGAGAAAGAAGAGGGAAACTTGGAGTAGAAGCAAAGAAATGTGTTATGGCTATGGTGGTTGCACTATTCATCAATAGTGCCAATTGTCTCTCACATGTGCCAAACATCTTTCAATATCTTTTTTTTTACTTTCTCCATGTGACTCTAAAATGAGCAGGAATCTCCTTTCCAATTTGTCCCCCACTTGAATCATTAATAGTAAACCATGTCTCCCACCTACCCATGTGTACACACATAAATCAAAAGATTCCTCATCTTTTGACTTCAACAAGGATGCCCCACATCACATGCATGAGAGAAATGATGAGATTCTCAATCAATATGTTCTCCACATACTCTCCTTATTCCTCCCTTGTGATCAAGTGAAGAATTGCACCCCACTTTCTCTCATTCACTTTCATTAATTAAAAATACCATGTGGGCCATGCCATATTCCTAGGGAACACCTCACCACTATGCTAGCTCATCACCATGCCACATCATCATGTATAGTCACTCATGAATAGTACCAATGAATAATAACTAGTGAATAGTGTTTGTGAATAGTGTTAGAAAAATATTAAAATTGGTCAATATTATCACAACATCAATTTTCTTGAACAATAAGACTTGACAAATTCTCCCTGCTCAAAATTGTTTGTCCTCAAGCAATTACAAACCATTATGCTCAAAATTCAATGTGTTATTGTAATGAATCCATCTGTAATATTCATATAATTTGGCCTCTGTCCCTGTTAAGTGAGTCAACTTCTGCAAAAATGTACTACAAGATAAACTATCTCCAAAATTCATATAATCCTTGTACCCCTCATATAATTTTATCACCTCTTTGAAAACCAACTTGTTCTCAAAGAAATGTGTATGACTCACAACTTTGCTAATGCAACCCTTTAGAAAACCCACCAAATAATGCATGATTAGACTTTCCCACTTATGATTTAGAATAAGAAATGAAAACATAGTTGGACTAAATTCTCTAGTTTGAACATTACCAGGATGCCAAACAAATCTCAATATCTTTCCACCATGTGTTTGATGCACCATTTTGATTAAAATTAAAGTACCATCATGCCAAGTTTGCAGTCTCCTTTCTTGTAACCCAAATAATAAGTTGTCCTCAATAGCCACACTAGAATACTTGTAATGATTGGATTTAGTAGCATAGAATATCTCATGCCAAAGAATATCAACACAATCAACAATTACAATCCCACTATCTATCATGATCATGGGCAATAGAAAAATTAATATGTTAAACAAAAAAGCATTATTCTCAGCTTACCTCATCATGGTGTTCCAAAAATGATGCAGATTAAACTCAGTCATTTAGATGATACAATTGATGACAACAGTGTTAAAACTAAAATTTGAATTCATAGATATCTTGGGAATGCTTCCACTATCATAAACTGATAGTACCTCATTAGTACTCAATCTTCAAGTGTTACAAAGGCAATCCTGTGCACACCAACTACAATCATTGCTGCAATATCTGAAAATACAAGGTTATCAACATAAAGTGATTGCAACAACCAGTATTCACCTATGTGAAAGCTAGAAATAGTTGAACCCTATCTGAAAAAGTCCCACAAGATGTTGCCATAAGACCTCTACCAATCAACTCTAACCAGAAAACATTCCAAGTATGATTCCTTATGATATTTTTTTGGATGTATAAAATGAATAACTTATCAACCATGTTGGAATTGAGGCCTCTAACATCCATCTTGGAATGTTTCCCTTTATTATAATTAAGAGATAAAAATAGAATTAAAAGATCTCCATACCTTGGCTTGAGATTAACATGTTTGTCTCTCTTTGCCAACACAACATCTTCATCTCTATATCTCACCTTCATCCCTTCGTGAGTAGGCTTATCAGTGTGTAAAGAGGAAGATGTGGTTCTATCCTACATACTTTGGATCTTGATATAAAAATAATCATCTCAAATCACCAAAACTTGTGTATGTTTTCTGTTGGGTGAATATTTTGTCACCAGCTAACTGATGGGCAAAATAGGGTGTTTCAACCACAGCATAGGGAGATTGATCGGCCAGATGTGCATGTTTACCACATCAAAAGGGGACAAATCTCTCCTCTCATCAAGGGGAGGTTTCCTATAAATATGAGGAGCTATATACTATATATATATTCAGAAAATAACACTCAGGGGTAAGACAACACAGTCCATCTCTCTTTTTTCAGAGATGATGTTCACAAACAAAGGAGAAATCTAGGTGGAAACACTGAAGGCACTTCTCTTCTTTCAGATGTGGTCTTGCAGCAAATAGCAGTTCTTTCTGATAGGTAACAAGAAACTGGTAATAGGGGTGTAGTAACCAGCAAAATGAGGTGTATCACAAAGTCTCCACCTCAACTACCCAAAAGTGAGATATGAAGGACAATGAAGGCACAAATTCATCCCAAGGTCCTTTACACATAAATAGAAAATAGACAAACACGATAAAGGCAATTATGGTAGCACAAAGTCTTCCCACAGTTGGCTTTAGGACACTTCCTGATTACTTCCACTAGTTCTGCTTATTTCATTAAAATGGACAAGAACACATTCAGGAAACAGACATAAGAACAATCTCCTAAAATGACACAAGCTATAACAGCACAAAGTTTGGAAGTAACTTGCTTTCTCATTCAAACAAAGAAATATGATTAACAACCTGAGCTCAAAGTCTCAGTGATCGCCTCACAATTTTGGCAGAGTTTTACTTCTATAACCAAAAATATCTCTCTTGCATAAAATAGGAGATTACAACATATAGTAGCCAAGAAAGGCTTGGCACTTTGTTTCATGGAATGGCTCATGCTGCATTCAATGCCTTGAAGGCATTTTTAGTTTTGTCAAGGGGCCATGCTAGAACAGGGTGTTTGCCTTAACTGTGGCGTGTCTATTCATCTCAAATGTCTTCTCCTGGGCCTGGGTTGTCTGGTCTGTCTTCAAATATGTACACAGTTGTCCCCTCACTTTTATTCCAAGGGAGAAAAATAGGCCACACCTTTTAATGCTTGTGAGCTCTGACGTCTACTTGGTGGACTGTTCCACCTACTGGAAATAAATCTTACCTAGATATTTCTAGTCTTTCCCTCTTTCTTGTTACAATTTGAGCTCTTGGGATATCTTTTCCCTTTCTATTGGCTCTTTCAGCTCCCTCTTCAGCTGGTCACTGAGTTTGTTTTTAGGTTTTGCACCATATTTGAAAATCAACAGATATTTCATTACCCTAAATTTGACATCCGTGGGGATGTCATTGGTTCACTGGTTCAACGGTTTGGGTGGCCTCCTCGGCTCCTTGGCTCCATCACTTCTTTGGTTCATTCGCTTTCCTTTGCTTAGAGCTTTCTTTTAACTATTGAACTCGTTGAACCATTGAACCATTTTGGTTCAAGGTTCAACGGTTCATCCCCTTTCTTATAAGCCTTTGTTTTCTCTAAGTCTTTCGAAGCTTTGAAAATTCCTTTGGATTTATCAAGCCTGCAAAGTCTGTAGAAACCAACTTGCAGAGTCCATAGAATCTAGTCTACAGAGTCCATAGAATCTAGTCTACAGAGTCCATAGAAACTAGTCCGTAAAACCAAGCCTGCAGAGTCCGTAGAAACAAGCCTACAGAGTCTGTAGAACCAAGCCTGCAGAGTCCATAGAAATAAGCTTGCAGAGTCCATAGAAACCAACCTACAGAGTCCATATAATCATTCCTTCAGATTTATATCTTTGGAACCTCCCAAAGGGAAGGTGTCCCTTCGAGCCTTGAGAGGGGTCCATTTTTTGGTCGTCGAGAGCCCCTCGTAAGGGTACCTGCCCTTTGGGATCCTTTAGGCGGCCTTCTTCTTCGAATCCTTTAGAAAAAATGTCTGAAGGAATTTCTTCGAACATTTTGTCCGAAGGAAATCTTTCCTTTGCCTTAGTCACTTTCCGTCAGGCTTTTGATCATTCCTTCGGACATTTTGTCTGAAGGATTTCCCTTGTAAAACTAGTCACAGAAAATCTTTTTGAAGGATATCTTTTTGTTCCCTTTTGTTCACTGCCTTCTGCAAGGGCACTTGCCTTTTGTTCACTACCCTTTGCAAGGGCACTTACCTTTTGTTCACTACCCTCTGCAAGGGCACTTGCCCTTTGGGCTTTGGGGGACTCCTTTGAATAGTTCGATTGAACCGACTGATTGAACCAACTTTGGTTCAACAGTTTAATCTTTTATTTGACTCATTCAATTGACTGCTTGAACCAACCGCTTTGAACTATTCGGTTGAACTTTGATTGAACTCATTGAACCTTGAACCTTTGAACCATTTTGGTTTAAGGTTCAATGGGTTAAATCTTCCTTCTTTTCTCTAAGTCTTTTTGAAGCCATTGAACTTGCCAAAGCAGTTGAACTTTTAAAGCTTATCGATGTCGTTGAACCTTTAAACCCATTGAACCTTTGAACCTGTTAGAAGCGGGGTTCAATGGTTCAATCATTTGTTTGAAGCTTGTCAATGAACCTTTTGGTTGAACCTCAACATTGAACCAGTCTTGAAATTGCCTAAGTGTTGAGAACTTGTTTCTTTGAGAGAGCTCACCTGTTGAAGTCATTGAACCTGCTAGTCCCTTAACTGAAAAAGCTTGAAAAATGAAGAATTTGAATGCTCAAAACATTTTTTTGAGAAGGGAAGAGAGGATTTTGGCCTGCAGGACCAAAATAGTTCATATGTTGTCCCAAAAATGAGTGACATATTTTGGGAACAACAGCTGGCTCCAGTTGAGGAACTTCCTTCAGTTGAAATTTTGAAACAGCTGAGGGGAGTAGAAATTAGAATCTCCAGTGCCTTCAAGTATGCCATGAGTCGTGTTAACCAAAAAAAAAGGTGCCAAAAATGAAAATGAAAAGCACAAAACAGAACTAAAGACTATACAAATATACATATGCACAGATGATCTTATCTAATACTTCAAGAATTGAAGTGCTTCAGATGTTGTCCATTATGAGGCAGAGAAAAGGGCGTGCCATCTTGATACTTCAACAAAAGACTGTTTTCACCATTGAGCTGATGGATAATAAAAGGGGCTCTCCATAGGGAATTGAATTTCCCATGCATTCCCTTTAGTTCTCTTCTCTTGTTCCATAATAGAACTTGATCTCCAATATGGAAATCACACGTTTTTATTTTTTGGTCAAAGAGCTTCTTCACCAGACTTTGATGCGCAGAAATTCGGTCCACCACCATAGTTCGTTTCTCATCCAGCTCAGTCAAGCACATGATCCTTTTGTCAATGGAGCTTTCATATGTCTGATCTTCGACCGCCTTTGCCAATTTTAGTGTTGGCAATTCTAGGGTGATTGGTATCTCTGCATTAAGACCATACAAAAGTTAGAATGGTGACATACCTATCACCCTTTAGGGTGTAATTCTATCTGCCCATAAAGCATCGACTAATGCTTTATGCTAGGTTCGTTGGTTGTCATCCACCAGCTTCTTGATGATGGTCACCAAGTTCTTATTGCTTGATTCAGCTTGGCCATTCCCTTGTGGGAAATAATCAGAAGAGTGGGAGAAGGTGATCCCATAATGAAAGTAGAACTGAGTGATCTCATGAGAAGAGAAACAGGCTGCATTGTCTGTCATAATCTTGGTTGGGACCCCAAACTTGGAAATGATGTTTTCCTTGAGGAAATTGCATACCACTTCTAAAGTAGCATGTTTGGTTGAAATTTTTTCCACCCATTTGGTGAATTAACTTGTGGTTATGAGGACATAATCATGTCCAGCAATCAAAGATGGGTTTACAACACCAATGAAATCGATTCCCATTACTGAAATGGCTTTTCTATTACCACTGGCTTGAGAGGCAGAGCAACTAACTTGGGTCTTCCAATGAACTGTTGGCACAGTTCACACCTTCATACCCATTTGTATGCATCTTGAAATAAAGTAGGCCAGTAATACCTGGCTCATAGAACTTTATGGGTAGTCACAGGAGCAAAAAAATGTCCTCCACAGGTCAGATTATGGAAGGACTTCAAAAATTAGTTATGTTGTTCTTTATCCATGCAGCGAAAGAACACTCCATCAAGGCTTCTCTTATACAGGTTGTTGTCCCATAAGACAAAATTGGCAGCTTTTAATTTAACGGTCCTCCTTTCTTTACAAGACAAGTGAGTAGGACACTCACCATAGGTAAGGAAATGAGTAATATTTGAATACCACTCATTCATGGTGGAGACAAAGATGATTGTTGGCATGTCCTCCACTTCTGTCTCTTCATGCCCTGCTTCTTTGGGTCTATTGTCAGCAATCAATTGGCAGAGGCCCCTTCCTCGTACAAGCTTCATTGGTTTGATAACTAAATCAAACTCCTAGATTTTGGCAATCTAATTGCTTTTTTTGGTTCCAAACTCCTGTTGAGTTAATATAGATTTAACTGTGGTATCAGGAACCACGGCAGTAACTTGTGAATTCAGAATGTAAAAATAGAAGTGTTTTACTACCTTTACCACTGCATAAGCATGTTTCTTCATGTTTGAATACTTCAGCTCATGAGCTTTGAGAGGACAACTCATGAAGGATATGGGAGATTCCACACCTTCTTTGTTCTGTTGAACCAAAATTGCTGAAAGTGTGTGCTCAGAAGCATAACTATACACTGTGAAATTTTTGGTATAATCTGGACAAACCAAAATTGGGGCGTAGGCAATAGTTGTCTTGATGTCTCAAAATGCCAATTTGCCTTCTTCAGTCCAGCTGAAATTGGCCTTGCCCTTCATCATATTTACAATGTGGCGACTCTTCTTAGTAAACTCGGGGATGAACCTTCGTAAAAAATTCACCTTTTCAAAGAAAAAGTGAACTACAGTCTTACTTGTGGGTAGGGTAAGTTCCTGGATGGATTTGACTCTTTCTGAGTCAATCTTTATGCCTTCTCGAGATACAATGTGTCTGAGAAGTTTCCCTTCTGTTACTCTAAAAATAAATTTCTTAGGATTTAGAGAAATGCCATTCTGGCGACATCGTTCCAGCACTTGTTGCAAATGGCGTACATGATCAGGATGATGCTTGGAAAAAATGGTCAAGTCATCAAGGTACACCACAATGAACTTACCAATTTCATCTTTGAAAGCAAGGTCCATTGCTCTCTGAAAAGTGGCACCAGCATTTATCAGGCCAAATGGCATTCTTCGATATGCAAAGGTGCCCCAAGGCGTGGTGAAATCAATCTTGTGTTGGTCTGCTTCACCAACTTCAACTTGATTGTATCCATAAAAGTTGTCTAACATTGATAACATCTCTGAACCGGTCACCATCTGAAGAAATTGGTCCATGATGGGCAGAGGATAGTTATACTTTAAGGAGGATTGATTCAAGTTTCTGAAATACACGCAGAGGCAAATTTTGCCATTCTTATTTCTCACATGGACTATGTTTGCAATCCATGTGGAATGATGGATTGGGAAAATTATCTTAGCATTCAACATTTTCTATATTTCAGACAGAATAGTACCTGATATCTTCAGATTGTACTACCTAGATTTTTGCTTGTAAGGCACCGAATCACTCTTGAGAGGAATTTCATGGCAAATTTCTTCAAGCTTGAGTGACTTCAGATCATTGTAGGAGTATGCCAAAACATCTATGTACTAGCAGAGCAAAGCAATGAACTTGAACTTCTCTTCCTGAGTGCAACATTTCTCAATGTTCACCATCTTGAGATTTTCTTTGGTACCCAAATTTATTTGATCAAACTCTTGAGAGGAGCTTGAATCCATCTATTATTGTTTGATGAACCTATCGTGCTTTTCAAATAGCTTCTCAAGGGAAACTAGGCCTTTGAGATTTTTATTCCCTTTAAGTTACAGGAATTCTTCACCTGCGTCTGAACTTGATTCAGGGGTTGGTTCACTGCCTTCGATATGAAGTTGTTCGAAGCTGCCTTTTTGTTCCAAGAAGGCAATAATTTAGTTGTCGCCATTGAACACTTGCCACTGATTGGCATTATCAGGTACACTTGGTCAGAAGACCAGTTTGATAGTGTACTTATCTCTTTTAAAATTTGAGTGAGGAATCAAAAGAGTTGTAGAAACAATTAATACATCAGCTCGATCATTGAATTCCTTGGAAACTGCAAAAATGCTGAAAGCATCAAAACTTTCAATTTGATCCTAAACTAGATTGTGATAATGGTGCAATATCTCATTTGTGGTTTGGTACAGGTTCTTAACCTGACAAATCACTAGCTCAGCATCTCCTTTGGCGTGAAGGAGTTTGATGCCCCTGTCTTGGGCGGCCTTCAATCCAAGCAACAGTGATTCATATTTAGTAGTATTGTTGGTATTGTTGAACTGCAATTTGTATGAAGGAAAAATATCTCCTTGAGGAGATATCAACACAATCCTGGCTCCTAAACCAGTAGAGGAACAACTGCCATCAAATTCCAGAATCTAGACATCATCAAAAACTAATTTTTTTCTTAGATATCTCTTTGTGTGGAGGAGAGGGTTCCTTTAGGCTTGCACTGTGCTCTCTCATGTCTTATGTTGTTTTATCTTAACTAATTTTTAGGTTGTCATTTTTAGAGGTTTCATCAGCTAAGACAAGAACATCCTCTGTATTTAGGAAGTAATTACCCATGCCTGAAGACTCAAACAGAATTTGAGCTTCAGGTGCTGATGTTTGAGTGACCACGTATTTTGCTTCCTTCTTAGAGACTAATCTCTGCATGACGCCTTTGACTAGGATCCTCACTTCAGACAGGTCCATACTTAATTCTCCATCAACATCTTTACAAAAAATTTGACCAAGAAGGATGCCGTATGAGGCTGGGACGTCAGCCACCAGGATTGTCATCTTGATTCTCTTATTCGAGAATACTGCAAATGCAAATTAGACATCCTTGATTTGTCCTAGCAGTGGCACTTTTTTGTTTTCTATGGAGAAACATCTCCCAAATGTCTTGGTCAGTGTGAGACCAAGGGGTTCTGCCACTTTGGCAGGCATGACATTGTCAGATGCACCTGAGTCTATGATGTCATTGTTCAGCTAGTGTCCATTTATCAGCAGGAAGACATAAAATGGTTCAATCATTTTGAGAGCAGTAGGAGGAGCAATGACAAGGTTATTTTGAGTGGATGTGGGAGTCACCTTTGGAATAATTGGTCCTATAGGGATGGTTTATTCTTCACACATTCCACTAACCTATCCAATTGCTCAGGGTTGGATTGCAGGAATTCAAATTCAAACATTTGAATTTTAGTTTTCTTGACATGGTCGACTATGTCAAATGTCTAAAATGAATTATGAACACGTGAAGGGAGTTCATCCTTCTAGTTTTTAGGGGGGAGGACTGATCTGTAAAAATTGAAGTTGAAGGTGAAGGCATGTTTGGGATACTTACTTTTTTAGCGATTATCGGGTCCTTTGCTTGAAAAGACAGGGTGGTTCCTCATTTGATAATTGAAATTGTAGGTTGAGGTCGCTCCTCTATTTTTTCTTTGTCAGCTTGCTGGGCTGACTAATTCTTGGACTGGGTGAATACAGCATATGATCCATCAACTGCTTTACCTTTACTTTTAGGTTCATTCTGATAATTTAGAAAACCAATGTTGGAGTCGCCAGCTAATTCTTCTTCTCCCTCTATGAAGAGATTAGCATCATCTTCTGAGTTTAACTCAGGCTGGAAAGAGAAATTTTATTCTGCTTCAAGATATTCAACTCCTGAATTGGTTGGAGGTGCTTCAATGGCTAATTTCCCCTGAGGGGGAGGAAGGCGATTTGGCTGCCCTTGATTCCTGACAGCATTACCTTGGTATGACTGATTGAAGAATGTCCTCCTTGGTATATCCTTGTAAGAAAGGGCAGATGACATCCCTTGTGCCATTTGCTTTCTAAGAGCAAGTAACTTATTTTCCAACTTCTGCACCATTTGATCAGTGGTGCCTGTAGGTGAGTATTCAGAAGATGAAGAAGATTTACCTCTGTTAGGATGTCTCCTTATCTTTCCTGCCAAGATAAAGTCATCTTCCACCTCAATAGCCAAATCTTGAGTAGCAGCAAGGTCCATGTAGCTAGCATGTCTCAACAAAAAACTCACTTCAGGCAGTTATGAGTTGATGAAAAAATATCTAAGGTTCTCAGGTGTTGGCTGAGCAATTGTAAGATTCCTGTTCCTCAGCTTGTGAAATTTGGCAATGAAGTCCCTCATAGGTTCATGAGGTTCTTTCTTCATCTATGTGAACTAGGCCAGCAGGGCATGCACATCTTCTGCAAGCTTGAACCTTGCTTCAAAATTAGCTTTGAGAGTGTTCTAGTCAGTCACAGTTTGGGCCTGTAAATGGTATAACCAGTCTACAGTAGCACCTTGTAATGTTTTCATAAATAGCCTGACTACTACGTCTTCATATTCCATACCTATCACACCATAGGCTATGTTGAAAGCTGCAATGTGTTTATTAGGATGAACTCTCCCATCACCAAAGAATTTGAGGAAATTCTTCTTTGAATTGCGTGGTAGTTCATGTAGAGGTGGAGTTAAATTGAGTGAGCCAAAAGAGTTACCCCAAGGGCCTTGAACTACCATTATTTGATTATGGAAAGTGGAGATAACAAATCTGGGTGGAGTATGTATAGGCAAAGCTCTGCTAACAGCAGAAAAAGAAGCTTTGCCTTGTATTGGTGACCTGATATTGGTAGGAGGAGGACTCCTAGTTCGTTGAACTTGAAGTTGTGGAGGGAACAAATCAAAATTACGTTCCTGCATCAATTCAAAAATAGGGTCAACAACACCTTGCGCTCTCTAGCTTCTTGTATAACATGGAGTTGCCAAATTGTAGAATAAAAATGGAAAAGAACTAGCCCTACTTCAGCTTGAAGCTTGAGGCTTCAAACTGCTTGTTCTTCCCTAGCAGAGTCGCCGAAAAAAATTGTTGGGTGAATATTTTGTCACCAGCTAACTGATGGGCAAAATAGGGTGTTTCAACCATAGCATAGGGAGATTGATCAGCCAAATGTGAAATTTTACCACATCAAAAGGGGATAAATCTCTCCTCTCATCAAGGGGAGGTTCCCTATAAATATGAGGAGCTATATATATATATATATATATATATATTCAAAAAATAACACTCAGGGGTAGGACAACACCATCCATCTCTCTTTTTTTAGAGATGATGTTCACAAACAAAGGAGAAATCCAGGTGGAAACATTGAAGGCACTTCTCTTCTTTCAGAAGTGGTCTTCAAGTAAACAGCAAGAGTTCTTTCTGATAGGTAACAAGTAACTGGTAACAGGGGGCATAGCAACTAGCAGAATGAGGTGTAGCACAAAGTCTCCACCTCAACTACCCAAAAGTGAGATACGAAGGACAATGAGGGCACAAAGTCATCCCAATGTCCTTTACACAGAAATAAAAAATAGACAAACACGCTAAAGGCAATTATGGTAGCACAAAGTCTTCCCACATTTGGCTTTAAGACACCTTCCTGATTACTTCCACTAGTTCTGCTTATTTCATTAAAATGGACAAGAACACATTCAGAAAACAGACATAAGAACAATCTCCTAAAATGACAAAAGCTATAATAGCACAAAGTCTGGAAGTAATTTGCTTTCTCATTCAAACAAAGAAATATGATTAACAACCGGAGCTCAAAGTCTCAGTGATCGCCTCACAATTTTGGTAGAGTTTTACTTCTATAACCAAAAAGATCTCTCTTGCATAAAATAGGAGATTACAATATATAGTAGCCAAGAAAGGCTTGGCACTTTGTTTCATGGAATGGCCCATGCTGCATTTAATGCCTTGAAGGCATTTTTAGTTTTGTCAAGGGGCCATGCTGGAACAGGGTGTTTGCCTTAATTGTGGCATGTCTATTCATCTCAAATATCTTCTCTTGGGCTTGGGTTGTCTGATTTGTTTTCAGATATGTACACAGTTGTCCCCTCACTTTTATTTCAAGGAAGAAAAATAGGCCGCACTTTTTAATGCTTGCGAGCTCAGACGTGTACTTGGTGGACTGTTCCACCTACTGGAAATAACTCCTACACAGATATTTTTGGTCTTTCCCTCTTTCTTGTTGAAATTAGAGCTCTCAGGATATCTTTTCCCTTTCTGCTGGCTCTTTCGGCTCACTCTTTAATTGGTCACTGAGTTTATTTTCAGGTTTTGCGCCACATTTGAAAATCAACAGATATTTCATTACCCTAAATTTGACATCCACGAGGACGTCATTGGTTCACTGGTTCAGTGGTTTGGGTGGCCTCCTCGGCTCCTTGGTTTCATCACTTCTTTGGTTCATTTGCTTTCCTTTGCTCAGAGCATTCTTTGAATCGTTGAACCCGTTGAACCATTGAACCATTTTGGTTCAAGGTTTAACGATTCATCCCCTTTCTTAGAAGCCTTTGTTTTCTCTAAGTCTTTCAAATCTTTGAAATTCCTTCAGATTTATCAAGCCTGTAGAGTCTGTAGAAACCAACTTACAGAGTCCGTAGAATCTAGTCTGCAGAGTCCGTAGAAACTAGTCCGTAGAACCAAGCCTGCAAAGTCCGTAGAAACAAGCCTGCAGAGTCCGTAGAAACCAACCTGTAGATGATCCAAAACTCAAAAGTTCTGGTTGATGAATATTTCAATAGCATAGAAATAACAATAATAATGAATTATCTGAGAAGAGACATCGTATTACTTAAATATTGCAATACAAATATAGGTTTATCTCTGGGCTAAGATCTTTGCCTTCCCTTTTCGGGTTACAATGCATTTATACATATTTTGAAAACATCAGGAGATTGAGTGGCTCAAGGAATTAACGGTGACCATTTAAGAATGAGTGGCTCGAGAGAAATAATAGAATTAAACTAATACAACACTCGAGGACATAATGGCTCAAGGAAATAACTGTCACCGACAATGTGACTTCCAAGAATGAAAACAATACAAAATTTGAGGAATTGTAACTCGAATGGTCACCCAAATTGTTGCCTGGATTATTTCTGTCACCCGATTGGTCACCCAAAGTGTTTATCAGATCATTCCTCCCTCCTTGAAAGGCAATGGTCCCCATTGCGTCAATATTCCCGGTCAGGTGGGGTAGTTGTGTCTTGATTTGATTCTCTGTGAGCCACTCACCTTGGTGGCTAAGTTGGCCTCTTCTGACCACTCAATACAATGGAATAGAGCGTCCTCTTATTGTCTTCATCCAAGTATCCACAATCTAATCCTCTTCTACTGGAGCAAAACTTTGTGGATCAAGCTCATCAATGTCTAGTTGTTCTGCTACAACTGAAGTGTCCAATAGAGGTGGGTGATATGGTTTGAGGAGCTCCACATTAAATATTGAATGCAGGCCAAGGTAGGCTGGTAGGTTCAACTCAAAAGCATTTTCTACAACTTTTTTGGTGATGGTGTATGGACCATATCACAGACACTGAATCTTTCTGTGTGGGCCTGCAAGTCGTTCCTTTTGAAGCCGTAACCAAACCTTGTCACCCACAACAAAATGGTGTGCAATCCTATGTTTGTCATGGTGTAGCTTATACTTATGATTCATCTTCTCTAGGATGTCGTGAACTTATTGCTAGATATGTTGCATTTATTCAATAAACTTTGTCACTTTTGTTGCCTCAGATCTTCCATGAGGTGTGTATTCCATGGTGGAAAATGGAACAACTATATCAATTGGTGCCATGGGTTGGAACCCAACACATACTTGGAATGGATTGTGCTTGGTCGAGCTGTGCAGCGCCTGATTATATCCATGTTGTATGAAAGGAAGTCCCTCGTCCCATGTGCATGGATGTTTAGAGTGATACATCTGAATCATGTGAATAATCAAGCAGTTTACCACCTCGGTCTGACCATCAGTTTGTGGATGGAAGGTTGTGGACTTCATCAACTTAGTATCCATCATCTTCCATAGAGTGGACTAGAAGATGCTCAGGAACCTACTATCTCGATCTGAGACAATGGACTTGGGGAGACCAAAATGGAGCCATATATGACTAAAATATATTTGAGTAGTTTCCTCAGTAGACATATTTTTCTTACAAGCAAGAATGATAGCCATTTTTGAAAAATGATCAACTACCACAAAAATACAGTCCTTGCCATGTTTGGAAGTGGGAAAACCTGAGAGAAAATCCATTGAGATAGATTCTCAAGGCCTGGTTGGTTCTGGCAATGGCGTGTACAATCCTTGCTTCTTATTTGTTGGCTTGGCTATTGCACATGGGGTGCAAGATTTGAGATATCTTTCCACATCTTTCCGCATATGGGGCTAGTAAAAGTGTTTTTGAAGAACTGCCAATGTTTTTTTGATACCAAAGTGACCAGCTGTCCTACTGAAGTGTGCTTCCCATATCATCTTTTATTGCTCTACAATAAGAACACAGATGTGCCCCATATGGTAGAGGACATTATCTTGCAAACAGAAGCCATAAACATGTTCACCTTTTTGGAGCGCTTGATATGTGTCAGCAAAGGTAGGATCTGCTTCATACAGAGCACCCCAAGTAGTAGTCTCATGTCTGCACAGGTCAAGAACTGTTGTGAGTGCAGTAATTTAAAGGTGGCTCAGGCAATCTACAGCGATATTTGAGCTCCCCTTTTTGTGTTTGATTATCAGGTGGAATTGCTGAAGATACGTGGCCCACTTTTGGTGCCTCTCATTTCGTAGTTTGCTTTGTGTCTGGATGAATTCCAATGGTCTGTGGTCAGTGTGGATGACCATCTCTTTCCCCAAGATGTAGTGTTTCCAGTGTTTGCAGGCTTGTACAATGGCATAGAGCTCCTTATCATATGTTGGATATTTCCTAACTGTATCAGTGAAAGTTTCACTGTGGTATGCAACAGGATGGCCATGTTGCATGATGACAGCTCCCATGGCATATTCAGATGCATCTGTCATCAACTCAAATGGTTGATGCAAATATGGCAAGGCAAGAATAGGGGCTGAGCAGAGTCTATTCTTCAAATTCTCAAATTCCCTTTGTTGTATTTCACCCCACTGAAATGTAGCTTTAGCTCCTCCTTTAGTCACTTGGGCTAGTGACCAAGCAACATGTGAAAATCCAAGAACAAACATGTGGTAGAAATTTGCAAGGCCCAAAAAGCTACAAAGCTTTGTGAGGGTCCTTAGTGTGGGCCATTCTCAAATAACTTGAATCTTTTTTGGATCGACATGGACCCCTTCCTCATTCACAACATACCTGAGGTACTGAATTGTTGTCATTTTGAATGTGCACTTGTCAAAATTTGAGTACAACTTGTGCTCTCAAAGAGTTTGAAGCACCTTACGGACATGTTGCAAATGTTCTTCCCATGTTTTGCTATAGATGAGAATGTCATCTAAGTAGACAACCACAAATGAGTTTGTGAAGGGTCGTAGGATGTCATCCATCATCCTCATGAAGGTTGCAGGTGCGTTAGTTAGGCCAAAAGGCATAACCAACCATTCAAAGAGCCCCTCCTTAGATTCGAATGCAGTTTTCTAGACATCAGTGGGATCGATGGGAATTTGGTGATAACCAAATTTGAGATCAATTTTGGTGAATAACTTCGCACCATGGAGTTGGTCCAGCAAGTCATCAATTATGGGGAGAGGGTAGCGATTCCTCACAGAGATTTTATTCAAGGCTTGGTAGTCAATGCAAAGCCTCCATGTTCCATCTTTCTTCGGTGCCAAGATGATTGGGCTACCACAAGGTGAAGAGCTTGGCCTGATGTGACCCCTTTGGATCAATTCTTGAATCTGTCTTTTTATCTCATCATTCTCTAAAACTGATCTACGATACACAGGACTGTTAGGCAAAGGTGATCTTGGGATTAAATTGATAGAATGTTTTACCTAGAAATGTAGTGAAACTCTTGTGGGTGACTTGAATAAGTCATCATATTCGCTTGTGATTCATCTTATCTACTTTTGTTGTTGTGTTGATTGTGTAGTTAGGACCGCAACACTGGCCTCCTTGGATTTCTATGGTTTGACCACCATGAGAATAAATTGCTTTGTCTTCTCCACCAATCTATTGCATTGCTTAGCACTGATTAGGGAGACATATGTGGGAGGTGGTACCTCTGGTACCCTATAGCATCGTGTTCCAAGAGTGAGGGTGATCTTTCAAGTTTGAGATTCATAAATTCCATATCGCTCATACATGAACGACTGACCAAGGAGTATATCACAAACATCTAGATTGACCACATCACACAAGACTTCATCTTGGAATGGTTTTATAGCATATGAAAGAAATCACTGATGGGTGACATGAAGGTCTCTCCCTGGGCTCAACCACCCAATACTATAGGGCTTTGGATGAGGCTTCATGGATAGACCTAGACTTTTCACAACCTCAGCCAAGATTAAATTCTTTTGACTCCCACTATCAAGAATGAAATGCAGAGGCTTACCTTTTACCCATAATTTGGAGTGAAACAATCTTTCTTTGTCATCTGGTCTTTCCTCACGGGTCTGTGATGAAGTGACCATGTTGTCAGGCTTAGCATCTACAATTTCTTCTTCGTCCTCTTCGACTATAGGTTGTGTATGAGGCAGAGTAGTAGACGTCGAGTATTGTGACTCAGAGAGCAGTGACTTGATGGCTCGACATTCTTCTTTGGAGTGAGTTCCAATTTTGTGGTAATCACACCATTTTCTAGCCTTCCCCTTCTGGGATTTCTTATCTTGAAACTCCTTCTGCTTCCAATTTTGGCCTCGTGTTTGACCTTCCTTGTCACTTTTCCATTTTGAAGGTTGACTCTTCATATTCTTCCTACCATGCTTCTGTTCAATCTTCACTGCAAATTTATATGCCTCACCAAGGGTTTCCAAATTGAAGTTCCATTTCCCCCCGGATGTACCATTGTAGTCCACCACGATATTTGAGAGTTTTATGTTTCTCACTTTCTTGAATGCCTAGTCTTGTAGACAAAGAATGAAAAGTGTATGTGTAATCTTGAACAAATTGGTCCTTGCCTTGGTGAAGTTGTTGCCACTGTATGTACAGATCATCATACGCTCCAATGGGATAATATTCTTCTTTTACTGCTTCCATAAAATCATCCCAGGTAGGTTCCACCCCAAGGGCAATGATATATGTACTGAACCTCTTTTTGTACACTTCCCACCAGTTTTCATGGGCAATGATGATTTAAAAGAGCAAAAGTGATATTTTCTCTATCAGTGAACTTATTTACAGAGAAGTAGGAAGACAGTTGATCCAACCAATTTTCCATTGCATCAGCATTGATTTTGCCTTCAAATGTGGGAATATCAAAATTTACCTGAACCTTGAAGGGTGTTGGGGCACTAAAAGTAATCTCCCTTGACGAGGAGCCAGGATGTGTAGCCGCGGAGCCAAAATTTTCCATCGAAAGTGTTTGAAGAATTTGAGCAAATTGTTGGAGCATCTGCGCTTGTTGCCACTGGAGGGCTTCATTCACCATTTCCTTGAAAGGATCGGATGTCTCGGTGTCATCTGCCATTTGAGGTCATTTGGGGTGCACAGGTGAAACATTTGGAAGCTCTGTCGCTTCCCACCCAAGTTTCCCGTATCTTGACCTTGTCCTCAAGAACATACACTCTCAAGACAAATTGCTCTGATACCACTAATCCAAAACTCAAAAGTTCTAGTTGATGAATATTTCAATAGCATAGAAATAACACAATAACAATGAATTCTTTGAGAAGAGACGTCGTATTACTTAAAGATCGCAATACAAATATAGGTTTATCTCTGGGAAGAGATGTCTACCTTCCCTTTTCGGGTTACAATGCATTTATACATATTTTGAAAACATTAGGAGATTCAGTGGCTCGAGGAATTAACAGTGACCATTTAAGAATGAGTGGCTCAAGAGAAATAATAGAATTAAAATAATACAGCACTCGAGGACATAATGGCTCGAGGAAATAACTGTCACCGATAATGTGACTTCCAAGAATGAAAACAATACAAAATTTGAGGAATTAACTGTCACATGAATGGTCACCCAAATTGTTTCCCAGATCATTTTTGTCACCTGAGTGGTCACCCA
Source organism: Torreya grandis (assembly GCA_037957365.1). Taxonomy (NCBI): domain Eukaryota; kingdom Viridiplantae; phylum Streptophyta; class Pinopsida; order Cupressales; family Taxaceae; genus Torreya; species Torreya grandis. The sequence continues at coordinate 3,391,851 of JARHVA010001316.1, read as the reverse complement.
AAGTGTTGCCTAGATTAGCAGAGTCTGTAGAATCATTCCTTTAGCTTTATATCTTTGGAACCTCTCGAAGGGAAGGTGTCCATTCGGGCCTTGAGAGGGGTCCATTTCTTGGTCGTCGAGAGCCCCCCGCAAGGGTACCTGCCCTTCGAGATCCTTCGAGTGGCCTTCTTCTTTAAATCCTTCAGACAAAATGTCTAAAGGAATTTCTTCATATATTTTGTCTGAAGGAAATATTTCCTTTGCCTTAGCCACTTTTCTTCGGGCTTTTGATCATTCCTTCGGACAAAATGTCCGAAGGAATTCCTTAATAGATTTTGTCTGAAGGATTTCCCTTGTAAAATTAGCTGCAAAAAATCTTTTCGAAGGATATCTTTTTGTTCCCTTTTGTTCATTGCCCTCCGCAAGGGCACTTACGCTTTGGGTTTTGGGGGTCTCTTTTGAACCGTTCGATTGAACCGACCGATTGAACCAACTTTGGTTCAACGGTTCAATCTTTTGTTTGACTCATTCAATTGGCCACTTGAACCAACCGCTTTGAACCATTTGTTTGAACTTTGATTGAACTCGTTGAACCTTGAACCTTTGAACCATTTTGGTTCAAGGTTCAACGGGTTAAATCTTTCTTCTTTTCTCTAAGTCTTTTTGAAGCCGTTGAACTTGCCAAAGCAGTTAAACTTTTTAAGGTTGCCGATGTCGTTGAACCTTTGAACCCGTTGAACCTTTGAACTTGTTGGAAGCGGGGTTCAATGGTTCAATCCTTTGTTTGAAGCTTGCCACTGAACCGTTTGGTTGAACCTCGGCGTTGGACCAATCTTGAAATTGCCTAAGTGTTGGGAACTTGTTTCTTTGAGAGAGCTCACCTGTTGAAGTCGTTGAACCTGTTGAACCTGCTAGTACCTTAACTGAAAAAAGCTTGAGTAATGAAGAATTTGAATGCTCAGAACAATTTTTTGAGAAGGGAAGAGAGGATTTTAGCCTGCAGGACCAAAATAGTTCATATGTTGTCGCAAAAATGAGTGACATATTTTGGGAACAACATTTTCCAAGATAATAAAAATGTAGTGGTGACATAAGTGGAAGCCATAAACTCGAATTGTTTGCATACATGTGGCTACCATCATAATGTTCATCTTCCTTTGTTGAATAGACATGGATTGAGAGGTCCTTCACACCCACAACCTTGTGAATATCATGGTTTCTAAATAAACAACTTCTTTTTATATGCCAACCTTCCAATGTCAACTTGTGCATGCCTATATTCCTCCATACCCCAAACAATTCTAATTCTTTCTTTATTCCCATGGAATCAACCATAAAGAATTTAAAATCATAATTTAAAACTTTTGTAAAACTCAAAAAATTACCCGGATCCCATACTTTTATTTTTAGATCATTTTGAACTAAAATAAAAAGATCCTTGTGTCCTTTACTACAGGTTGAGTCTTTCATCCTCTCTACACTCCTTGAGTGCTTCTCATGACCACAAATCTAAAATGGCACAATAGGGAACAACAAATATGAAATGTGGATTTCCTTCACATACCTTAGGACATAATCCAATTTCTTACATCTCACAACTTGTTGTAAACTAATGAAATTTTGCTAACTCGACAATCTTAAGATATTAAACATTCGTTTATTGGCCATTAATTAAAAAAAAAACATGTTCAAGATTGGGGTCCATCATTTTCTTATTTGATAACCATCCCAAGAGAGTGATGACAAACCACACACTATCACAATGAAGTATCTTCCCTTTATTCCTCATGCAAGATATGGAGAATTCAATAGTAACCTCAATACCTCTATCTACTTGTAGACTCAATGGATTACTCGGATCTCATATGAAATAAAAATTTGGAAATTCTAATAAAGAAGCCACATGCCCTATACTACAAGTTATATCCTTTACTCTATCACTTTTTTTGCATGCTTCCCATGATGACAAAATATCCGTAGTGACATAGGTAGAAGAAATCTGAAATGTGTTCATACCTTTGGTTGTAACTAAGATGTCCATCCTCTTTTGACAAAATAGATTTTGTTGAGATATCCTCCACGCCTTCTTTTATGTGGTTTAAGATTCCCAACATAGAGCTAGCTAGAATATTCTCCTAAAATGCACATGCACCCATAATTCTTCTTTGCAAAACAATCAATGGCTCACCATTTGGAAGCTTGAGAGGTAGTGTAGGAATTGATGTATCTTCCTGCAATTGGGGATAATTATTTCTAACAAGTGATGCCTCTTACTCCTTAACTCCAATAACCCATTTTTCACATATACACTCATTAGAAGTCACATAACAATCTTTAATTTCCAAAGAATTTTTACCTTCAACCTCTTTATCTTTGATTTCTTAAAAATCTTCTTCTAATACCTCAATAATATCATCTTCTAAGGCATGGCATGTCATTGGTTCCATTCTCTCTTCTTTTGGTAAGAAACATTTCTCTAAAGCATCTTTACGTTGCATTTTGGATCCCTCATGTTCTTGCTCCCCATCATTTGTCTCCTTATCAACATCTAAGCTAGAATTTGTTTTCACCTCCTCTGATGAGTGCATATCTACATCTACCTAGACAATAATTTTATGACATAAACATGTAGGCTGCAAATCACTAGAAATCAATTCTCTTTCTATCAAATGATTTTTCAATTTCTCCATATTTTATTTAACCAACTTATTTGATAAATCATATACAGTTGGTGAAATAACACAATCCTTCCTCCAAACAGCTAATAAGTTAGATAACAACACTTTAGAAATATCATCACTCTCACCTATAATCAAAGACATAATAAATTGCATGGAAGTTATGACATTCTCTATATGAGCCTCATCAACAATTGTCCAAAAATTTAAAACATCTTAAAAATAAGCTTGTCACACATCATATTTAACATGATGTAACATAATTTGATTTTTTCAAAATGCTCAATAATTGTTACCCTCTTGTCAAAGGATGGGTTCCCAATTTCAGCCAACCCTCGAAAACTTTCAACTATCAGCACAAAAAATTCTTTCGTGATATTACTATTATAAGATTTCCTAGGAATGGTTATCCTCATAATTTTAGTAACACAAAAAGTAACTGCAAGCCTTACTTCCTCATCTGAATGTCTCAAAAACTTTGGCCTAACCAAAGAACTCACTAATGGAGACATAACATATTGCATCCATTCTAAATCTGATCGATCTATCATAAGTAGACAAATCTCCACTTCTTTCAAAATGCAAAGAAGATCATCCTTTGATTGTGGTGGATGTTCAAGTCTCTTCCCTATTGTATAACACTTCTTGTCCAAATCTTCTTCATTGAAAGATGCCATGATTCATAACCTTTGACAATCTTTGAATGATAAATCAATTGATGAAACTCAAAGCCACAAAAAAATGCAAAACAAGTAACTACAAACTCTCATAGGCTGCAAGATCACCAGCTCTGATACCATTGAAATATTCCAAAATGAGATATTTGCTAAACACACATAAATATATAAAAAATCAACTCACTCTTCCTAACTCAAATTCAACATGTATGGAATATAAACTGATTCACTCTCACTTAAACTACAACAATCTAAACTCAGCTCTTACACTAAAATCTGAAAATATACTTTAAATAAAATATGGGGATCACCCATGAACAACACAATAAACTTCCAAAGACACTGCACATTTCTGATTACAAATGATATTGATGGATACAAAGTCCCTAAACACAACTCTCACATAAATAGATTACAATATATGTATATATATATATGGAAACACTTACATAAAATGTAATACTAAAAACAAATATGATTTAAACATCACACTTACAAACTACACACACTAAATTTGCTACTTCAACTCTAAATATGAATAAAATTGGCTAAGGTGGATCTCTCACTACCGAATCCAGCAACTCTGAATGAAGTCCATGTGTAATCCCTGAATATAATCACCAACACCAGCTAGGGAAGATCTTTCACCACCAAAACCAAAATATACTTCAAGGAATTAATCCAAGAGAGGAAGATATGAACATAAGTTCAATATCAAAAATTAAGGGGGTTTATGATTTCAAAAGATGATATTTACAAAGGAGAAACCTCGTACTTATAGAAGTGAGAGGGAGAGAGAAATAAGAGGGAAACTTGGAGTAAAAGCAAAGAAATACGCCATGCCTATAGTGGTTGCACTATTCATCAATAATGTCAATTGTCTCTCACATGTGCCAAGCATCTCTCACATTTGCCAAGCATATTTCAATATCTTATTTTTTACTTTTTCCATGTGACTCTAAAATGAGTGAGAATCTCCTTTCCAATTTGTCCCCCGCTTCAATCATGAATAGTAGACCATGTCTCCCACCTCTCCATGTGCACACACATAAGTCAAAAGATTTCCCATCTTTTGACTTCAACAAGGATGCCCCACATCACATGCACGAGAGAAATGATGAGATTCTCAATCAGTATGTTCCCCATATGCTCTCCTTATTCCTCCCACGTGATCAAGTGGAGAATTGCACCCCACTTTTCTCTCCTCCACTTTCATCAATAAAAAATACCCTGTGGGCCATGCCACATCCCTAGGGCACACTTCACCACTATGCCACCTCATCACCATGCCATATCATCATGTATAGTCACTCATGAATAGTAATTGGGGAATAGTGTTTGTGAATAGTATTGGAGAAATATTAGAATTGGCTAATATTCTCACAACATCAATTTTCTTGAAAAATGAGACATGACAAAAAAGGAGAGAAAAATGGGAAAGAAATAGACATGACAGAAGATGACCAAAACATAAGAGAAAACATGCCAATAAGAGTCTAATATGAACTGATGGTTGATGAACACACAAGTACCCTAAAACAACCCAAATGCCAAAATTAGGTGTCTATAGAATTCCCCACTTTGGTGTGTGCATGTGTGTGTGTGTGTGTGTGCATGTGTGTGTACACGCACGTGCATACATACATATCAAATCAAAAACAACCAAACTTACCCATAGGGTTCATAGAATATGTCTCAATCTAGACATTTGTAAGAGTTCTCAAGGTTAATGCAAGAACAATAATGAACTAAATGTTACAAGTAAAGAGATATTTCCTAATTTCCAACATGAAGGGTCATGAAAATGCTAGAACAAAAATTCATTCTCCTGTGTCCTATGATAAAAAATGTGCTCCTCAAAGTTTGGTGTGGGTGTACTATGAGTCATAAGAGAACATATGCACAAATAAGATTTTACATATATATCCAATTAAAATCCAAAAAAGTAAATTATTGGAAATTATACACTTGGTGTGGTTGGAACATGTGTAAATACCATATAGAAATTAAAGACTTAGAACCCATGATAAATCCTGCATGCATTTAGAGCACAACTTTTAGCGATAAAAAGTTTATGCTAAGTAAATGAAGGTAAATAAAAGAGAGATATAAAGTATCCTATAGATACATCGTGTTAGGAACATGTATCATATGTTGTATACATCTCAAACATCAATCTATCACTTTCCTCTCGTGGAAGATCAAATGGTATGGAAGTGTCCTAAGGTTTGGTGTAGAAGATGTAAATTGATAATATTTTCCCCCCTTTTAAGATGTGGGAAAACATGTGAAACACATATCTCAAGATAAATGATTATGCACACCATATGCAAGATAGGGGAAAACATCATTGATTCTTAACATAGGAAGATATCATCATGGAAGCTTGCATGTCATAGATAAATGAACCCGAACAGGGTTGAAATATACTCTCTATAATCATAAGTGTAGTATGGCCCAAGTGAGAAAAATATAAGTAATATAAACACAATAAGAATAAGATACATCTCGTGGACAACATATAAGAAATCTAAGCGCAATAATGATATGCCCTTCATGGACAAAATATAATAAATAAATTACTAAGATAACATGGCCCAATACAAGTAGTGTAACAACATATATGTCAATGGAAAACATACACAAAAATCCTTCCCCCAATAGATTAATGACATGAATCATTAAAAACACAATCAAATAAGACTCACACATAATAATAGAGAAACAAAATAGTCATAACACACAAAGCAAGCAAGCACAAACTTATGATTTTGCAAATAATACAATAGAATAAAAGAACACACATCAAACATAAGACAAACAAGTGAGGCATGTGAAACAACAAAAAAACACATCAAGCACACCAAATAAACATTGAAGTCACAACAAGTACAACATGAACATGGGGCAAGTGCACGAAGTTAGGGGACGATATTGTGGACTTTTTGCATTACTCAAAATCAGGATCAATAAATACCAAGACTAAACATGTACATATTATAATACGTATATATTTTAAACATATACAAAACTTACACTAATACACATACCCATTTTAAATATATAAAAAATGTGCATGCATTGTAACACGTACATGTTCTTGAGAGATGAAAGTATGAAGATCTATAATGCAATTGAAAGATGGGTAAGTGTTGAAGACCACTTTGTCTTTAATTGGTAAAAGTAAACTTAAAAAAAAAACTTTGTAATTGACTATCAGGTAAATGGTGAGTTATTTTTATAACTGTTATCTTGAATCTAAGCACATACTATCTATTCTCACTAATTTATTTTTACAACCCTAATAGGATATAAACTAATATTATAATTCAAATTGATAAGTATGACATTCAAACATACATTTAAATGTAAAATACTAAAATTGGTTGTAATGATTTGACAACTGGCATATGTTGAATATAGTAACTACAACAAAAAGATTAATACTTAGCTTTTCTAGTTGACTGTCTAACCATAGCTATGTTATCATGGTGGAAAACAGACTAAAGCAAGCCTATGATTCATCCAGTTCATGAACCATGTTTCTATTTTTGAAATGTTGGTTCTATCTTATCTAGGTTAGTATTAATTGTTAATACTACCCTGTAGTGGTCACTGATGACCTATGTAGAAAAGAGGGTTTGTGACCATACAATCACCTTCACGTGTCTCTAAAATCTTTGTATGTGAGATGTTAAACCTTGATGATGTGTACAACTCTAAAAATTAGCATCCTTCACCTTAAAACCCTAGGTGTGCTTATGAATGGAAACTTGTAAAATTTGATAAATTTTAATGTGTTGAGTTGACCCCAATAACCCTCATTTGACGATTTAACACTACCTATGTATCTGATACTCCAAGTAAGAAAATCAAGCCACACATGGTTCTCTCACCAAGTGTGATTGTGCATTTGTGCTCCTTCACTATATCAATGCAACTAATGATTTATATTTGATACTTGATAATGATTACTTTGACTTGGCTTTGGTATACTTTAGACTTGGTTTGTGATTGCTCCTCGTGACTGATTCCCAATTTGGGAAGAATAGGGCAGATTTTATCAATGCTAATGTATATATGTGTACCATTTAAGTGTTAAGTCCCTATCAAGTGAGGCTTTGATTTGTATGTATATGAGTCCAATTGGGTAATTTCTCACACCATCAACATGTTAGGCATATTGGTTGACTATAGGGAAATATTTTATTTTAAACAATAGTTATTTTTGTTAGAGATTTGATGTCAACCACATCAAGTTAGTATCGAATGGTGATACTAAACAAACATGACATTACCGACTTGTGTATAGAAAAACTAAATTGAAGGTATAGAGATATATGTGAAAGATAGTAATTAGTTTTGAAATAGGCAGTGAGGTTGCTATAGTCATGTAACAACAAAATAAAAGGATCAAACTCATAAGGTAACATGTAGGTGCAAGAGAATAGCGGATCAGAACCATATTTATGTTTTCAAGTCATGTATGATAAATGTATGTGAATCTTGTCATTGTCAAGTACTCAATACTATATTTTAGTATCTAAAAAAGCACCCCCATTATTCTTGTAATGGAATTGCTATAGTAAAAGGAAGAGATACACCTGAGTGTGTACAAAACACTTTGTCTTTTGTAAGAAGCTTTAATTGTGTAGATCACTCAATAACAAAACATAAAATAAAATGTAGTACTCAATGTCTATGAACTAATAGATGAAATTTGAATCTATTTTTATTTATTTGAAGAGCAAAGAAGGAGTACACCTATGTACTGGTGAAAACCATGTTGCTCTTGCAACTAGTTGGAGATGATGCTTCCTTGTTAAAGCATTAGAGAAGTTGTGCTTAATTTTTGAAGCACATGGAGAGTTGGGATGATTATGCCCTAAATTTGTGTAACTCTGTAGGTCCTTGAGTTGGGAAGACAACATGTCTCAACCCTCATAAATGTGGGGAGAAGTACATGATGTACTAACCCAAATAACAATTTAAAAAGAAAGGGGAACCACATGATGGGTTCGTTAAAATAAAAATTGAATCAACCACTATAGATGGATTATAAATTCAATTGTATAGTTACGTTCTAGTTAACTCAAGTTCACTACATGTAAAATAAAATGCATGATCAAAAGGGAATAAATAGTGTCCATGCCCCATCATGGACATAGGTTTGATTGTATAGTTCCACTCAAGTTTTCTCAACATAGAATAAAATTCTTGATCGAAAGAGAATAAAAAATGTTCATGCCCCCATCATGACCATAAATTTGATAAGCGTGAAGTGGAATGATAGCCATTTTTCATTCAACTTATAAATGTTATTATTGTGTATTTGCATGATCCAATATCATGCCTCATGAATATGAAAGTGTGTATGTGTGCATGAACTAGATAATGTCCTATGAATTTGTACTAATTGACAATTGCATGGACCAATTGCCATTTTCCACCTAGACCTATCACAACCTACCAAATGGACCAACCATGACATGACATGTGGCAAAGAATGACAAATGGGTTGTTTGGTTTTTAGCAACCTATGGCCACCTTCCTCTGGTCTTTGATGGTCAAGTTTTGTGGGGCCCACACTATTTATCAGTTGGGGACCCATCATAGTTGGGGTCCACTTTTTGTATGGAGGGGGACCCTACCACCAATTCACATTACTATGTAAGTGTTTTGGTATATAGACTCTTCTATAGGTGTCCCCATGGAAAATGTGGGACTAAATCCCATGGAGATTTCAAAGTTTGGTGCCCAATTCAAGTGGAGAGATGTCAAGCCACCACATGGCACAACAACCACTAAGTGTCCAAGATTACAATAGTTCATGTGGTGACACTATAGGTGTTTTAGCAAGATAGAAGAGGGAGGATGGAACTGGTTATATATTTAATATGGCTCCCCAGAGTAGGCCATGTTTTCTCTTAAGAGGCATCACTAATGGGCTTTTAAATTGCAAGAAGATTGAACAAGCAAATCCATTGATCATGACACCGTACTTGGAAAGGCTAATATAGAGGGTTCCCTTCCAAAACCAAATTTAACCAGCTCTAAATAATCCATTAACAGATCTAGCCTTAATTTGAATAGGTAAATGAGAACGTCTTGAATACATACTAAAATTAAGGTACAAAAGACCTAACAAAATTGAAATAAATTTAGAAAATCATTCAAAATATAGCTTATAAATCAGATTGATTTTAAAATCGAGCTTCTTTCTTATGGGTATATGAATATGTAGTGACTCATGTTTTTTTCTTCCCATTCTTTCATTGATGTAGCATAAATATTCTTCGTGGACCTCTTGATATCCTCTTCATGAAATATATTTAACACCCTTGGATACAACAAGGCATGTGTTGACATGATAATGTAATCACAGATAAGTCAGACATTCCATACCCAAAAAAAAATCAAACCCTATAAAATGAAACCATTTCCAAAAAAAACACAACCATCTTAAAACTTTGAGAAGAATGCATGCAACAAGTTCTTTAGTAATTTACTCACTCCAAAAGACGAGCCTTTTTAACTTGCAGACCTCAAATTTCTCAAAGAAGCCACACTACAAGTGGCCACACAAGGCGTCGAGGACATGAAGAAGAAAATACCCTGACAATAAATATTTCTTACAAACCCTAGATTCATAATCATAAATCGTGTTTGTAGATAGTGTACTTTCAAGAAAAATTTCTTTCGCATACAACCAGACTGCCCAGGAAAGTTTTTTATCGGAGCCTTTCAGATCACTGCTAGGAATTTTTTCGCTGCCTTTGATGGAGAATGACTTCAGCGACCCATAATGACGGGCCTCACTCTCTGCAAATTTCAAACTTATTTGCTTGCACATACGTACAAAGGGCCAGATCCTATCCCTGTCTCTGAGTTCATATGATATAGCATGAACTTGAAGCTCCCATTAACTTCAAAATCCAATTTCAATCAGTGAAACATGCTTTTTACAATGGTTTGATTCTTACATAGAAAATTTTGTTCTTTATTCTTGTCAGACAAAAAACCCTGACATATTGCAATAGCAATGGAATGAAGTTGAATGGTCTTTAATTATGAGTTATCAAGAAACCAATAGCTAATGAACTAGGTCTTTTTCATTTGTTTCCTTTCTCCTCATAATGGAATCAGAACACAAGCTACAAAAATTATTACATCTTTCGTATGTGTAGATGAAAAGACACATGAAATGACAAAATGGTACGAAAAATGTGATCAGACATGCAATTTCAACAATTTTCGATGAGATCTTCCCATCGATAGATTTGAGAGAGAATTTATGTTTATATTATTTTGGTATTCATTATTTTTGACCACATTAAAAATGATATTGGTAATAGTGCTTTATGAAAGTTGAATGGTATGTGTAATGACGTATGGCCATTGCATGCGGGACACAATTATATAATAATATTTGAGGCATTAAAAATGTCACAGTTGGCAATGTCATTGTATGTTATTTATTCCTATCACTGTTCATTACGTCAGCGATATTATTTCTGGTTTTCGATTAATGTGAAGGCTCTCATAACATGTAAATTTTTAATTCAATCCAACACTGACCTAATGGCTTTTTTCACATATTTTATAAAACAAATGCAACTTTCTAGTTTGAACATTAGAAATTCAAATAAATTAAAATAAATTTTATTTTTTATTGGTCAAATTGCTAACAATTAATTCCCAAATTAATGGAAATTAAATCTATTAGTCATTCTCTGGAACTAATAACAAGTTATCTAATCAAGATTCATAAGTTTTGGGGCTAGGTATGCACTTCTTGGATGACTAATATATATAGATGTGACACCAAATCATGTCAAAGAACAAGTGGGGCCATCACAACACTTCTTGCACATCGTCTATATATTTCTATCATCACTGTCTATGCCAAAACATGTCAAAGAGCATGTTGGGTAACATGCCAAAGAAGGGATGGGACATCTCTTATCTAAGTGATGCATGGTCCATCAACATCAAGTAAAAAACTAGACTATAGAGCTATGCCCAACTAGACCCCTATAAAGAGTTAGTATCGAGAAGGGATTAATTTTTTTACAAGAGCAGTAGGGCAATCCTTGTATCAAGAGGTTGTGTTAGCACGGAACGACTTTCCTACAGTGCTTGGTCCCATAGATTACTTGGTCTCGTAAACATTATTAAAAATTTTCATAAATTCATTCATCATATTTAATACCGATAATTCTGTAAATTTTCAATCCTTTCAAAAAAATTTAGTTTCAGGAATGCCTTTAAACTTTTTATTAAAAAAGTGATACCTAAACAATACTTTAAATGATTAATATTGAACATAAATTTCACCATGAACCCACAACGACCTCGAAAAACATCATTTGATAAGATGGAATTGAAATATATATGTTTTTTAAAATTTCAAATGATTTAAGGAACAAGAAAGAATACCGCGGCTGTCGGTACAAAAAATGGAGGATGGACAGTCCAAATCCGGGGGCCGATTGAGAGCAGTACATCGAACCGGGTTATAGGTTAAATCGTAGTAAAATACATGCTAAAATTCCTTGTAGAAATAAAAAAATATTCTCGATCGGATGAAACGGAAATGACTGCAAGCGTTACATTTCGCCGGAATAACAATTCCAGATCCGGCCAATGGTTTGATGCCACTCACCCTTGGATGTCGCCTCAATTTCCTATTTCATTTCTTAAAATTGTCCTATCGAAGCCGCATAAAAAATTATGCGATTTGATCCACTCAAAATCATAGGATAAGGATTACAGGGTGTGGAAAAAATTCATTCCCATCTATTTAATATTTTATATACATGGAAAGGGCAAGGCAAGTCCGTCTTCCTTGTAATCAGGATGGCTCTTCAATCTTCATGCATGCGTTTCTTCATCTGCTACAACAGAGACAGGTGAATACTTTATTTCTATCCCGTCTCTTAACCTAATCTTCTGCATTGATTTTTTAACGTCTTATTTTCTTTCCGTCAATGGTCCTTCAAGGTTTTTTAGAGCAGCGATCGGCCTTGGGAGCGTTCGCTTCAATTTCAAGACCAGTATGTGAGTATTTATGCATACTTTTTTCCCCCTAAAAAATAAATAAATAATTTGCTTGTTTGTTCACCGACGTGCAATTACTTATTTAGTCCTGCGTCGATCCAATTCAATTAGTTGACGCACGAAGAAATTCCATTCAGAGTTGTAGGGGAGTAAATGAATAATAGTAAGGCTATATAATCATGATGTTTGTCCATAAATATAAATAGCTATGTTGGCGGGGACACAGCGAGGGTGGCCCAAGGAAGGGTTGGATTCTCTCTGCAAAAGCCAGATAGCCCCCTAGTAGTAGGTCTTAAGTCTTGTTTTTCTAGATACTGGTGACTTTTTATTGGCTTTTTTTTTGGTTACCTGTACCCACGATGCATGGCTCTTTTTCTTTGGGAGGTTGTCACCCTTCAATGCAGGTCCCCACAGTGAGCCTCTAGAGCCCCAGGCTGACCACCTTTTTCACAGAGGTTGGCTGCATTAAGTGAGGCGGGACTCATCTTTGCACAACACTACTATTAAGGTGCCTCCAGACACTATCACTCAGTGATGTGGATTTGCTTCTTCTCAGTGTCATGAATTCGTTCTTTCTCATCATTATGGATCTGCTCCTTCTAGACTGCTTTTCCGAGTGTGGGGACAGGATACATTATGCTTATTTTTTGCTACTACGAGAATTTTCTCGGTCTTGGATGTTAAGAGGGATTTTAAGGGGAGTGCTTTGCTTCCTCCTAGAATTACCCAGCTTAGTCCCCTCAGCCCTAGCCACTTCTCATTTACCATTATTGGATCCTACATTGGCCCTTTCACAGTGATACACAATGACACAAATGATTTCTGTGTGCCGGATGTAGTCAGAGATGTTTGATGGACTACTATCCAGTCTTTCTGACTTTCATCAGTCTATGATCTTTGGGTGTTCTTGCTTACCCCCCTCTTGGCAATTTGTATTGGTATCTTAACCACGAGGATTAGGGCTTTACCGCTTTGGGTTTACCCCTCGTTCATTTTTCCTCCATAAAATATAATTAGCTTTTGATTCTAGGTTCCTTTGACCCGAGCAGTTTCTACTGTAATCAGATGTATTATCAAGTCCTATTGACCTAATTTTGGTCATTTGTGGATATTAACATAATTTCTTTATTTCTTTCTTTCTGAATATGAAGAAAAATCTCTGGATAGACCTGGGTGTCTCTGAATTCCACTGTGATGGTCAGATTCAGGTTGGCTGATGATAAACTGAGGCAATCAGGGTCAGGAAATGGCTCGTCTCTCTAACTAACAAGGGCATCTAGATGAGGACCTCATTCAATTTCACATGGAGGAGTTTAAGGCATAACTCTAGATGGCTGCAGCTAGGAGGGATGAAAAATGGGTACTTGTCCACGATCACAGGGTGTGGATCCAACAATCAGCCTCCGGGTTGGTCTTAACGTTGAACAGATATGACAAAAACATGGGTCTCAACGAATAGTATGGGAAGCTCGATTGTCTGTTGGAATTGTAAAGCCATAATGTAGTCCTCTACTCCCGTATCTCAGGATGTGATTACTAGAAGTGATTTGGCTTTTCTGATTGGGACAAATAAAATCCCTTTGTCTTTGTCTCCAATTTTTTCTTACATTTGAGTCTTTTTTTTTACAAGGCACATGGTGGGCAAGAGTGTTTGTGGTTCTTGGGGTGGCTTGTTGGATCCATGACTAGCTTCTCTGCATGGTCACTATAGTTATGTAACATACAATCCAATTTTCTGAGAGAGGACTATGATGGGACATGTGGAAAGATGCACCCCACAATGCTTTATTTGAGTCAGTCAAGCTACCAGCCTTAGTTCACCATCAGTTCATTCAGCAGATTAATGTTGTGTTGGTCTTCCAAATTCTAATTCAAAAATAGACTTGATATATATAAACAAAAAGTTCATGACATGTAATTTGTCAGTGGTTTACTACCAATATAATGGTTTTTATAATTTTATTTGTTTCCTTGAAATTCCCTAGTAAGACAAGTTCATTTTGTAGCTACACAATATGAAGCAATAGGTCCAGATAAAAACTTATCCCTGGACCAGGTTCAATATTCAGCACCCATGGTTCTTCTTATCCTATTACTTTTCTGTTGTAACTAAGTGTACTCTTAAGCCCCATTGACCTACTTTGATCACTCTGGACGCTAGTGTAATTTCTTGCTTGCTACTCTCAACATCCATTCATGCCAGGGGAGAGGAGGACAGGGGAGAGGCAGCGGGAGGGAGAGGCAGAGGGAGAGAACTTTGCAATATTAAAAGTGCTAGGCGCTGATTAGTGGGCAACTGAATCAGGCTTGTTTTACAGCCTGCAAAATTTTATAAGAGTTCAACAAGGAGACGATTAAAAGTTTCATGCTTTGCTGAGAGAGCTAACATGAGGATTTGGATACAGTTCACTTTGGTTTTATTTTCTATCAGTTGGTACTATGAGTTTTTTGTATGTCTGATTCATGCACAGGGGGTAAAACCCAAGTTGAGGAAGCTACTGTTTGAAACAAAGCTGCCCGTAACACTCCCTATACAATTTTTTTTTTATATGCAGTCTAATGCTTTTGACACTGGAAGATGTTCATGATGAGTGTTTTTATAAGCTTTCTTTACAGTCAATATGCTTTTCAGTTTATAATTTGGCAAAGATCAAGTTCTAAGTTTCTTTTTTTGTTTTGTATGATTTCAGACTATTACGCTAATTAACGTTCAACTTTTAGTAATGATCAATAATATGTAAGTTTATTTTTTTGTTTTGTATGTTTCCAGACTATGATGCTGATCGATGCCTTACAACATTGGGGATTTCATGCCACTGGAACATTTGGATTGGTTGATGATCGATTGCTCTAATATCAGAATATTAGCATTGGAAGTTGGGACTATTTTTGTTAAAATGGATCACCAAAGTCTTTGGAGAGCACCAATAGTTCTGGGCTTGATGTTTGCCCTTGTTATACTTCCAGAGATATCACATGCAGATGTTGTCTTGATTGGGAATAATGTTTCTTTGTCATTCAATGACATGGAGGCATGGTTTGGTAAGATTCGTTTCATGATGGCCTTTTTTTAGGGAATGTTAAATGGATGCTACTTTAAATCGATTTAGATAAATTGTGAAATTGCATTTTTCCTGCACTGGCATAAAGGAATGCTGTATTCTTTCCTGGCTTGTATTTTTTTTTTCTGTTGTTTTGGCCTTCTGATGCTATATGTAACTTACAATCACTGTTGCTGCAGTTTTTTTAAATAATTGGATTTCTTTTGTAGAAAAGTCAATAAAACATAATTATTGTGCACTTAACAAAGGGTTTATGCAATTTATATGTTGCTAGTTTGTGATTTCTCCATGTTATATCAGGTATGTTTTTTTTTTTAAGAAACTAGCATGCAACCTTATCATATGATCAAATGAACCATAGACATCATCTGAAGGCGAACCTAAAAGAGGGAATGGGCAAACATAGAATGACATATGTGGGAGAGGAGTTGGAGAAGATTCCTGCAACTAAAACAGTTGTGGAAGATCCTGTCTACATTAGGAAAGCATAGCTTGATTTTGCATGATTATGTAACAAGTTGATAACAGAATGGCATCTGCAATATTAAGTAGAATAGTTCAAATATCAACAGGAGGAAGTCATTAACGATACAATTTATGACCCAGGATCCACAATAAAATCAGAAACTAGAGTATACTGATGGGGGTTGGGCCAAAACTAAATGTAGAACTTGAAAGTTCAAATGCAACATGTCGGGGTAGGGGAATGAAAATAATACAAACTCGAGATGCCCGCATGGTTAGGCAAAACTCGAAACTTTAATAAATCTTAAAGCCAATAGGGGGAAATTGTAATATCCCCAACTTGGGACAAATCAAGAAAAAGTGGTTTTCCAACAAACCCTAACAACACATCAAGCCCTAACACCACACGTGCAAATTCTAATTCAAATATCAAACCCTAATAAACAATTATGATTCTTTTGGTTTTTCCACTTCAAACCCTAGATAAAAATTATAGAATGCTGGAAATGCAATTTTTTAAGTGCAAAGCAATAATTAACCTTCGAATATTCACCAATAAATTTTGAATATTATTACCAAAATAAATGCCTTGTTTTCAGAATTTTCTTAATGAATACTAGCTGGAAAATGCCAATAAAAAATGATTAAATATTCAGAACTGCAATTTTGGCTTGAAACAAGTCCTGAAACCCTCAGATTTGACGCCAAAAGAGGTTGCCTAGCTGTCATAGGCAGTTCGCTGGCGTAAGGCACTAAGTACAGATCTCTAAAAGCAATCCACAACCCTCAAAACCCTGCGCTGTCCCTCGAAACCAATTGCTGCTCTGTTTTTCGGGTCGATGCCCTAATTTTTGGGCCCCAAACCCTAGTCACCAGCGCTAAAAATGGAGATGAAGTTACTGCCCAAAATATGATGAAGATTATGTAAAAATCAGACCAATGAAGCTCAATACAACCCCTGAATGAGGATGCCCTAGTTGAATGTAAGGGTTTTCGTCCTTACTCTAACTACCATTGAAGTGTTTCGTCCTCAATGGATAAATTAAGCGTTTTCGTGCTTAAGCTTACAATTTCAATTATCAAAATCATGCATAACCCCAAATGAGCTCCTCCATCTCCTTTTATATCCTTCCCACTCAAAACCCCACTTACTTTTTTTTTTTTAATAATAAAACATAAATTTCCAACATTTTTGGCCACCAAGTAATATTAATAATTTTACTTTTAAGTATTTAAATATACTTTTTATTTTAATTAGAATATTATTTTAATTTAGAAAAGGGGACATTAGAGTCCGCCTTCCCAAATGTGCTTGCTCTCAATCATATGTAAGCTCTCATGCCCAAGTACCATCATGTCAAAATGAATATATATGTTGTAATGCTCTAATAATCTGGATCTTGTACCTCTCAAATGAGAGAGTTCTTGCCAAAACAAGCTCATTTATTTGCTGTCCTTCTTCCTAATGATGTTCTTTGGCAGCCCATGAAGTTTAAAAACTTCCTTGAATCAGAGATCAGTTATTACCTTAGACCTGCCATCTTCATTTTCCCCTTCAAAAATAGCATCAACAAATTTATTCTTTGTATATTCAGCTGCACTAAAAACCCTCTAAGTTGTTGTAACTTCAGTCCTATAGCAAGGAGTTGATGAATGATCAGCAACTTAACAAGCTAAAACATATTTCAAAGTGGCATTATGAGCGCTGAAAATGTTTTCTTCAGCAAGGTACTTCCTGAAAATTTGCGGTATGGGTGTCCCCATTGTACTTTCTGCAGAAGAAGCAAACATGTTAGTTAAAACTGAGGCTCTCCAACTCTCTTTTTTACTACTCCTTCCAAGCCATACAGGAGTGTGGTTCAAATCTCCTTCCGTATTTGCACCCTTAACCACTCTCTCTTCCCAATTGGTAGCTGGCAACATGTTTATGATTGCCCAAGAAGGCATTAAGGGGCTGCCTATGCTGTACCAAATAGCACCCAACATAGAATAACTGTTATCATGCTCAAAAATTGCCCCTAAACTCAAAATTGCACCTATTCCATGGGTTGGAAACACTCTCAAAATGACTAAAATCAACTCCTCATTCCCCATCAACATGTGATCTTTCAATTTGGCAAAAGAGATTACATACACAGTCATGTATCGAGTGGCTAGTGGGCTGTGATCATGCATAACAACCTTCTTATCATCCACATTAATGAGATTTTTTGACAAAAATTCACTTTTTGGAAGTTTTCGTTTACAACATACCTTCAATATGGACTTGATGACCCTCAGGTTCATGCCAAATGAGCTGGTATTGTTGTGGGCAGCATGGAAAAAAACGTACAGTTGTTTCCCTCCATGGTTCCCTTGGCCATTCTTAACCATACATGCACCTTAAAGATGTACCATCCTCCTTCTTTGGTGGAATCCTCCATTCTTACTTGTCGGAAACTCCATTTCCAGCCAAGACTCCACATTTCTGAGAAGTGCTCCTTTAGGGTAGTACAAAAGCATCCATTATGACCTCCAATGATTCTTAAGGTTCTCCTTTTAAGCCTATGATAGGGTTCACAATTTTTTCTGAAATAAGTAAATTTGAACATAATTGAAACTATACACTTTTTGCAATTTTCTTGAGTGCCTATCTTCCAAATTTCCATGTGGATAATTTCAAAGCCGGGAATGAAGGAGTCCCGACCAATTTTGTCACTCCAAGTGACTTTCCTTGCATCTTCATTTTCATGTGGTTGCCCCAAAAGAAGGCAGCCTTGCCATGATGCACAAAAAAATACCAATCTTGCCAAGTGTTCCCTTCCATACATATGCAGCCCCTTACAATCATACACCCTAGATGGCATGTGAGTGCACAACAATTTAGGGACACTTTCACACCTTGGGCTGCCCTCAACTTGCCCATCCTTCCTTCCACTATGGAGTGGTTTTGTGACCTCTTCATCATCTTTTACTATGCTTAGACTGAGCTAAGTTTTCACCCTCTGAAGTGGTTGCCTCCATGCAGAATTTTCAGATTTAATGGCACTCAAAATGGGCTGAGTTCCCACACATTTAAGTGGCTGCACCCACTCAGAATTTTCAGAGTTTTTGATACTTGAAGTGGGCTGAGTTCCCACATATTGGAGTGGCTGTCCCCACTCATAATTTTCAGAATTTATAACTCTTGGGACGGGCTGAGTTTCCACAAAATGGAAGGGATGTCCCAACGAAAAAGTTTTAGAATTTTTGATATTTACTAAATATGGAGTGGGGTGAATTCCCACATGTTGTGTGGCTGCTCCAATGCATAGGGAATGGGATGGGATCGACTTGTGGCACTTTGTGAGAGATGTTCTCATACTATTCTATCATTTCTACATCCCTTCATGCAGCCTTCATCCCTCTTATGTGTCTCCTTGAAATTTTGAAACCCTGAAATATGGCTAAGTCTGAAACCCTGAAACCCTGGAATTTGACTAAGTCTGAAATATGATAGGATCTTCCAAAACCTAGAATTTGCATTATAGCTCCTAGAGGTTCGAAACCACTCTCAAACATTATGAAAGTATATAAATAAAATATAACTTACAGTATAAGAAACTAAACGTCCCGATAGGGGACATCTAGTTTCTTATACTTAAATGTTTACTTTATTTATATAGTATCTGCTTTGGGTGAATTACAAGTATTTTTTGCCTTTGTTGGTTATTCTTGGTTATTCGACCACCCCTATCGAATAACCGCCGGTTACCCAAAATTCCCCCTTGGCGAGTATTTGCCGGTTACAGTTATGCGAACTATGAATACAACTATGAATTACACTTTGCTAAGAGGACTCAATTAGGACATTTATTTTCTACTAATTACACTTTGCTAAGAGGATTCAAAGAGGAAATGCATTTTCTACACACTTTGTTGGGTTCTACAGACCTATTTGGCCTAAAGGATGTTAAAATCATCATCATCAATACATCTTCACCTTTTGTGCTAGCAATCGTTGTAGGCAATGAGTGCTTAACACATGTAGTGGCTGAGATAGGTTTAAAGATGAATTGTTTTGGTGGTTTTGGAAGTCCCTTGTATAGCTTAAAGCTTGAAGGTAACTTCGTCTTGAAGGTAAAGAACCAAACACCTTTGGTCAAGATAATTAAAAGAAATAACGAGGGACCCTCTAAAGTCTCTATACAAGCAACGATATCTCCTTTGGATCTGATAGTAGACAAGGTACCTCCCTTGGATAAACTGTTCCCCCATCTCCACCTTGTGAAGAGAGCAAAGATGTTGGATCACTTGTCTCTTGGAAGAAGGTGATTTGTTCTTCAAACGGGAAATGAACCGGGGTTCTCCTTTGTAAATATTGAATAGAGTTGATCTCGATGGGGTCTGGCATATAAAATAGAAAGAACAAGAGAAGGGATAGATCCAGGAGAAAAAGAGGAACCTTCAACTCTTTACACAATGGTTAAACCATCGGTTAATGCAATTTGGGCCACAAGAGACTGAATTTATGTGCTGAGACATTTGAGAATCAATTAGTATAAAAAACCATGTAAACAGTAATATAAATGCTTGACTGACAAGCTTATTAGACATCTATTTTAATAATTTCATTAAAAAAATTACATTTGCATATATCCATGTTGTGAACTAATTGAAATGGTTGTTTTGGGCAAGAATACATAATGATAATTACTAGCAGCAAGGCTCTAGAGAGAAACGATAACCTGAAAGCACTTTTAGTTGTACTGAATTGCATTGACATAATTGCATGGGAGTATGCCAAAGCAAAATATAGAATTTGAAATGTGTGTTACATGTAGATGTGTAAAGGGGATTAAAAATAAGAAATTAATATCCAAGAAACTGGGATTTGTGACATAGCTGTGAAAAATTAGAAACTTATAGTGGATGTGATATTTGCTAACAGAAATCTGAAAGGAAAAATGGTAAATAGTCACCAACATGAAATAATTGATGAAGCAACAATGGAAGCATGCATCTTGTATTGTATCATAAACAGTGTTGAAGCTCTGCAAGTGTTTTAAAACACTCGAGTCTCATGCTGAGTCCCTCAAAACAAATCACATGGGCTTGAATCACAAGTCCAGTCGAGCCTATGGGGAAGTCCACTAGATTTTGGGGAGTCCGACAAGTTTTTGGAATACACTCTGATATTGGCACCGTGAGATTTTGGAATATATGTTTTTTAAATATTTGGTGTTTTCTCCATCATTTTCCCGAATCTGAGTTCAAGCAGAGTCTGAGTCTCAACACTATGATCGCAAGTTAGTGCAGTAACGACTGCACTAGCTGCCACTCTATAAGTTACTCATCTGTCCCCTCCCAGCATAGGAAAAGGGAGCTAACGCATCTGCCTTGGTACCAACCTCCATTGAACTGACACCTTAGAAACAAAATGAGCTGCTAATTTGTTTTAAAAGCTTCAATCTTTCCCAGATTACAACTTGAAGAATGTCCATAGAAGGGCATTTTTGTCAGCTCTTTCATAGGAAAGAGATGCTAACAGACGTAATATTGCTGCACAAATCTAAATAATATTGCTCAATCGTATAGGTTGTACTCAATAATACATTTTTCATGAAAGTATCCAACAAATACTCCTTACATTTTATTATAAGCCATTTCCAAAAAGCTTCTACCACACTACGTTGTCACATATGTGATGCACTGCTGTCTTTTCTTATAGACCAATGCACCAACTAAAGCAACTATGGAAAATGTGAGCAGTTTGGGAATTTCTGCCAATTTTCATTTGACAGACATACACAGAGACAGGAAGGAAAGAAAGAAATAATTAATAATATTAATTCCACATATAGCCAAAGTAGGCTAATAGGACTTGAAAGTACAATTTACAATAGCAAAATGGGAGTGCTAAAAATAATTCCAACATATGACATAAATAATACAAAAACTACAACTAGGAAGCAAAAAAACAAGCATGGGATAAATCCTATAAAGTCAGCATATATCCAACATATAATAGAAAATGATAGTGCAAAATTCTGCATCAGAGTCTGGAACAGAAGAAGGGCCAACATCCTCATCAATGACCATGAAAGGGCCAATATAGAGTCTGATGATGTTCACACGAGTGACCCGGGCTAAGAGAGCTCAGCTGAACACTATTGGGAGGAAGCAATGTACTCCACCCAGTTTCTCTCTTGGTTGATGATCCTCCAAATGTAGAGATAAAATTGGTAATGTGTGCCTTCCCTTACAGTTTGGATTTTCAATGAGGAATATTAGCTGACCCTCATCAAAAATTAGCTGGCCCCTCTAAGTTGGGTGCAAGAATCTGTGAAAAAGGACACTATATGTGCTAATCACCAGTGTCCAATGAGTGCTTAAGACCCCAACTGGCCACAATAGGCTGAAGGGAGAGATTAATCAATCTGGTGTTCCTGGGAGTCTATTGTATAGCCCTAAATTTGAAAGTACCGGTCCTCGAAGTTAAAGGGCCAAGAACCTCTGGTCTAGATAATGGAAAAAGATTGCAAGGGAAGCTCACGAGTCCTGTCTGTTCTGGATAATGGAAACATCAATATCTTTTCCTAATCTCTTATAAGAATGGACACTTGAAGATAAATTGCTTATTTTAGATCAAAGGCAAAATGATGATTGTAAACATCTCCCACATGATTATGTCCATTCATTCACCCGTATTTAAGGAATTCACTATCACTCCTTGCAGTTCTAGTCTTGATCCTTAAAAAAGGGAATACGTTTTCAGCTTTATTTTGGAAGATTTGTTCTAATCGTTTAATTTCCAGCTAAGTAGCAGGTTCGTTTTGGCTTATGGGTTCAGGTACATTGAATCAGGCTTGCGGGTACAAATATATACAAAATATAAATTATAAATATTCTAGCTAAATATTCTAGATGAGTGTTGTTTTATGTTATATTTCTGATTTTTTTGCCAACTTTTAGGGTTTGTAAGTGTATTTTTTCAATTACTTTTAAGTCTAATTGTGATGAAACATTTAAAAAAAATTCAGGAAAAATCCTGTGGGTCTGCCCTGGGTATGGCCAATTGTGATGAAACAAATAAATAATAAAAAAATACAGGATAAAACCTGTGGGTTTGCCCCGGGTACCCTGAGCAAACCCGGGGTGAACTGGACATGAACCGGACAGGTACCGGGTGGGGTAGGGTGTGCTGGGCTGGGCTGGGGCTGGTGAATCGGTTTTTAGATTTCCAGTACTGTTTAAGTCCAATAATTTGTCTTACATAATAAATATTAAGCAGGGAAGAGAGAAGTTTGAGAAATGACTTGGAGGATTAACTGAATTTTATATATACATCACCTACTATTTCATCACCACGCATGCACCCTGCAAATGTATTTCGAGATATATTGTTCTCTTTTGGTTGTTCTTACCGATTAAGGGAATTCCCTTCTTTAGAAGTTTCAAACATTATATATACAGTGCATTGTTTCAGTGGATTTGTGCATAAATACTATAAGATATTAACTCTATTGTTTAAGGGTATTTCAGGTCTAACAATGAAAGGATCAGGACTCTGTGGGATGCTTCAAGTAGCAGAACCGTCTGATGCATGTCTGCCTCTCAGAGATAGAGCAGTGACAGGAGAAGGCATAAACTCACCATTTGCATTGATTCAAAGAGGTGCGTGCAGCTTTGAGAGAAAGGTTCGAAATGCCCAAGATGCGGGTTTTAAAGCAGCTATTATCTACAACAATAAATATGGCCCCGAGTTGGTTCCAAGTAAGTTTATGCTTTTCCATTTGGCTTCTAGTAAATGAGTGCCAAGCCCTGGAATATGTCTTTTCCAGGCATGGATATACTTTCTTTCTACTGTGCAAAAATGCAATTATTGGTTTTCTTCTGTTAGTGGAGGGGTTAGAAATTGGGAAGAACTTGTTCCCATAAGAATAAGAATAATTTGATTTGTCATTTGCATTAGGAAACACAACTGACCTGTCATCAAATTTCCCTGAACGTAGGTATATAACGTGCATAACTTATAATGGTAGAGCTTCTTTTCTAATTAAGACATTTTAATTTCTTGCTCTTCTATTTTTTTTCTTTGTTGGCTTCGTTTAACCCTGCAACATTGATAGAAAGAACATTTCTCTTTTGCATTGGAATGACCTTGTTTGAATCAAATTCCATTCTACTTGCTTTTGAGAAATTATTTGTGGAACATCAAAATCTTGTAGTTTCTGTCTTGCAAATCTATTTTATATTGCTGAAAAAAAAACTTCCAATTATAGTATATATTCTAAACAAAATAACTAGTTTGATAGTGTCCGCCTGTAGTCACTGCTTTTCAGGCTCCCTTAGAAGGTTACAGGTGTCACAAATAGATCAAAAGAAGATAAGTTTGGAGAAATGCAAAGCAACTTTGGTAATTTTTCTTGACTCTTTTTAAAAATCTTTTATCATATATGTATTTTTTTTTAATTTATGGGGAAGGATTAGATGATTGGCTAAACATATTTAATCCTTGGTCTTAGCAACTTACAATTTTTCTCTTTGGATTATTTGTTGACGCTTATCCATGATGATGCAAATGCTAGATCTCCTTGTTCTCAACTTTCTTCCCTTATCTTGTGGGGCAGAGCCTCCCATATGACTCCAGGTGTGCCCCTTGCAGGGTTGAGGAACAGCACCCCACGGGATAGGACTGACTGTTACTTCTTGATGCAGCTAATCTCTAACTGGCATAAGACAAAAGGTCACATGTGGAGGGAAACCATTCATCTTTCTTAACGGTTCCTTTAGCTTCTGTATCACTAATTATTTATGTACACACATAGAATGAGTTATAGGCGAGGGGAACACCAATGAATATTGGCAAGACTCCACCCTCAAAAAATTTGGAGCAACAATAGGTGAATACATTATTGCCTATGGATTTACAAAGTATCATGTGGTTCTTAATTATACAAGGGGTTGCATCAACATTTATTTGGAAGAACTGCTGCCTATTGTTTTATCTATTTTTTGGCTTAAGTGCACTTAATACTATAAAATTGTGGAAAAGTCAGATTGCATAAAATATAACATTCACATACAAATCCGAGTGCAACTAATAGAATATAGTAACTTTTTAGTTATGGAAAACACTAGAGGAATGAAGTACCTACCTTTTTTTCTGGTATGTGCAACTCTGTGACTGGGTACAATCATCAATTACAGTCTAGGATGGACATGTGAATGATCTGATTTAGAAACAGAGTGTCAACACGAGTCTGGTCATGTCCACGCTCCCTAGATGCCTGCATAATGTGACACTGTCTTCTAGTGTGAGGAACTGATCTACATGTCTGCGTTGATCTATGATAGTTTTGATTGATACGCTTGCCTTTTCTAAGGGCTCATGTCTATGCAAATGTCTTTGATCCTGCATGAATAGCATTGTTATCTTTCTCCTTGCTTCAAACCCTAGCTCTTTGCAGTATAAGATGAAATCACTGTGAATGGGGACAAAGGGTGAACGAGATGGGTTGAGTTGACTTCAACCAGTCTTTGTGGCCAAGTGTTTTCTATGTATCCAATAATTTGAAGAGGGAAGTCAATCCAAATGTAGTTCTCCCACCTAGCTGAGTGGGTGCAATCCTATGTAATGCTAGCATGCAGTGCATCTATGTACAAATTTTAACACTTGACAACATGTGATTTGACATTGCATAGGTATTCAGACTTAGCTCATTTGTTCTTTTGAGGGTTTCAAGATTTGGAAACTTTAAGATAGTTCCTCTCAATGTGCAAAGTGATTTTCAATGATAGATAAATGAGTGCTAGATGTCAATAGGCTTAATATGTTTATATAGCTAACTCTTTGGATTTTTTCCTTTGAATCGACATGCACAACGTACGGGTTAACCCATATGTAGAATTTGAATTTAGAAAATAAACTGTTAAATAGAGCGCGAACAAATATGATCCCTGTGGATAGGTTTGCAGTGCGACATTGTCTGAGGAGGTGTGGCCTGTCAAAAAAACAAGAACAACAATCTGAGACTAGGAGACATTCTAAAAATGATATTAAGTTGTTCAGGTAGAGAGTAGGAAAATCTTGTGTAACAGTAACTGCAATTTGGGAAGGTCGAGTTCATAAATAGATGAATGGCTAAGAAAGAATGTGAACAAGAGTCATGTATGCATACACAAGTCAAGTATGATAAAGATTGGTCAAATCTGAATTTGTCAAGTGTTTAATACCAAAAATGAGTGCCTACATTTGCCTCGCCTAGTAGGAACTGAGTGTTGCACCTTGCTCTATGTGAACCTATAATGAAACATGTAGAAATCACTTTTTTGCTTATGATATAAATCTAAAATAAGACATTGAATATATGTGAAATGAAATATTTATGGAATGAATACACCTATATATATGCAAACCAATATGTCTTCTAGAGATAATGTGTAATAGGGTGATCATGCCCCTTAGAGAGATTGGGGTTAAACCATGGTTGATTTGAATATACCCCAACCCTCATTAAAAATGGAGAAATGCCTTAAGTCATGCAAAACTTCAACCTCACATAATTTAGTATATTTTCTAAATAGAATCCACTGTAGGTTACAATAAATTAGAGAAATGCCTAAGAATCTGCATAAAGTTTTCGAATCATATATGATTCAATATGAGTGATGCATGAGTGATGTTTAAGTGTAACTTTTGTAGAATGTGCCACATATGCCTTGCATATGTTCTCAATCCAATAAGTTATGCAATTTGATTTTAATAACATGCGTTAAAGTATCATAATATATGTGAAACTATGAACATATGCCTCACATATGCCCCCAATCTGATGATTTATGTAATCTGTCATATAATCTATGGTATATTTTTATAGAATATTTGAAATACCACCCATGATCTTGTAAACTCATGATATATGCCTTGCATATGCCCCCAATTTTGTGTGAAACCTCTTATAATTTGGGTAAAATTTGTAGTTTTTTGAAGTAATATGTGCCCAAAATCTTAAATATTTGACTATAAAGGCTTAGTCACTAAGACAAACCACTATGTATGCCCACCTTTGAGGTGATGGATGTAGCCTGAAAATTATTCATCTCAAAATAAGGAGTTATACACATCATGTTATATATAAAAATATATAAGTAGTATAAAACATGTACTAACATGTGGAGAATATGTCATCATAGTAAGAATAGATCATCTAAGTATATATGAAACATGTGTCTTGAGGAATACAAGTCTCATGTCTAGATAGATATATCAATGATAAATGTAGTGAATAGTCAACATAGAAATTCATCTGAAACTTTTCAAGCAATGTCTTGGTATATTTCATCTGCGATACAAATACTATGCCATTTTTGCCAAACTTCCAATCCAAGACAGTAGTACACTAACCCAAGATTTGTCATGTCGAACGATTGCTTGAGATCATTCTTTGTAGCATCGATCATCTTCACTGAACTACCAATGATGACTAGATCGTCCACATAAACAATGATTAGAACAATCTCCCCCCTTATTTGAGGTAGAGATTGGGATCATATGGACTCCTTTGGAATTTATGTTGCATGAAATGCTCATCTATTTTTATATGCCAGGCTCTAGGAGCCTATTTGAGACCATATAGTGACTTGATAAGTCTGCATACTTTTTGTTCCTGACCTTGTTTGACATATCCTTTTGGTTGGGTCATATATACTTCTTGTAGATCTCCATTCAAGAAAGCACTTTTGACGTCCCTTTGATGAACATTCAATCCAAACTATGCAACTATAGCAAATATCATTTTGATTGTTTTAATCTTGGTTGTGGGAGCAAAGGTCTCCTCAGAGTCAATGCCTTCTTTTTGAGCGTAGCCCTTTGTTACAAGTCTTGTACTTATCTATGCTGCCATCTATCTTGTACTTCGTCTTAAATATCATTTCTGCATCTAATGGGCATCTTCCCTGGTGGAAGATCAACACGCTGCCAAGTGTTATTCTTCATCAATGATTGATATTTTGCATCCATGTCATCTTTCCAAGGTTTTGACTATTGGGCTATTGTTACTGTAGATGGCTCAAATGTTTTTGCAACTATGCTCATAAGGGCTATGTTTACCTCTTCGTGAGTCATGTTGCGAGACCTCGGTCTTGGACTAGATGTGATAAATTTTTTGATCATGTATATCATCCAACTCAGTTGGTAAAACAATCAACTGTCAAATACGAGTAATTTGCAAAATGTTGAGACCTAAAAAATGTTAGTTTTTGTTTTACGGGCTAAAACATGTATGTTTGACATCAAAAGTAAATTTTAATTACATATTTGGATTCCTCTCGAAAAATTAGACAAGTTTCAAAAACCGGCATTTGATTTGAAGTTTGTATGCTAAAGTTATGGCCTTCAGAAGTTAGTTTACTTTTTTGATTGATGGCCTCTGGCGTTGCAACTGTTGATCTTCGGAGCTATGATTGTTGACGTCTGGAGCCCAATTGTTGATCTCCAGAGTTGATTTTTGACCTCCGAAACTCGATTGTTGATCCCTAGAGCCAAGTTGAATGGTTGCAAACGCTTCTCCTTCCATTTGGTGGTTTAGTTGAGCATCTTGGTGGGTTTTGAGGTTGGGGAAAGGGTAAATAAAGGTCTTGGAAGGCAGATTATAGGGGGAGACAAAGGAGAAGATAAAAAAAAGGATCCATCCAAGGACTCACAACTGAGATAGTTGAGTTCAATAGTTGGAGACTACACAACTGAGATAGCCAAGTTCAGTAGTTGAAGACTACACAACTGAGACAACTAAGTTCAATAGTTTTTTCTTTCTTAAGATGCAAGTTTTCCACTGAATAGTGCATCGATAATTATGAGTATGGGAGCCAGGAGGTTGGTTTTCATCGTAAGCCGAAGAGGCAAAAGCTTGTAAATTGCAGAACATAGTGGAGATAAGGAAGCATGGCTTCATTTTTGCTGGAGTTTTCTTACATTGATTTTTTTTAGGGCATGTCTCGTGTTCTCTCTTTTTGTGGTTGATGTGTTTGTTTTCTTTACTTGCATGTTTACATTCCTTGCAACTAGGTTAATACACAGAGATTTTAGAGAGCTCAAGCCTCAACCCTAAAGTAAAAAGAACATATATGGTATTGCACGTCTATGCAAGCATGTATGGAGTAGTAGCATGTTTAAAATGTGGAGGAATATATGCAATGTATGTAGCATGCGGAGATTGCATGTTAAAGGTTGCATATTCTTTTGTATACTGTAGATGAAAGTCATAAGAGCTGGAATACATCTTAAAACAATAATTTAGTTGTTTTTCTTTGGCATAGAACTTGAGAAGATCACCTTGACTTGGAAGGGGCCATGTTGGTGAAACTTATAGTGGAATATCCACCTAGTTTACGAATCAAGACGTGTCAAGGTCTCCATCTAATTTAGCATTTTGTATTGTACTAGTATACCATTTGGGCATACGTTGAGCAATGGGTGGTGGTGTTGGACGTCTTGGTTGACGATCATCAATGTTGCCACCATTATCACCATCTAAAAAAGTTATAGGTGTGATGCTTATACCACGTCCCTGTGTGGAAGGTGGACTGTTTCCACTCTTCTTATCAAACACATCCCTATGGATGAGCACCTTCTTAGTCACTGGGTCAAGGAGCTGATATGCCTTTGACTCTTTACTGTATCCCACAAAATGCATTCCTTGGTTTTCTTATCCAAAATTTTCCTTTTCTTTTTTGGGCTATGCATGTATGCCTTGCAACCGAAAACTTGAGGATGTGAAACTTTTGGTTTGTTCCCAGTCCAAGCTTCTTGTGGTGTGATCCCATCAAGAGCTTTGGTGGGTGACCTATTGAGCGGGTAAACCGTTGTGTGACATGCTTCTGTCCAAAATGAATGAGACATTTGCACTTCCTCAACCATGCTATGAAACATCTGTACAATTACACAATTACGTCGTTCTGCAACCCCATTTTGATGTGGTGAATATGGAGCATTCAATTGACAAAGTATTCCATTTGCTTTGAGATACGCTGAGAACTTTGTATTGGTGTATTCCCCCCCACTATCTGAGTGGAGGGTCTTAATTTTTTGACTAGTTGCATTTTCTACAATGGCCTTGAATTCTTTGAAGACTTGGAAGGCCTGATTTTTAGTCTTTAAAAGCTATGCTCACATTTTTCATGAGTAGTCATCAACAAAGTGTTGCACATACTTGTATTTTTTGTAGTTGGGGGTCATGTGTCCTCATAGATCGATGTGTACCAGAACTAATGAACCAATAGCCCGATATTCACTTTTGCCCAATGGAGCTCTTCATTGTTTTCTAGCAAGGTAACTAGAACAAATATTAGAAGATTGCTCGAGTAAGGGAAGGCCTTTGACCATGTTGTGTCTGCTTAATGCAAGTAGATATCCATAACTCAAGTGTCCATATCTTCTGTGCCATAGATTTTTTGTTCCTGTGTCCTTTACTAAAAATGCCTGGTGGTCGTTGTTAACATATCATCAAGCTGAAACATTTTGCCAATATTCAAAACTCTCGCAACGATTATGGAGCCTCTAGACTTATTTTTTATTAGGCAAAATTTTTGACCACCTTCATGATCAAATCAATCTTGAGGTTGTGATCTAGCAATTGGTTGACAAAGAATAGGGTTTTAGTGAGTCCTAGAACATACAAGACCCCTTGGATTGTGCACTTTTTCTTTTTGAGTTGTAAAGAAATATTACTACAACCTTGAACAGTGTAATATGTATCTTTGCCAAGAGAAACATTGTCCCATAACATTGTTTGGTGCAGTGTGGAGAACCTTTCCTTCCTACTAGTCATTCCTCGTAGTGCCAGAATCCACATACCAGTCATTTTCTTCTGCAACATTCCCATGCTGTTGTGATTTGGAAGGTTTTTGTTTACATTGGCGTTGTGATGGTTGTTTCTTTTGTTTGTGGTGAATGTTGTGAAGTGGACTTCTAATTAGATGATCCTTGTGTGTGCATTGTAACAACAATGTTTCAAGCCATGTCTTGTTTTTACCCAAATTAGATAAAGTTTTTGGGATTGAGGTTTATACCCTTGCTGCTTTTGCTGATTGTTCTGTTTAGGGGATTGTTTTAAACCTTTCATGGGCTTCTTCCCCTTTTGATGTGATGCAAGGGCATGCTCATTAATTGCTTCCTCTGAAGTTTGCATGGCTTAGGAGAGTTATTTGTCATTGTTTCACCCAATGCATGGAGTGAGGCCCACAAAGTTGCAACTCTGCGTAGGAAAGCTTCCACCTTTTCTTTTGGTTTCAATTCGAGACAATGTCGCTGGTTTTGTAGATGTAGAATCTAATTTTGATTTTTTGCCTCGTAGACAGTATTGAGCTTCTCCCAGGGTTCCTTTGTTGTAGGGGCATTTTGGATATGAGGTTGGACCTCATCTAAGACTTCGAACATGATTATCAACTTTGCCTTCTGGTTGGCTTTGTTGAATTTGCGTTCCTGATCAACGTTAGTTGCATGTCAGGTCAATGAATCCTCAACAACAACTAGCCATATGTCTTCAAATTCTAGATGTGTTTGTACCTTAGTCTTCCATGCTGCATAGTTGTCACCTTGTAGAAGTTGAGTGTGTGGTAGAGCAAATCTTGGTCTAGATTTAGCCATTGTGAACAATTTGACAAAGGAAGATGGATTGGTCCTTGATTACTCCAAATAGGTTCCCTTTTATATATATATTGTCAATTTGATATACCAAGTCTCTCGATATACATGCCCTTACTATATATTTGTCGATACGTGAAAGAGACATTGTATGTGAAAACTGAGTGGTATATGGTACAAAGATTGTACGTGAAAATAATTCGTCCGATCAATGGCACCTGCTTAGTGGAAATCCTTGTACGTGGGTATAACTTCCCAACATGCTCGAATATTCCACATGTTAGGGTTTATGTGTAATGATCGTGGTGAATGGGTAAGGAGGGAAGGTTCTATGAAATTGTTTGCCTTATTTCTCCTCGACGATTTATAAGGAAGATGTCACAAATGTCGTTGTTGCAACTATATTAGGCTATAGATGTATTTCAAGGACGTCAACATGACTTGTAAACGTGAATTAGAGGCATCGCAAATACCGAACACTACGAATGATATCTAAGAACCTCATTTTGAGTTTTTGTATTGTTCCAATGTGTTTTGCTTTGCTAGAAAAAGAAAATACACAATGTTTGCAATTTGAGAATTTTACAATACATGGAAAATTAAAATACCGCTTTAGTGGAAAAAAAATACCCATTACAATATTGTATTCAACATGATTTTCTTACCCAGAATAAAAGATTTTTTTTTTTTTTTTTTCCTTTTTTAGTTGCGCATTAAAAACTGTCAAAAAATCAGGTTCGTAGGGTGAACTTCAAAGCATGATATCTCTGTGAATACTGCTCAGGATGTTTATTTGACTATTTTTCAGAAAGCTCTCAAAGTCCTTTTTCCAATGGCAAAAGAGCTGTTTGAATCGGACCCTCTGGGAGGAGAAAAACCTTTTGCAAGATAGTCACTATTTTCTGAAAATAAATTTCTGTGATTTTCCAAAAAGTTCTCTATTTTGTTCTCTTGAAATATCTCCAAAGAATGACTGATTCAAGAGAGTGAGAGTCCACGAGCTCCTTTTTCTTCTCTCTTGTTTTAATCTTCTACCACAATAAAAAAATTCTTTGAATGAAGAAAGCTTGGAGAGGGAGGGGGCCATGGAGCTTCCACCTCTTTTTTCTTCTCTCTTGCAAACTTCTTCCTCCATCGAATGTTGGAAATCAATTCGGATCTCCTACTTAGATACGATAATGAAATATGCAATATGCTCATTAACATTGATCAAACATGAAAGTTACATTTATAGGCTTCATGAGCGATAGTCTACCGCATGTAACACTTTATGGTGGAGGTTTTTAAAAATGTCTACAACAACATACAACTACCTTTATTTACTAATGCACCAATTATTTAATATTGGGTGCATGTACAACTTCCTAGACTATGAGCTAGTAAGCTATTATTCTAACAAATTTTCACCAACACTGACGACTGCAAGAAAACGGAGGAATTTTAGGAAATCAAAAGAGGTTTTTGATAAATATTAATAGATGAACAAACTCAGAATTTATTTTGAAAATAGATACACCCTTTGCCCTCTAGGTTGAATTTACTAAAAATAGTAAAATACTAATTTTGAAAAATCGATACAGAATTTTAAGGAACAAAAACATGTTTTCGAACAGAAACATGTTTTTGAACCAAGAAATACGAGTAACAAAAATCTTTAGAGCATTTTGAAAATAGGGTTGTCTTGAATCAAATATCAGCAAAACTAGGAACAACCTTTATCAAATAGGCATATGGGAGAATAAGCATGGAACCCTAGGGCAAAAGAGGAAAACATCATATTTGCACCTAAGATAAAAACAGATAGAAATCAAGTCTAAAAATCAAACTCTAGTGTCTGAAACCCTAGAAAGAAAGATGGAAACCCTAAGGGAACCTAGGTTTTGTCCTGCTCACTAAAAGGAACGTCTTCACTAATACATTTTATTTATTTTTTGGCGAAAGTGCACTTAATAGGATAAAATTGTGGAAAAGTCATATTGCATAAGATATAACATTCACATACAAATCTAACTGTAACTAGTAGAATTTAACTTCTTATTATGAAAAACACTAGAGGAATGAAGTACTTAGCTTGTTTTTTGGTATGTGTAGGTCTGTGATAGGGTACAATCATCAATTATAGTTTGGAATGGCCCTGTGAGTGCTTGGATTTGGAAACAAAGTGTCTGCGCAAGCTAGGACAAGTCCACGCTTCCTAGATGTCTGTGTAGTGCGACCTTGTCTCCTAGGGCGAGGAACTGAAATGCATGTTTGTGCTAATTTGTGACAGTTTTCACTGATGTGTCTGCTTTTGCCAAGCCCACCTGAGCATGCCAAGGTCTTTGATTCTGCACAAATAGCTTTGTCATCCTTCTTGCTTCAAATCCTAGCTCTTTGCACTGTATAAAATCACTATGAATGGGGACAAAGGATGAAAGGGATGGATTGAGCTGACCTCGTCCACCCCTATGGCCAAGCATTGCCTATGTATCCAATACTCAAAGAGCAAAGTCAAACTAAACATAGGTCCTCCACCTAATTGAGCATGTGCAATCTTGTGTAACGCTAGCATGCAATGCAATCCTATGTATGGATTTTAACACTTGACAATCTATAATTTGATCTTGCATAGGTATTCCGACTTAGTTTACGGCTTGCTCTTTTGAGGGGTTCAATATTTGGAAACTTTAGGATAGTTCCTCTCAATATGTAGAGTGATTTCTAGTGATGTCAATAGGCTTAGGCTTAATATGTTTATATAGCTTAGTCTTTGGGTATTTTTTTTTTTTTAGTGACGCAAAACGTATGGGCTGAGCCATATGAATAATTTGAATATGGGAAAATGATCGTTAAATGCGCACAGACAGATCTGGTCCATGTGTACAGGGCCATAGTGCAGCATTGTCTGAGGTGGTGCGGCCCTATTAAAAAAATAGGAACAGTGATTTGAGACCGGGAGACAAGCTGAGAATAATATTAAGCTGTTTAGGCAGAGGCTAGGGAAACCTGTGTAACAATAATGGCAATTCAGGTAGGTCGAGCCCATAGATGGATGAATGGCTAAGGAAGAATGGGTGAATAAGAGTCATGTATGCGTTTAAAGTCAAGTATGTTAAAGATTGATCAAATCTGACATTGTCAAGTGTCCAATGCCAAATATGAGTGTCTACACGCATTATCATAGACATGGGAGGGATTGAATGGGAGCAATCAGTATGTTATGAGGATATCTTGTTTTGGTGTAGTCTTTGTCATGAACATGACCATCTGCACAGGGTCTGTCATATGCATCACCCAAAAGAATAGAGCAGGTAAAAGAGATCAGAGGCTACAACCTCTCAAGAACATATTAGCTGACATTCCCAAAGAGGAACAACTGTCCAATCACAAAGGCAAAGCCTTGCAGAACTAGGACAAATTTTAGAGGGCATATGTACACAAAGGGCAGCCTCAACAAACATAGAGGGGACAACTCAAATCGAACTCTTTCCACGCTTTAGCCTAACAGGGCAACAAAATGGAGGACGTTGAAATTGAACAGCCATAGGAGTCATCAGAAGCCATTCACGACCAACTTGGTACCAAAGAAACAAACAAATGTTCCAACTTAAACAAGTAATCTCCTAGCTCACCAAAATCCTATCAAATGCTTTTCACATCAACAATTGATGTTTAAAAAATAGTAACCAGATCCAGAACTTCCAAAGTAAAGCAAAGGGTTTAACTCAAATTTGAAGCATTGATTCTCCAGCCCATGCACTTTGTTAAAAAATGAAAGCCAAAGCCAAAAGTCTCTTGAAAAATCCCCCAGGGAAGCACTGGCAAGTCCAGAGAGGACAAACCACATATCCTTTGGGACTGCCCCTGCCGATAGCTGTGGAATGGTTGCTACCAATGTTGGGCTGAAAACCAATACCCTATACAGACGGTGCCACATTGAAGTCTGGTAGATCTAGACGCTTGGTAGTCTTTCTGATTTTGGTGGGTTTTTTGTGGATTTGCCCAAACTTGGAAGTTGAAATCTGTTTTGTAACACCCTTCAGACTAATATCTAGACGTTAAAGCTGCTGATGTTTAGATTTTGTATTGTATTTTCAATTTTTTTTTTTTTTGAATTTAATAAAAAAATACATAGATTGAGTTAGATGGGGAAAGATAGACTGTCATTTATCATTTTGAGAGAGTGCCATTTAATGAATATTCAAATTAAAATTTTCTGTTACAGTTTTAAAATTTATATGCATTTTCTGGATTTATGAATGAATATTATTTCTATTTCCGATTTCTTCTTTATAATTCTTTTTTGCATATAACACACCTGAATTTTAGTAATCTAGG
The DNA here is from genome assembly GCA_037957365.1 of Torreya grandis. Classification (NCBI taxonomy): domain Eukaryota; kingdom Viridiplantae; phylum Streptophyta; class Pinopsida; order Cupressales; family Taxaceae; genus Torreya; species Torreya grandis. Next base: position 3,356,009 of record JARHVA010001316.1, on the reverse strand, counting down.
GGGTTGTCCCTCTTCTGTGTCGTCGTTTGTCTCTGAATTCCAGTGTGGCTTGCTCTGGATGTTCTATACTGATATTGATGAATCTTACAAATATGCACATTAAAACAACAAAAAATAACTCCAAAAAACGGAGAGAGATGCACACAGAGATTTTAGGCAACTGCCATACGAACCCAAATATTCTATCAGTTACAACAAAATCAATGAATGAATAATGCCGTGTTGTGCCTGTAGGCAAGGCTCCATATATATTGATCTCACAATTTAAATTGCCTGATAAACTTGCCAGGTTGACTCACACAAACCACGTGCATTATGTGAATTAGAAATAAGCGTTACATACTCCAATGTACCTGTAACTCCAATGCCCCCCATTAATATTTAAATGGCGAAACAAGTCATGACAAGCAAATAAGCGTCAGTTGTTAAGAGAGCACATTTTCAATTCTGTTATTTATGTTCTTTCATTTAATAAGAAAGCACAGTTTCCACTTCTTTATTACATATTTGTTATTGTTTATTTTACATCACAATTGTTATTGTTTATTTTGTCATAATAGAATACAACATAATAAATGTGGAACCATCTAGTTTAGTGTTTTGTACAAAGAGAAAAAGCCCTTGCAGTGGCAATCCAAGCATCATATGCTATCTTTTTTATCTGATTCTATGTTTACTTTAGTATTACTCTCTTTTATTTTGACTTCATTATTTAGGATCTGAACTATCAGTTCTGGAAGCTTAATTATCGATACTGGCTTACCTTACAGTCCCTAATGTTTAATATTGAATTTTTCCAAAGTGCTATTCAAGGATATGTCTGAGGAATTCTTCCTGCAATATTTTGTTTTTCACTTCTTTGTATTTTCAGTCTTTCATTCTTTGCATATTATCATTGTTTATATTCAGTAAATAATTCCTCACACTTGTGTGTGTAAACCATTCTATACAAAACATCCTTGTTTGCAAAGCAAAAGGCATAGGTTTGAGAGTTGCGTGATCATAGGTGCGAGAAGTTTTTGCATTAGAATATGTTTAACTCTTTTGTATGTATTTTTAACTTTTTAATTGAATTACTTTGCAGTGGGCGGGGATTCCACAGGTATCGTAATATATGCAGTGTTTGTCTCAAAGGCAGTAGGTCAACTGCTCTTGAAATATGTTGGAGATTCAAATATGGAATGCTGTATCATTCCCTCACTTAGGAATGCATGGTCAATAATGGGAATCTCTTTTGCCTCACTGGTTGCCGCTGCATTGGTTCTTGCAACCTGTATCTTTGTGCGGAAATGTTGGCTACGACAACATAGACAGGGAGACCCACATCTTCACCATTTACATGGTATGAGTTTTCGGCTAGTAAAAGAATTACCAAGCCTGATATTCAGTTCTGTTTCTGGTTACAACTGCACATCGGAAACCTGTGCTATCTGTCTCGAAGATTATACTGCGGGGGAAAAATTACGTGTCCTTCCTTGTTGCCATAGTAAGTTGTTTTATCCACAGTCCCTTAGTAACTTTTTGACGTTGAACTGATTTTTTGTTATTTCCTTGACAATTGTTTCAGGGAGTGTCCGTTTTTTAATAAGGATCTTTCATGCAAGCCTTCAATCAATAATATATGTGTGCTTACAATAATGTTTGGATGGTCTTTGGCTCGCAGAATTCCACTGTGTCTGCATAGACTCTTGGCTAACAATGTGGCGGACATTTTGCCCTGTATGCAAACGTGATGCAAGAAATACAATAATGCAGACTCCAGTGACAGAAAACACCCCACTTTTGTCTACAAATACTTTAATTTCATCTTCTATTCAATCAGCGCAACTATCCTTCATAGGATCTCCGTATATGCATATACCTTCAATCTCACGTGTTCCTCATGCTGAATCATCACATTCCCATTATTCTCAGAATATATCCCCACACATATCACAAACATTAGGTTCCCATGGTGGTTCCTTCATATCAAGTAGATACTCTGAGAACATTGGAAATACATCTCTCCCTTCCTCGGGTGTTTGTTCTTCATTGTTGTCATCCGAAAGTTCTTTTCATGCGTCTCCAGAGATGACGCCTCCATCTGTAAATTTTAGGTACGGTTCTTTTATAATTCGCCCTCCTTATTATCCATCTCCAGAAGTTGATGTTTCACCTGCTTTTCCTTCACTCATTCCGTCTTGTGGTGGATCGGTGGATGTAATATCCCCATTCAATTCAACACACTCTTTACCAGGATATCAAGAGTGTTGTGTATAAGGATTTAGGCATTACTGCAGGGGATTTCACACAGGATCTGTTTTTTTGAATGGAGGGTGCTGAACCTTGTAAATAATGGGTTGTGCTATCCGGCTTTTCTTTGGTCTGATGCCTGTAGGGACCTCTCAAAAACAGATTTTTCGTTATTTGAGCCTATGGTTGGAAAGTAAATAAGACTATTTTTGAAGCTGTTGAGTTTGATGTCTTTTACATTCTCACAGGGATGGGGCGCCTCGTGCTACATAGTCACCAAATCTCTTTTCCTGCAAATTGTAACTGAAGTCAATATTTTAATTTTTTTTTTGAATTTGAGAATCATTCCAACCAAGTTGTAGATTAATCAATCTTGGAGGTTCGGAGTTGCCTGTTTACACGGTCAAGAAAATAATTCATGGGCTTTACAAGTGACTTGCACGCATTCCAATCAATATGCAAGCATAGTTATACCCAACTATATAAGAGTTCAATAAATCTTAACAAGAAATCGAATTGATGATGATGAAAACGATTTTAAATGTCTTTCAGACCAAATTAGTTTGTAGGTAGGACTTTTAAAAAAAAAAAAAAGAAAGAGTATACAGACAATACAATAATTAAACATAAAACCTAACATTTGACAAAATTGAGACAATCTTTTAACACCCATTTTATTGAAAGAAGAACCATCGAAATCTTATTAAATGTCAACTGCTAATTGAATTGATCGAAGTTAAGAGTTGTAGAGCTTTAACCAAATAGCAAAAGGTCACGATTTTTGGCTTTTGAAGCTGCATTAGAAAATAATTCTATCAATGATATAATAAACTTCTAAGGATGGACGGAAAAGGTTTTGGCATACTCCCAAATTTGGAAATGACCTTATAATTGAAGGGTACAAAATTTGAGTGGTATAGAGATGGTATAGTTTCATACACAAAATTGACATCCTGCAAGCCTTTTCGGTCAACAAAATATTATTAGTACAGGACAATCCCATCAAACATTTTTTTATTTTTGAAATGAAAAAGTTCTCATCAGTCCCATTATAGCAATCAGTTTTGCAGCTTGCTTTAGTTGTTTGGATGCTGACGAAACTAAATCTTTTGTTTGTTTAATATTGTTAAAGTTACAAAAATTATTGAATATATTATATTTTTTAATAATTTATTTCAATTATAATTAATTAATAATATTTTGATTTGGCAATATTTTTTTTTTATTCTTTTTGATAATATTCATATTTTAAAAAGAAAAAATCACTAACACATGATACTTTAACCCAGATCAATAGTTTTCATATCATTGATAATGATTTTATATACAACTTTTTACAAATATACTCGTTACAATTCTAAAAACATATTCTTTTTTCCTTGTGTCAAGGAGATAAATGAGCTTTCTACATGTTAGACTTTTAATATATTAATCGTCTTATGATTTGTTTTAAAAACAAATGGTCTTTACTTTATTCATACTTTGTATCTTGGATTTTAGTTGTAAATTACTTTAAACTCTTTTGTAAGACATTATTGACACAATAACATTTTTTATATTTTTGAAACGTTTAAAATTACTTGCATTGTATAAATTTTGTCTGAATGTAATATTTTTATTTATACTGGTGAGCTTTATATTATTTTTTATTAGACTGGTTCAAGTTGTAGTAGTATAGGTTTTTCTATATATCTATAATTTAAAATGTTCATAAACAAATTTATTAAATTTTTATAAAGTAAAAGAAAAAAATTGTAAGATAAAATTTGGATTCTCTTTGTTGGAGTGGATAACCCTAACCTAATAATTTTTTTCCAATTGTAATAGTGTAGATTTTTTTACACATCTATTGTTTAAAATATTCATAAACAAATTTATTAAACTTTTACAAAGTAAAAGAAAAAAATTGTAAGGTAAAATTTAGTGTCTCTTTGTGACGATGTCAACATAATTTTAACATAAAGGAGGGGTAAAAATTTATTAAATCAAGAAGTACAAAGCAAGGGAATTACATAGCCCTATCAAGCTCCACCAAGTGATCCAACTGTTGAGACAGATTTGGGGGTAAATGACTTCGGTCCGTTAAATTTCAATCATGAATATGCTCAGAAGCTTATTTAGTCAAACAATCAGCAACACCATTCCACTCTCTAAGAATATGAGTAAAAGTAACTAACTTTAAAGAAGCACAGAGGTTAAGAATCCGAGCAACAATCAAAGCCAAATGCTAGTTGACATCATCTAAATGCCGCCTATTCAACAAATTCACCACAATCTGGGAATCAGACTCACATATGATCTTTTGTCAGCGCAATTGACTTCCACGTTCCACAGTGGTTAGAATACCCTGAGCCTCCATTTGATTATTAGTATGAAGATGCTTATAAACAAAGAAGATAAACTAAACATCTCCAGAGCTATCCCGACCAACACCACCAATCCCAACATGACTAGGGTTACTTCGAGAAGAGTCATCCGTGTTGATTTTTAAGACACCCTGAGGAGGAGGAGACCATCTCCCCTCCCTATTCACCTTCGGGGTAGGATGTCTATATCTGTTGCGCATGAGTTGACGTTGCTGAGGCAGAAGATGAAGACGATTACAACATCCAACATCACAAGGATCCACTGATGCAGTAAGATCACACTTAGCCACAACAATTTCTCTCAAAGAATGCAAAATTTTTCATCACAAGTGAGGGGCCACCACCATCTCCTCCTGAAAGATCCGTCGATTTCTTTCCAACCAAAGGTTTCAGATAATAAAGGATGAGCCAATAGCCCACGCTGCCTGAAGAAAGGAAGTAGAAACTGGAGCCCTGCCCCACTGATCCACAAAATCAGCTAGCAAGAAAACATGCCAACAGGGCTTATTCCACACCCTCCACCAAAAATGCCAAATCTCCCTAGCATAGGAACATTGGAAAAGAGATGAGAGACACTCTCCTCATAGTTACAACACAAAACACAAATAGAAGGACATTGGAACCCACGCTTACACAAGTTATCCCAAGTAAGACACCGGTTTTGAGCAACTAACTACATGAAGAAAGTGTATTTGGGCCACGACAACTTTGCCAAACATGCTTCCACCAAGGGACCTCATTATTACCAAACAAATGCCTACCCAACTGCTTATATCCAACAGACACAGAGTACTTCCCAGACAAATCAGATCCATCCTAAGCCAAGACCTCAGGACCCTTAGAGTTACAAGCACGGGAAGCCAGAAGCTAAGCAAGCTCACGCCTATCTTCTTGGGACCCTCTAGGTGGTCACTCAGAAGGAAGCTTCCAACGAAAGCTTACAACAGATCCATAGTGTTGTGCACACTTATAATGCTCAACGGTATCTCAGCCAGCCGCAGTAAAAACATCAAAAAGTGACTGGAGGTGAGGGAGAGAAGAGAGAATAGGTGGGTGACCATCCCAAGAATCTAACTAAAAAAGACCCTGTGACTCCGAATGACAAATCCAAAAAAGCGCACGCTTAATCAACTGAGCCCCAACTTTCAAAGTATGCCAATATAATTTAAATGTGATGGGACCAATATAATTTAAAGGCAACCTTAACCTAATAAGTCTTTCCCAAATGTGATTGAGGAAAAGTCAAAAGCAAATGGATAATGGGTAATGTAAAATGTAGTTAAATTTTTCTGTAGTTATATCTATTTTTTTCCACTTGTTAGTTGTTACACAAATCAATTTAAAATACTTTTATATTTGTAAATCTCACCAATACTTTTATAATTTTTTAATTAAAGATAAATATTAATATTGATTCAACTTGATAATGGATCGCGTGGTTTTAAAACTTTGTGATACAATTTTATCTAAAAATTTATTTTATAATGTTATAGATTGTGGAAACTATATTGATACTTTAAGGACATTCCCAAAATTAATTTGAATCTATATAATATTGTGACACAACATATATGGAAAGTTAGATTGATTTCTTTTTATAAAGTTTGTTGTTATATATATATATATATATATATATATATATATATATATTCCAATACTTAAAAATTATAATAGAAAATATAAATGCAATTAAATATATGCATATATTATTATGATCTGACAAGTCCAATTTGTTGGTCCAAGTAACCCATTTTTTTATATTTGGTCATTTGAGAGTTTCCTTTGACATATATGAACCGTAATAGTAATATTAAATATTAACATTATGTAATTGGAGACGGAGGGATGGGGACGGGAGATAGGAGGAAGGTTGGTGCTGTGGCAAGGACATTCTTTGAATGCTTGAACTGTCTCTTTAAAAATTTAAAGAGTTTTATCTTTTTTTATTCTTAATAAATAATCTTTTAAATTATTATTACATTATATTTTATACCAATAAAAATATTATATTTATAAAATAACATTTTTAAAATTATCTAATTTTAAAACTTATTATTTATTAATATAAATAATTTGCTAACGTATATTATAATATAAATATAACCATTTATAATAATTTATTCTATAATATACTTCCAACTTTTTTATTTATCTTCTCATTATATATAATAATATCTCCACAACATTTTATTAATTGTTTCATCTTGAATAACATGTAATAATCATTTATATCGAGTTAAATATGATTATACCTTAATATTATAATTATCTATGTAGAACCCATCCACTTTAATGCGTGTTAGGTTCAATGTGTCTAGTCATTTCCTCTTGATTATTGAGGATGAACCTTAGATGTGTTATAAGCAGTCTTTTTAGATTAAAGAAACTTGATCAATGGGTCCCTCTCAACTTTAATAGAGAATTGCTTGCATAGTTTTTACCACCTTTTCCTTGTCTTGGAGAAGTAATCAATTGTATAATTCATGATGGTCCCTTAAAAACTTGTGGATGACCATTCAATGTAATGTTAGAATGATTAGTGGGTCCTTATATATATATGGTTTATGTGTTGGTATGGCTAATTTTGGCCTATAATTTATGATTATGGTCCATGGTTGATTATGGTCCATGGTTTATAATTTTATGGTTTTGGTTTCTATTATATTATAATATTGGTTGGACAATTTTTTATTGATATGTTTATAAATATTTATATATACATTAGAGTATAGTAGAAGTTAGAAGTACATTATTGAAATGTAAATAATTGATTTAATGTAATAAAGAGGAAAGTTATTTTGCGAAAGAGTTTTTTTAAGTGAAAATATTATGTATTATGTGTGTGCAATTTTTCCTTTATATTATGTAAGTATCGTTTCTTCTATATTAATTTGTTGGTCTATTTTCTCTTTGTTTGATATCAAAACTAGGTTTTAGATTTGTTTGAAGAGTTTAGGTTTATTTTTCTTATGAAAAATTATTTCTTGAGTAGGAGCTTTGCATGTAAGAATATTTATGTGAAGGAAAATGATGAGAAGAACAAGGATAGAGATTGAAAATTCAATAGGCAACATTTTGAGTTATATGGACAAAGACCATTGGATTAGTGTATCATGATCATAACCACGAGTATGAAGGTAGAATTTTGGAAAAAAAAATAATGAAGGAAAATACTTCAATTATATTGTGTTGGTCATATTCAGTTCTGTTGAATGTAAAGATTAAAAATTATTAAATAATAATTGTATAAGTTAAGGAAATTGTATCAGATAAAGTCTCTAGTGAACAAACTCTCTCTGAAGCAATTTGTATTTATTGAAGATGATTGACGGGGACTATCAATGCCTTCAATATTTTGTTAAGTCAGTTACTTTCTGTCGAAATTAAAATGGATGAAAAAGATAAGTGTATAACTCTACTTTATTCTTACTTGACTCTTCAGATAATCTAGTTATGGCAATTACTAGTAATACATCAAAATTAAAAGTTAAGGATGTAGTAGCAACCTTATTATTAAAAGAAATGAGGTAAATATCTCTTAAGGATTATCAAACAAAGGATGCATTGTTTGTGAAAGGTCATTCTCACGAGAGAAACAAAAATAAGTCAGGAGACATGCAATCAAAGTCTAGAGGTAAATATAAGACTATATGAAACTTAAAGGAAATGTTGGGACTATGATAAAATTGTGTATTTTAAGAAAGACTACATATCTAAACATGTTGAAAGGGGTAAGTCATCTGACATCGCCCATTTCACAGAAACCAATCTTTGTATTAAAGGCTCAAATGATCTATTATTGACAACTTCAAGTACACATGCATGCCATGATGCATGGTTGATCAACTCAGATGCCTCATTTCATATGACTTCCCATAGGGAGTGGTTCTCTAAATATGAAAAAATTAATAGAGTGGATGTCACCTTAGGAGACAACTTGACGTATAAGATTATAGGTCAAAGAAGAGTCAAGTCAATCCCAATATACATAAGGGTTAAAGCCCTCCCTAGTGTTTTGCATATTCCATGTTTGGCTAGAAATATTATTTCTATAAATAAGATGAATGACGTGTGTGTGCAGGTAGTATATAATAAGGATAACTGCAAGATGGTTTATGGAGCCATGGTATTAGTAAGGGGAGTCCCCACTAAAACGTTGTTCAAGCTTGCAATAAACACTATATGTGATGGGTGTAATAGATTTGTTGTTCATAAGGTTAAAAATGAATCAGATCGAACCTTTGTGTTGCTTGTATAAAAGATAACGATTTGGCATTAAAGGATAGGACATATTGGAGAGAGAGGCCTTTGAGAATTAAAAGTTAAGGGTATGGCTCAAATCTAGTTTATGATTATCCTTTAGATTTTGATTTTTGTGAACATTGTGTACATGGGAAGTAGCCTAGTAAAGTTTCCTAGTAGTGCTACTAGAATATATGGTATTTTCTAGTAATACATATTGATGTGTTTGGAGTTGTGAAAGTTCCATCACTAAGAAAATATTTGTATTTTATTTCTTTTATAGACAACTACTAGAGTAAAACCTAGGTATACTCTATCAATAATAAATCATAGGTTTTTAGTAAGGTTACGGAGTTTAAGGCTCTTGTTGAAAACTAGATGGGAAATAAGATTAAAAATTTGAGAAGTGATAATAGCAGGAAGTATTACTTAAATGCATTTGAGTAGTTTTGTAAGTAGTGTATAATATAAAGGTAAATGAAAACTCCATATACACCACAATAGAATGGAGTCGTAGAAAGGATGAATGAGACTCTGATAGATAAGGTTACATGTATTCTTAGTGATTTAAGCTTAGAAAATAAATATTAGGTAGAAGCAGTAACGACTATTTATTACCTTGTCAATAGATCACCCACACCAACCCTTGTTGATAAAACTTCAAAGGAAGCATGGAATGGAAAAAAACCATCTCTCCAACATCTTAGGGGTTTTGGTTCAGATGTTGATATGCATATTCCAAAGGATAGAAAGAAACAATCTAGACTAAAAATTAGTAAAGTGAACTCGTTATTGGATATAGTAATGGTGTAAATGGATATAAATTTAGAACCCATAAATAAAAAATATTTTTTATAGTAGTAATGCAATCTTTAGAGAGGTTAATCGGATTCCAAAATAGGAAGGACAACTAAAATAAAAACCTAAAAAGGTGCATGTTGAATTAGAAGAGGGAGAATTTGTGTTGGAATATGAATCAACTAAAGAAGATGAACCATAAAGGGAGTTGCCTAAGGAATATTTAAAAGAAGTAGATGAAGATCAACCATAAGGGGAAGGATATCTAATTCTAGTCTTTAGAAGATCATATTGAATTATAAGAATACCAGAAAGGTATAGTCCACCTAATTTAAGTTATGAATTTATTTTATTAGTTACTAATTAAGACCCCAAGAATATGGAGGCACTTGGCTCAAATGAAAATAAGTCTCGGAAGAAAGCCTTTGAGCAAGAAAATGAATCCTTAATAAATAGTCTTCTAAATTCTTGTTACATTATATCTTGTACAAATGAGTGTTGTGTTCATAACTCAACATTTTTTGAGTAGTTTGGAACCCATTATTTATTATTTATCAATATATATTATGATGGAAATATTATTATTTATAATAATTTATTTTTTTAAAGACCTCATTTATTCCACCCTAGTGTTATCATTGTTCATCGAATTACTTTCCTGCATTATCGCACACCCAAACCCTAATTTCTTCTAGCATCCAAAATTGTCAATCCAAACATGTAGCCCCTAGACCCCCACTTCCAATTCCAAACAAAAACAAAAAGTGGTGGGAGAACTGCACCAAATGAAAGTGACATATTTTTCTTCTACTTGAAGAATTAAGATAAAATGCTCATACCCCAACAACAATGTTTCAAGAAACTATAGATGTTCTTTCTAGAATTGAACATAAAAGCACAATGAAAAATGTGAAAAGAAAATGGATCATGTTGTATGATAAAGGACAAGAACACATTCTTAAAATCCTAGAAATAGAGTGGATGATCCAAAAGCAAAGGGAAGGGGATGCTTTGATTGTTTGTTACCTTGACTACTGTAAATATGAAGATGAGTGTAGATGCCAAGATATTTGGGTAAAGGAAGACAACATAAGAAAAGGGATACAAGCTATAGAAAATGGAGATGAAGGTAAACAAGTATTATTTGCAACTCAAAGAGAATATTGGCCACTAATACAAGGAAATTCATGTTTTTCTAGTGGCCCTTCATCATTTGACTCTTATTTTTATATTTTAGTTGCTCATAATTAGTATAATTCTTGGAATTACATACTAGCACCATTTCAGCTTTGGGATAATCATTACCAACAACCACATTTCCAGTGGCTAAGGTTTCAAGGCCAATCATGGAAACCACCACCACCTTGACATTAATAACCATATAAGGCTAGGTTTAACAAATATCTATAGCCACAACAAAATTTAATGTTTTAAATGCCTAGTAATCCAACCCAATAACAAACTAGCCTACCTAATTTGCAATAATGAAATGATGAAATTCCCACTAATAAATTCCATTCACACCCAAGGATTGTAGTAGGACCACATCCACATCACTCATAATAACAAAACCCATTCGAGGAGGTTTATGAACCCTATAATTATTATTCCACCACCAATAATGAGCCAATCCTTGAACCATACCCATTCACTAATAAGGCTTTACCATTTTTCTACATATTTATTTTTACAAATAACTGAATCATGAAATGAAATAGCCTTAGTGAACATTTGAATTTTTACATAAACTAAAGCATGCTAGTGTCTATATTCTGTCATTTTAGAGATATCCAAATATATAGAGGAAATTCAAGAGCTATGCTTAGGAAAGACTGGACATAAGACAAAAGGATTTCAAATAGCCCAAGTAATTGGATTGCATATTGATCTTTTGCTAAAAAAACATGGTTTCTCTCAAGAACTTTAAACCATTCAGCCATGGTTTGGATATACACATAGTTTGTTTTCTCATCAATACCATTTTTAGGGGCAACCAAAATTGACAAAAATATGGAATAAAAAAAGCTCCAAGGCCTTTACTATAGCGCATCTCTCTTCCAAATGTTGAGGAAGTTGTCAAAGTTTTTACTACAACAATGGATTTATGGGAATAAATCATAGATTTCATGATACTATAGCTCAAATCCCACTTGGGGAGGCAATCAATAATTCTTTGAGAGACCTCAATTTAGCATAAACTTGTTAATATTTTTTATCTTAGCAAAAGTTTATGCAACTATAGTGTTGTGTTCATCCATAGATTTCTATTCATTATATCACATGGTATATACTAAATATATGTGACTATTTTTATTCTTTAAATATTATAAGTTTATTTTAAAATACTACCCATGCTTAATTTTCTAGGCATAAGTTGTCAAGGTCATCCTTTAGTAGTTAAGGTAGAAATAGATGCAGGGCTTCCTATAACAATTGTTCCAAGTTAGCCTATGTAAACCATGATTATAAGGGAGGTTTAGTTTAGTTTATTTTACTAGTATTAAAGATATAAAAAATTTCACAAAACATAACCTCCCAAGCATGATTCCTCAAATTAGGTAAGGTTTAACAAAGATAAACAAATAGAAAGCAATATAAAAACTATTACCTTCCTCATAGATGCCATTAGCTAGCCGACACACATACACGATTACATTTGGATGTAGAGCTCAAAGTCCTCATCAATGTCACGATGTAAAAGTCATTAATATCTCTCCAAGCATTATCTGAAATGGTTTGTGGATTAATTGGAAGAAAAGAGGTGAAGCTTTTGAGGGATTTCTGTAGAGTTTATTTGCACAAAAAACTTATTGAAAGGTCTATGGTGACCCTCCTATTTATATATTTTCCAAATGGATTGTGACCATGGGATTAAGATCAAGTTGAGTGGCCACAATTCAATTCAATTTTAGAGGTAAATGCAATAATTATTTGAAAAGAGGTTGCATTTATGAGGCATGACTTCCCTTAATATTGATATTTGTTTTCATTAATGCTTAGTGCTTGCCAACTTTTTGGATGATGTCACAATTCAGATATTTGTTAAGTTTTTAAATATGACATAATTATATATTAGCTAATTTCCATGGATTTTTCATTTAACCATTTGATTTGATTTGTTAGGATAATTAATCCTAATAAGCTTTTAAGTGCTTTATGCAATATTGAAATTCAAATATTCATTCCCACTAATTACCATAGAATGTTGCTTTATAAAGCGGTAATTTGACTCGCATTGATTTAAATGAAGCTGACAGTTGGTTATAATACATTATCCTAATCAAAGATGTGCCAATATGTTTTAGAAATTGTACGTGATGTGTGTGAATGAATTAGAGCGTTTCAATGATATTCGATCAAATTTGTGCATTATAGTAGAAACTCATCCTGACTTATAATTTTGACACAAAAGTGGTAAAAATTAGATGTCTACATTTTGCCTCTATTTGAAAGGGTGTGGTGAGACATTAGATGAAACAATTTTTATCAAAGAATAAAAAGGTCACTTAAAAATGATCACTAATTCCATTCCCACTTTTTTTGAATTTGCTAGAGTTGTAGAAAAACAAGCTCACAAAAATGCCCCAAACAATGTTTGGGAGGCCCATGATGCCCCCTTGAGGGTATGGTCAAAAAATATTTATGATGGATGGACCCTTAAAAAAATAAAATGGCTCATGTCCTAGAAGAAGGGGCTGGAAAATGAATTGGTTAGAATAAAGCAAGATGAAAAATAGATAAAGGAGCCAAAAATAAGCTTCATAGGAAGAAAAATGAAGCACAGTAGGGGTAGCAGAGTGAAAAATGCAAAATTATAGCTATAAATTTACCCCTAGGGGGTGAAAACAATTCATTTTCACCCTCTCCATTTTAAAATTTAGAAATCTATATTTTTGCACAAGAGGAGTGAAAAAAATGTCACACATTTTACATCACAATCATCTTAGCGAGTGAGTCTGAGAGTACCAGTGATCGACAGGTAGTGAGGCATCGATAAGTACTTTTTTCTTTGGTAAAATTTTAATAGAATCTAATTTCCCTTAAAAAATGATGGATCAACAACTCATCATTTTCATAAAATTGAAAACAATAAGGTCGCTCACACAAACAATGATATCACCGGTCCAACAATGAGGCCATGATTGATGAAGCGATATTGCCCAAATAGTTAAAAATCACCAAATTATGAGGTCACATTTTTGAGTTAAATTTGACATCAATGATGAAAACACCAATAAAAAAATGAGATCACTTTTTCGGGTGGAAATTATGCAAAATAGTGGACTTGTTAAATAGTGGGATCATCCTGCCAATTGGCGAGAATGTCATGCTAAATAATGAACTTGTCCAAATATGGTAAGAATGAAAATAGACTAGAAAAAATAGTGAGAACATCTTGTAAAAATATGGGAACGATTTGAAATATGGTGAGTTTTTCAAGAAAATGGTGAGATTGCCAAAGGTAGATGGAGGAAATTAGAAGAAGAGGTTGATTAGGCTAGAAGAATAAATTGTTAAGTCTAAAATTAGAAGAAAGTTGTAATATTGATTAGCTAAAGTGGAGTTGACATGCTTTGTGATATGCAAGTGTGATTGGAGGTCGTGACATGATGCGAACGACAATAGTGGGTACTATGCCATCCTAACATTTAGATCGAGGAGATGGAAGTGAGCCTAGAGACAATGGGAATACTTCACGTGGCACAAATGCCAGTGATTCGAGCTAACAAAGCCTACTTGTCAGCACTAGCTAAGCATTGGAATTTAGAGGCATATACCTTTCACCTTATGAAAAACGAGGCCATGGTGACTCTTGAAGATGTGTGGTGGATTTTACAACTACCAATTTGAGGTCCTAGTATCTAGTGGATGCAACATGGCAGGCTAGCCATGCTAGAGGATTTGATTGGTATTATGAACATTGTGATTAAGGATGCAGCTATTGATATCAATTCTTTACAGGATCTAGCATTCCCATTAGATGTCATCCCCTATAATATCCTCAAACACAACTCAGCCCTTGAATTGAAAACCAACAATAAATAAATCACCACACTTAAGGATAATTAAAAAAGAAGAGATCGTTCCATTTAAAGAGGAATGCCACGCTTAAGGAACATACACAACATTAGTTAATTAATTAATAAAAAACATTAATTAGAAGGAAGGTCACGACCCTTGGAGGAGACGTATCTTTTGATGGAAGGCTATGAATGTATTAATAATCAACAATTGGTAGGAAGGGAATCATCACTCATTCATTCAACTTTTTAACCATGTACAAGCATCAACTTTGACATTGATTTTAAGGATGAAACCCCTTAACTATATAACCAAATTTTAAGGATGGAAACCCTTGTCATCTCTACTACCTCAAGGATAGAACCATTTGAATATTTACGTTTTATTATTCAAAATCCAAAACTCTGAAATAAACAATTAATACAATCATTAAATTATTATTTCAAGTGCAAAGTCTATATTAATGAAATGTTATCTTAAAGAGAATTCCAAGGAATATAAATTATTGTATAATGTTCTGGTTAGGAATATTACAGTGGTATCAAAGCTTTCCTTCCTACTAGCTTGTGAAATAAAAATCATATGCAAGATAAGAATAAAAATATTCTGTATTACGAAAGAAGAAATAAAACTGAGGTAAACTAGCCAAAATGAGAAATGGTAAATGATAGAGATATTGAGAGGGTAGATAAACTTATCCAAGGCTAAGAACAATTGCAAATACAGTGGCACAAATGGCCTTTACCATGAAAATGATAATGGATTCCAATACACAAAAGGTAGAAACTATATACACATAATTTTTTCAACTTCTATCAAATACTGAAGCTTTCTATCTTGTAGGAGCCCGTTGAGTCTCAATCTCTTTGAGTGCACAACTTAAGGGGTACACTGAGAAAGGTGTGGGCAGACCATTAGTGTTTTGCAAGATTGTTGTCCCTTATTGCCACTTATTACCAATCCAACCAACTCCTAAAACCATTCCCTAAACTATTACTCCTATTTTTGTACACTCCAATATTTTCTCATCTTTCGTACCTCTTTTCCTAACTTAAAACCCATTTCAAAAAATTTAAGTACTAAGTTAGTTTGGTAGACCTTGTACTCTTATTGGTAAAATTCATTTAGGGTCTAGGTCAACTCTTGGTTGACCTAGCCCATGACCTAGTGAGTTTTTGTCAATAACAATACTAGGTTGAATGGGTCGACCCTATTGGTTGAAACTTTTAAAAGGGCTTAGGGTTAAATCCACCTATATATACTGGATCATTTCAATATTATTAGAGGGACATCAAGAGTTATTATTCTCTTGTGCTTCTTTATAATTTGCTTTTCCACCATTCTACTTAAGGAGTCTTAGCTTAGGATTTCTACTTGTAGAATCTAGTCTTATGGAGAAGTCTTGGATGCTTTGGCCTTTCTTAGTTATCCTTACAAACCATAAAAACCTATTGTGAATCCCCTTTGGCCAAGGGAGAGATTGAGTCTCGATGGGTTCATTTTTCAGGTAAGTATTCTCTAACTTTACTCCTCTCTTTAGTATATAGAAGAAGCATAAGTATTGGCTTTCGAATAATATTATTCTTCTTCTCCATGCATTAGGGTCTTACTCATACATATCTTGATTGAGATTCTCTTATGCATATTTATTTTTGTTGTTTATTACCCGCACATTGTGCCACAAGCTTTGGTGAGCACTAGATTAGATTTCTTTGCTTTACTTGTTATTAGTATAGTGAATATGAAAACATAGGGCTTAGTTAGGGTTATTGCTTGATTTTTATTAACTAGAAGATTTGAAACCCTCACTAGTATTATTGTTGTGATAAGAGATCCCCTAATTGGGTCTAGTGGATCCACATATTGATCATATTCTTAATTATAGACTTGATGCATTTTTTATTGCATACATTCTGGCAAACTCGATGTGAATATAATCTTTAGAGTTTTTCTTTCACATTTTTCATTTTATTTATTATTTTTCTATATTTATGATATGAGGTCTATAAGACCAGTATAGTTTCTAACTATTATCTATAGGTTTAACACACAATCGCATAAAAAATGACTCTATTTTATATGTGTAGCTCTTCATTAGATACAAGCTACTATGTCAAATAGGTCGACATAATACTCTTATAAGCTTCCATAAAACATACTAGGTGGACCAGGCCAATATAGTATTCTTCATAGGTTTCAACAAATAGGAAACTGCAAAACTAGGTTGACCCAGTTGACATAATTGGTAGAATTTGTAACATTCAAAGCACATCAACAAAAATCTCACATTCCTCTGCATCTTCCAACCCACCAAGGTTCCTTTCTCTCTTTCTCTTTCATTTTAATTATCCCTTATAGTTCTATTTTGCATAGTTTGCAGCATTTAAAATTGCCATCATACAACAAACTAGGTTGACCTGGTCAACCTAATTATGCATTCTATCTTTTGTTTGAAAGACTAAGTCAACCTTGTCGACATAATTCTTAAAGACCCTTACTTCAGCAATATAGTAATGACATTGTTGACTCTGTACTATAATGTCTGCATACACTATCATCTGAATCAACATTGTACTATGTTTCAAATTGAAAATTAACATCTATATACTAGTAATTGTTTCACACTTTCACTTTCAATTATTTGCATGCTTAGATTAGATCACATAGTCTAATTAAGTATATTTTAAATATACCATTTAGTTTCACTATTTTTATCTTTCTTGCACACACTACCAAATCACATAATTCCAAAATGCATTTAAGCATTTGTCTACCCAAGGCCTACCTACTTGGATTTCATCACCAAGGGGAGAAGCCGACTTGGTTTTTTGGCCAAGTATAAACACATGGTTAATGGTATATATTGGCAAAGCACCCGACACCCTTATTGCTACAAGATTATGAAGTGAAGGGGTATGCCCTAATACCAAGCCAATACCATTGCCAATATAGATCATTTTCAACTTAAATGTCTTGAAACCATCCATAGATTGCTTTTTCATTCCCTACTTTTAGCCAACTTCCCTATCACACTTAAAATATCACTTTATAATCTAACAACATTTAGGATGACCACTTAGTTATCATTTACTTTCCCAATTGACTACTTGCTATTTGATCATTATATGTTGTATTATAAAAACTTGCATTGGCCAGTATTAGTTCAAGGTTTTGTGTTATGTGCCTCAATTGGATCATCCTCATTGACCTAATTTATTATGTGTTTACTCTCATTTCTTGATTTCAAGTACATTGCAATATTTTTTCTTATTTTTGGTACACTGTTGATCTATTCAACACAGTCTTTTACAAACTATTTTTCTCCATGCCTATAGTATTAGGTCACCCTAGTGAACCCTGTATCTCTTTTGACAGTCATATAATAGTACTAGGTCGACCCAGTCAAATCTGTACTCTTATTAGGATCTATTTCCTCAAATTTGTAGTAGTAGGTTGACCCAATTGATTATGTACTCTTATTGCCTATCCTATCTGTTCGACTCAGTTCTCTATTTTTTTTCTTTGACATTTTGTTCATTTCTCTTAAGTCATAATGAAGTCCCTTGTCAAAATCTTCTTGGACAACCTGAATCCATTTAGATACTATATAGGATGTTCATTTCTCCCTCTCTTTTCCTCCCAATATAACCCTCACTCTTGGAGTGCCTCTTCCCCTCCTCCATCTATGGCTTGTAACATGGTGCAAATCACACCTCAAGATGAAGTAGGTGGGTCTGATCTTTTTTATACCTATCAAGATAATTCTCATTTTCAAACTATTCAAACTAATGTGGGAACAATTAACACAAGTCTATCTAATAATCCCACGAATAATCCATCCTATAATAACCCTCCCCCTAATACCAATTCAGGGAGTGCTCCTATAAACACCAACCCACTAATTGATATGACTCAACTTCTTGCACAAGTCATACAACAAATGAACATAATGCAAACTTCTAACACCTCTAAAATGATGCAATTATAACTCCATTTGATCAATATGGATAATCAAACTCCTATTGTCCATCCTCAAGCCAATCTAAATTTTATTTTCTCCACCTCTTAAAGATACCTCAAGAAATGTTATTCCTCAACCTGTTATGAATAACAAAATGCTTCAAAATATTCAAAAATGAGATTTTATCACCATTCATTGTGTCTATTTATATTGGTAATATATCTCCAACTATAAAGTATGATGGGACTAATAACCCTGCATCCTTTCTCAAAGCCTTTAGTAATCTTTAAAAAAAGTGGATTTAAACTAATACTTTCACCACAACTAAACATCTAGTTAAAGCCTTCACTGATGATGTATTGGAATGGTAAAACTAATTTCTACAACATTCCATTTGGTAACTTGAGGATTTAGTCAATCTTTTAGTCAAAGAGTTTCAGCATAATGACCTTCCTAAAAAAATTTCTTAGTTATTTAATCAATGCTAAGCAATCCCTCACTGAATCAGCTCATGATTTATCAAATGATGGAAATCTCTATCCCATAAATTTGATCATAACCTGCTTGATGATAAGTTGTTTAAACTCTTTATCAATGATTTAACTCCTTCACTTTAATATAAAGTTCAAACTTTTTCTCCCAAAACACTTAACGAAGATCTTGACCAAGATAAACTTCAAGACTTCCTCATGAAGCAATTCAAACCTAATCCCAAATTTATCAAAGGATATTTTCAAACTTCTACTAATGTTATCATCAAAAATTATCCACAAACCAAACCAGGAGTTGCCAAAGTCGACACTCCCTCATCTTCTCACACACCACTCACGATACAATAAATGAAATAATTTTTACCGCCCTATAAACCCTTTACTTATCCTAACAATCCTCCTAAGTGGTATGACCCTAATTGATTTTGTTGGTTCCACATCGACATTGGTCATTCCAATGAATCTTGTAGAGGGATTACTAAATTTACTGTCTTTGTTTCACTATTTTTTTTTCTTTATTTTCTAAGAAGATAATTCATTGGGCTGTGGTAGGCCAATAGATTGGAATAGGAGAATTCAATAAACTCTATGGTGCTACCTACTTTCTCACGTAAGTACCCAATTTTTACAGTAGATCAATGACTCTGTAAGGGGTCCTCAAGAATGGGGAACACGTTGTGGAAAGGTAGGTCCATTTTAATTTTCATGCATATAGCCTTCATAGGATGATCTACATACTCCATTTATTGACCTAAGACTTGTGTGGTTAAGATAAGTTCTTCAGAGTCCTTAAGATCGAAAGTCCTCTTGTTTTGACAAACCTAATTTAAGTGTCTTGACTTCGATAAAGAGTTCCTCTACTTTGGATTTTTCTTCATTCTCCCTTCCACCCATTTCATTTCCCCCCTTGATAGTCAAATTGTAATTCTAAATCTATTTTCCCTCTTTTTTACTTCCTTCTTCATATCTTAAAAACATGCTAGTAGTACGTTATTTCATTTTAATCTATCTTTAGAGTAAAACAATATGTTTGAGAAACTATGGATTACTTTCTTTACACTATGGCTCTATATTTCTAGACGTGCCTTGATTTTTTTTATCATTGTTGTACTACCCCTTTTTTGGGACACCTGAGTCTGTTTCTACTTTCATGTACTTTTTTCATTGTTGAGTGAGATGGGCTTATTACTTCTCACCCATAATATTGTTTTCCCTTTTATGCACCTTTTTCTATTGATGATCGAGTAAGGCTTGTTACTTCTCACTCATCAATGTTATTTTACCATTTTTTTTTTCCATCTTTGTTTAAGTAAGGATTATTATTGATTTTACAATGATGTTTGATTACCATCCTTTTTTACATGTATCCTTGGTTTGACTTGGTGAGTTTACCTTTATTACTTAAGGTTTACTTGTTTGAGTTTTTTGGTCTTTAGTAGCCTTGGTTTTTTGGTTACTTGATTTAATCTAAATTTTGACTTGGTCATTTGGTCTAACATAACACTTATCACCCCAACTTGCCAAATTTTCACGTATGTCACATCCACATAGTACCAATTATCTTGTCTTTCTTGCATTTGTTTATTTTTGCTCTTTAGTTTTGTATTCTTGGGTTTGTCAAAAGTAGTCTCTGTGCCCTCCACAATCAAAACTACAAACACAATAGACAACCATCCAATGATAAAGGTAAGTTAAGTTACGCATCACATTTAATTTTTCAATTATTTCCCTTTCCATCATTTAATTTTAGTTATTTCTTCTTTAAAATACTTCAAATTTTTTTAACCTCAACATTATGTATTACTATGTTCATTATCGAAGCACCATCCCTTGTTGCACCTGAGTGACACATGATGAGCTTTGAGTGGGGCATATGTATACACATAATATTTTCAATTTTTATCAAATACTGATGCTTTCTATCTTGCAGGAACCCATCAAGTCTTAATTTATTTGAGTGCACGCCCTAAGGGGTGTACAGGGAAAGGGGTGGGCAGAGCATTGGTGATTCACAAGATTGTTATCTGCTATTACCAATCCAAATAGCTCCTAAAACCATTCCCTAAGATATTACTCCTCTTTTTGCATACTCCTCTTGTCATTTCCCATCTTTTGTACCTCTTTTTCTAACCTAAAACCCCTTTTGATAGGTTAAAGTACCAGGTCAACTTGGTTGACCTTGTATTCTTGTTGATGAAATTCATTTAGGGTTTAGGTCAGCTCTTAGCCGAACTAACCTATGAACTCGTGAGTTTTTGTCAATAATAGTACTAGGTTGACCCTGTCAACCAAAAATTTTAGAAGGGATTAGGGTTAAATCTGCCTATATATACAAGATCATTTTGCCATTATTAGATATAAATCAAGAGTTATTATTCTCTTATGCTTCTTTACAATTTGCTCTTCTACCATTATACTTGAGAAGTCTTAGCTTAGGGTTTCTAATTGGAGAATCTTGTATTGTGGAGAAATATTGGATGCTTTGGCCCTTCTTAGTGATCCTTAAAAACCATGACAACCTCCTACAAAGCACCTTTAGCCAAGGGAGATATTGAGTCTCAACGTGTTCATCTTTCAGGTAAGTGTTCTTTAACTTTGCTCCTCTCTTTACTAGATAGAAGTAACATAAGTATTGGCTTTCAAATAATATTAGTCTTCTTCTTCATGGATTAGGGTCTTACTCATACATAGATTAATTGGGATTATCTTATGCATATTTAATTTTGTTGTTTATTACCCACATATTGTGCCACAAGCTCTGGTGAGCACTAGATTAGATTTATTTGTTTTACTTGTTATTATTATAGTGAATATGAAAACATAGGGCTTAGTTAGGGTTATTGCTTTACTGGAGGCTTTGGAACCCTCCCTAGTATTATTGTTGTGATAAGATATCCCCTAATTAGGTCTAGCAGATCCACATATTGGTTATATTCTCATTTATCTAATGTGTCCCCAATCAGAAGTATAAGTAGGATCTATATTCTTTGAGTTAGGATTGATTTATAGACTTGATGCATTTCTAATTGCATACATAAACTAGTTTATCCATCTTTGAGTTCAAATTTAAAATAAACACCACATCATCATATTGGCAATGTCAACTATCATTCATTTCGAGAGAAGAACCAGATGAATAAATTCCAAAATCATTTGATGATGAGCTTGTAACTTGATTTGAAGCATATCAATCACTTTTGAAGGGAATCCAAAGAAAAATTACCCTATAAACTTATATGGCAATGAGAAAAAAGGAGGTGTATCTCAGCCATAATATAAACTCCAAAATAGACAAAGGGATATGCAACATGCATTAGGTAAAATGTCACTATCACCTTTTGATGGAACAAATAAATATATGGCTAGGGCACAAATACAAAATTTGGACACTTATCTTTCGCTATGTCTAATGATGGAAGAGGAAGCCATAAAATATGTGACTCTCCATCTAAAAGGTATAGCCCATGAATGGTGGTTCCATGGATAGGTCACCCAAAGACATAGACATATCAATTCATATGACAAATTTTCCAAATGATTGATCGAAAGGTTTGATAGGGAAGATCATGAGGTCCATTTTAGGGAGTTACCACTATTAAAACAAAATAATAGTGTGGATGAATAGGTTGCAAAATTTTAAAGACTTGCAGTAACAATTTTTGACATGTCTGAAAAAAGACTCATAGTATTCTTCATGAAAGGATTAATGGAAGCTTTGAGAGTCTTGCTTAAATATTTTATTCCACAAGAAGCAATTAAGAAGGTCTTATATTTGGAAGATTCAACATTAAAAGGCAGAATATGCCACCCATCCAACCTAGGGAATTTGGAAGTGGTCCACCAAAAAATAAATCCTTTGAGTAAAGGAGACCAATACAAACACGCAGATCTCAGCCTTGTGAGACATCAAAATTGAATAAGGAATTGGAAACAAGGAATGAATCAAGGAGGAAAAAATTATGTTTTACTTGTAAAGACCCATGGACTCTAGGCCACCGTTGTTTGGGCAAAGGGCAAGCTCACTACATCGAAGTTGCCCCGAAAAGTGATATAAAAGAAGAAGAAATAAAATTAAACAGTGTAAACCAATCACAAATAATGGTAGATGAGACCACAAAAGGAACATTTTCCACTCTCTTAGGAGCACCTTGATATCATCCATTCTGAGTAAGAGGAACATTGTGAGGGCAAGGAATTACAGTCTTAGTCGATAGTGGGGTTACCCATAATTTTATTGATTGGCTATTAAAATTGGTCTCAAAATATAAGAATTTAAGGGATTTTTGGTAATAGTTATTGATAGATTTACTCTTCCATGTACAAAAAGAATTTCACAATTAAATCTAACTTTGGGAGGACATGAAATAAATGACAACTTCTATGTCATTAATATTGGTGAAACAAATTTGGTCTTAGGAGTTCAATGGTTGTATTCGTTGGGTGAGTTTACCCAAAACAACCATACAATGGAAATTAATTTCAAATCAGATGGAAGGGAAATAATTTTGAAAGGCATGGCCAATGGTAGCCCTAAGATAGTAATGGAAAAAAAAGGAAAAAAAAATTAATAAGGGTCATGTAGCATGGGTGGTATAATGTTTGATCAGCTCTGTAAAAGAAGAAGACAAAATGCATCATAATGATATTCAACCTATCATCAAGAGCCATGCCAAGGTATTTGAGAACCTACCACCCATACTACCCCCAACAAGAGGCTTCCAACATATCATTGAGTTAGAATCTAGAATGAAATCAGTAATAACTAATCCTTACCAACATCCAAAGATTTATAAGGATGAGATTGAAAAAGCCATTTGAGAACTCTTAGAGATGGGGAATATTAGACCAAATGCTAGTCCATTTGCTTCTTCAGTTGTGCTAGTCAAATAGGATGGGACATTAAGAATGTGTATTGATTATCAGAAGTTAAATAAAAAGTCCATCAAGAATAAATATTTGATACCCAAGATCGATGAACTAATCTATGAACTTCATGGAGACACTTTCTTTTCAAAAATTGATTTGAGATGAGGGTACCATCAAATATGAATGAGGGAAGAAGATGTTCAAAAAATAACATTCAAATACCACTATGGGTGTTTTGAATTCCTAGTGATGCCATTTGGATTTATGAATGATCCAACCACTTTTTAATCTTGCACGAACCACACATTCAAAATCCTATATTTAGGGAATATAATTAATAAGTATGGAGTCCATGTTGATCAAGAGAAGATACAAGCCATTATAAGTTGGCCTCCTCCTACTAACATGACACAATTGAAAGGGTTTGTGGACCTTTGCACCTATTATAGGAAATACATTAAAGGATTTTTGAAACTAGCATCACCTTTAACCAATTTAACAAAGAAGGGATCTTTTAGTTGGATAGAGATTGCTCAATCAACATTTGAATGCCTTAAACAAGTGATGATTTCGTGCCCAGTTTTAATAATCCCAAGCTTCTCATCACCGTTCATGTTGGAATGTGATGCATCAGGAGAAGGTGTTAGTGCAGTTTTAATATAGAATAAACATCCCATTTATTTTTAAATTCAAAAACTCAAAGAGCATGAGTAGAGATACTCAATATATGATAAATAAATGTTGGCCATCATGCATGCCCTTGCTAAATTTTGGTAATATTTGGTATGTGGAATATTTATGGTCAAAACTGATCAGAATAGTTTGAAATATTTCCTGGAGCAAACAAACTTAAATGAAAGGAAAAAAAATGGGTTAGTAAGATCCAAGCCTTTAATTTTTACATTGAGTATGTTAAGGGACAAAACAATGTAATGGTTGATGCTTTATCAAGAAGACCACATTTATTCTCCATGGTAGAAATCACGATTGATTGGAAGGCAATCATAATAGTAGAATACATTAAGGATGAGTGGGCCAATGCAATCGTAGAAGGAAAAAATGAAGATGAAAGTTATAAAGTGGTAGAGGATCTCATTTTATACAAGAAGTTAATAAATAGAAGTATCAAATAATATTTAGTTTTTGCAATAGAAGATGCCACATGCAAAGGAGCAGTAATTATTGAACATCCCAATTTAAAATTGCTTGAGGATAAACAATTTGAGGAAGGGAGGTCTGTAATATCATCAAACACAACTCAACATTTGAATTAAAAACCAACAATAAGTAAATCACCACACTTAAGGAGAATTAAAAAAGAATAGATTGTCCCATTTAAAGAGGAGCGCCATAATTAAGGATCATACACAACGTTAGTTAATTAATTAATAAAGAACATTAATTAAAAGGAAGGTCACCACCCTTGGAGGAGACATAACTTTTGATGGAAGGCTATGAAGGTATCAATAATCAACAATTGGTAAGAAGGGAATCGTCACTCATTCGTTCAACTTTACAACCATGTACAAGCATCATATTTTACATTAATTTTAAGGACAAAACCCCTTAACTGTATAACTAGATTTCAAGGATGGAAACTCTTGTCATCTCACTAACTCAAGGATGAAACCCCTTGGAGATTTACATTCTATCATTTGACTATTTAAATTATTATTTTAGGTGCAAAGTCTATATTTATTAAATATTATCTTAAAGGGAATTCCATAGATCTAAATTATCATATAATATTATGATTAGGAATATTACATCCCCATATGGGGAGGCAATGAAGCAATAAGAGCAATGGCAATAGTGGTGACAACCCCAAGAAGGGTAGGAGGACAGGGACATGCATTGGTGCTAGTAAAGGGCTACGGATAGGCTCCTCCTCCACCACCACCATAAGCATCAGTACCCAGAGAGGTGGTGATTTTGATGGCACTTTTTATCAGCTTCCTATTTCCTGACAAGAGTAGTCAGTTATTTCAAATTGGCATGATAGGAGTGGTACAAGATATGTTAGATTCAACCACCTATTTTGCATAG
This sequence comes from Torreya grandis, assembly GCA_037957365.1. NCBI lineage: Eukaryota > Viridiplantae > Streptophyta > Pinopsida > Cupressales > Taxaceae > Torreya > Torreya grandis. The sequence goes on along the minus strand of JARHVA010001316.1, from coordinate 3,329,985 downwards.
GCCCCATGGTATTGGCTCAATTATATCATGATATCCACATGATAGCATACGAAAGTGGTATGAACATTAGGCTTAGTACATTGTTATAGGTCTAAGCCTAGGAGCACATTGGTATCAAGTGACCAACTGGTCAAAGGTTACATCCAGGCACCTAGGACACATTAGATTTTGGTTGGTACCATATAGGAGTCGACCTTCGAGGCCATAGAAGGGATCTATACTATTATCATCAGGACATAGATGAGATGGTAGACATAGACTTTATCTGAAATCCCTATATGGTAATACAGTTTCACTGGGTATAGGATGGATTCATGACCCGATATATGATCATAGTTGAAATAGGGTTGTAAGTGGCTTAATAAGCCTAACAAAGAGTAAAAGGTGCTTGAAAAGGTGATCTAAAGATTGAATTAAGGATTGAAACTTGGTAGAAGGATATTAATAAATAAAGGGTATCTAAATTCATGATTGGTTTTCCCCTATCCTTTTGTACATTTTCGTACAAAGAGAAATACTCCAAAAAGGGCTACAAGACATTGTTTTTATGCAGGCAGAGTTGTGTAAGCATAGAGAAGAGCAGTGAAAAGAGTTAAAATGGAGAAAGAGGCTCAATGAGACCCTAAAAGAGCATTATCAAGACCTTATTACCCACATAAATATCAGGTGAACCTTAGACCATTATATGAAGATTGAACTAGTAGGCCATTACAAAGAAAGAACATCTTGATACAAGATAAAAGTGAGATTGTTTGTCTACCCTTAGCATCATGTAGCATCACTTTCTGATGCATTCTATTATTATATGTTCTGTAAGACTTGTGTTGGTTGATATGTCAAGCCTTTTTTCTCTTGAAGGGTTAGGATAATTATCATGTTTAACCTTCCTAATTCTTTTATCTAGTGGGATTTTTAAAGGGGGTAATCCTTGCTCTACATATTGTTGCCTTGTGACTAATTGCATGAACACATTTTCCCTAGGGTGAGAATTTATCATATCTACATTTTGCATAGGTTTTTATTTCCTCTACTTTTCTAAAACTGGAAAGTATTCAATATGATGTTGTCCTGCAACTCTACAATATACGTAATATATTTGTCTTTGATGATTATTGGAGTAGTTTTAATCAAAGTGGTTATATTCACCACACAAATAACATTGAATTGGTTGAAAAAAAAATTATTTGTCATTATTTTAACCTCCTTAGTATCCACCATGGTATCCTCCCATGTATCCTCCTCTATTTTATTAAAATCCCCAACCTTGCAACTATTATTTTTGCACATCATATCTACCATACTATTATTGAGGTGACAATGGAGCCCAATTTGATTGTTGAGGCTAAGGAATTATAATATTCCATGAGGATTAATACTAATACTATGGAGATGATAGTGTCCATGTAGCTAGACCCTAGGGTTGGTATTATGGTGATGAAGGCATCCACCCAATACAACCTTTTATCATGCTAGTCATTTCTACCACCAGGCCTAAAAATCCTTGCTTCATAGTAGGTATCTACTACATTATGATTGTGAAGATCTCCTTAGTATTATATTCTTTGAGCTCCTACAGAGCATGGTAACTCTTTTCATCATGATTAGCCTACTTATATAAATTACAGTACAAGGTTTATGGTTTTTGAATGTATTATTGTAGTAAATGATACTTTGATATTACATGTACTACTATTCTATATATATCATAGAATTCAGTTTTGATTTTAGGACAATCAATCTTATGATGTTATTCCTTACCACACTCCATACACCATAGACCTAACTTGGGCTTATTTTTATCATGAAACTCATCCATATTCCTGAGAAAAACATCTATTTTCATCTAAATTTTAGATCGAGTTGATGGAGCATCTCCATAATCCTCAATCTATTCTACCCAAAGTGTGGCTATTTGAGCATCAAACTTAGTTATAAAATGGCATTACATAATAAAAAATATGATCCTTGATCACAACCTTTCCATAAACCAAGCAGCCATATCTTTATCTTCCATGATAAAATTTATCTTATTCATTACGTTTGAAAATATGTGATTGTATTCCCATATCGATTCTTCACTTTATTTCCAAATCTCTTTAAGATATCGAATGGTCTAACTTGAACACTTCTTCATCTTGAATTATGTAATTAACTGGTCTTTAACTTGTTGAAGACTTAGGTAATTAACATCCCTTTTATAAATGAACTCCAGAGCTTGGCTTGTTAAGGCTCCTATAAGTTTGTATTTCTTCACATCTTCAATAGTCACTCCCTTAACTTACCATTTCATATCACATGTTTGTTGGGTGAATATTTTGTCAACCAGCTAATTGGTGAGCAAAATAGGTCTCTTCAACCACAACATAGGGAGATTGGTCATCTAAAGTTGCAGGTTTACCACATCCAAAGGGGACAAATCTCTCCTCTCATCAAGGGGAGGTTCCCTATAGGTATAAAGGCGCTATATACTATATATATAAGTAGAAAATAACACTTAGGGGTATGATATACCATCCATCTCTCTTCTTTCAGAGATGATGTTCATAAATAAAGGAGAAAATCCTAGTGAAAACACTAAAGGCACTTCTCTTCTTTCAAAAGTGTTCTTGTAGGAAACAGTAAGAGTTCTTTCAGGTAGTAAAAGTAATTGGTAATAGAGTACAAAGTAACTAGCAGTCTAAGATGTAACACAAAGTCTCCACCTTGAATATCCAAGAGTGAGATATGAAGGACAATGAGGGCACAAAGTCATCCCAAGGTCCTTTACACAAAAACAAAATATGAAGGATAATGCGGGCACAAATTCGTCCCAAGATCCTTTACATAGGAATAGAAAACAAACACACACTGAAGACAAATATGACAACACAAAGTCTGAAAGTAACTGGCTTCAGGACATCTTCAAGGTTACTTCCACTAGCTCTGCTTGCCAAATTAAATAAACAAGAACACATTCAAAAGACAGACATAAGAACAATCTCTTAAAATGATACAAGCTATGACAGCACAAAGTCTGTAAACAATTTTCTTTCTCATTCAGATAAAATGATATGAACAACAATCTGAGCTCAAAGTCTCAGTATTCACCTTTTAATTTGGGCAGAGTTTTGCTTCTGGTAACAGGAAGATCTCTTTTGCATAAAATAGGATTCTACAATATATAGCCACCAAGCAAGGCTTGGCGCTCTTTCCCATGGGATGACCCACACTACAGTTAATGCCTTGAATGCATTTCCAAGTTTGTCAAAGGATTGCATTTAAAATAGGGTGGTTGTCTTAACTATGGCATGTCATTTCATCCCATATGTCTTCTCATGAGTTTGGATCATCTGGTCTGTCCCCTCTGACATCTGCGCAGCTGTCCATTTTGTCTTTACTCCAAAGGAGACCAACAGGCCATGCCTTCAATGTTTGCAAGCTCAAATATCTACTTTATAGACTATTCCACCTACTGGAATAACTTTTGCATAGATATTTTGGGCTTTTCCCTCTTTTTACTTTTGTCCTTTCCAGCTTTGTCTCTTCCTAGAATTTAAGCTCTTGGGCTATCTTTTCATCCAGTCACTTGGTTCTTCCTTCAAGTTCCACACTTTATTTGATTTTCAATGGATATTCCCTTATTTTAAATTTGATGTCTGCGGGGCCATCAATGGTCACTAGCCACTTGAACCATGTTGAACCTTAAACCTTGAACCCGCTGAAAGTACATTGGTTCATTGGTTCATCAGTTCATTCTACCTCTTTTGTTCCATCGCTTCCTGGTTCAATTGCTTTCCCACTCCTTGGTTGAACCATCCATTGAACCATCTATTTGTTGCTTCTTTTCTTGACTAAGGCCACCTTTGAACCATTGAACTTTGAACTCTTTCGGTTCAAGGTTCAATCGGTTCATTGGTTCATCCTTTGTCCGTCACTTTTTTGTTCTTTCTAAGCTCTTTGATCTTCATCATATTGGTTGAACCTTTGAACTTGTGAACTCGTTGAACCTTTTGGTTCAAGGTTCAACGATTCATTCTTTTTATTTGGCTAAGTCCTTTGTTTGCTTGAACCAATCGCGCATTGAACCTTTGAACCATTGAACCCGTTGAACCTTTGAACCAAAATGGTTCAATGGTTCAACGGTTCAATGGTTCAAGCCTTATTCTCATTGATAAGTGTTTTGAAGCTGTTGAACCTTGAAGCGGTTGAAATTTGAACCTTGACAAATGTGCTTAACTTTCGCTGATGACGTTGAACCTTTGAACCCATTGAACCCATTGAACCAAAATGGTTCAAGGTTCAACGGTTCAATGGTTCAATCTTTGCTTAGAAGCTTGTCGATGGACATTTTTTATTGAACCAAGTCGTTGAACCAACCTTGAAATCACCTAAGTGTTGAGAGCTTGTTTCTTTGAGAGAATTTACCTGCTAAAGCCGTTGAACCTGTTTCTTTCCTATAGAGTCCATAATTTCAAGCCTATAGAGTCCGTAGATTCAAGCCTGCAGAGTCTGTAGATTCAAGCTTGCAGAGTCTATAGATTCAAGCCTGCAAAGTCCGTAGATTCACTAAAAAGAATGGAGAATTTGAAGGCTCATAAAAAAAATTGAAAAAGGAAGAGACAATTTTGGTATTACAGGGCCAAAATAGTTCATATGTTGTCCCAAAAATGAGTGACAGCTTTTGGAGACAAAAGCTAGCTCCAGTTGGGGAACTTCTCTCAGTTGAAAACTTGAAACAACTAAGGGGAGTAGAAACTAGAATCTCTAGTGCCTTCAAGTATGCCATTGGGCTATGGAGTCATGCTACCCAAAAGAAAGGTGCCAAAAAATGAAAATGAAAAGCACAAAATAGAACTAAAGACTATACAAGTGTACATATGTACAGGTGAACTCATTTGTTACTTTCAAAAATGAAGTAATTCAGATGTTGCCCATTGTGAGACAAGAAAGATGGTGTTCCATCTTGATAAACCAGTAGGAATCCATTTTGTCCCCAGAATCAATGGTGGGCAAATGGAACTCTCCACCAGGAATCACATTTTCTATGCACTCCTTTTGGCTCTCTTCTTGCTCCATGGCAAGACGTGATCTTCAATTTGAAAACCATAAATCTTTGCTCTCTTGGCGAAGATTTATTTTTGCTGACTTCAGAGTACAACAGTATGGTCCACTACCATAGCTTGTTGTTTTGCTGGTTTAGTCCAGCACATATTTTGATTGTCAGCATCGGACCCTTGGCAAACCATCAGTTTAGCATCTCCTTTGGCATGAAGGAGCTTGACATCTTCATCCTAAGCAGCCTTCAATCTGAGTAACAGAGATTCATACTCGGTAGTGTTGTTGGCATTGTTAAACTACAACTTATGTGAAGGAAAAATATCTCTTTGAGGAGACATCAACACAGTCTCGGCTCCAGCATTGGTAGAAGAATTGTTGCCATCAGATTCTAGGATCCAAACATCATCAAAAATTTATCTTCTATTAGATTTATCTTGATTGGAAGTGGAAGATGCTATTTCATCTGTATTGTGCCCTACCAATTCTTTTGATGTCTTGTTTGAATTGATTTTCAAACTGCCACCTACAGGACTTTCATCTGCAAAAACATGAACACCCTCTATGGTCAAGAAGTAATTACCCCTGCTTGAAGACTCAAATAGAATTTGAGCTTCAGGTGTTGATGTCTGAGTGACTGGGATGGGCATGTTCCTTGGGGAATCATGATTTACCTTTCTAATCACTTGTCCTGCAGGGACGGCTGTATTCTTCACACACTCCACCAACTTGTCTAACTGCTTAGGATTGGCTTGTAGGAATTCAAATTCAGTCATTTGGATTTTAGTTTTATTGACATGGTTGACTATGTCAAATGACTGAAATGGACTAAGAAGAGAGGTTGGGAGTTCATCCTTTTGGTTTTTGAGAGGGGGAAGACTGGCCTACGAATTTGAAGTAGAAGGCGTAGTGATATTTGAGGCACTTACCTTTCTGGCAATCACCGGGTCCTTTGGCTAGAAAAGTAGAGTAATTCCCTGCTTAGCAATTGAAATTGTTGGTTGAGGTCGCTCCTCTACTTTATCCTTATCATCTAGTTGGGCTGACTGATTCTTGGACCGGGTGAATACCGCATAGGATCCCTCGACTGCTTCGCCTTTACTTCTGGGTTCATCCTAGTAATTCAGGAAACCAATGTGGGAGTTGTCAATTGATTCTTCTTGATCCTTCGTGAAGAGATCAGAATCATTTTCTTGGTCAAACTCAAGTTGGAAAGAGAAATCATGTTCTATTTCTAGATATCCAACTGCTGAGTTGGTTGGAGGCACTTTAAGGGCAAGGTTCCTCTGTGGGAGAGGAAGATGATTTGGCTGCCCTTGATTCTTGGTAGTATTGCCTTGATATGGCTGATTTTGAGATGTCTTCCTTGGCATATCCTAATTAGGAGGAGCAGACATACCTTGGGTCATTTGTCTCTTCAAGGCTAGCAGTTCATTTTCTAGCTTTTGCACCATTTGATCAGTGGTGGGTGAAGGTGGATACTCAGAAGATGAAGAGGATTTACCTCTGTTAGGATCTCTCCTTATCTTTCCTGCCAAGATAAGGTCATCTTCTAGCTCAGTAGTTAAGTCTTGAGTAGCAGCAATGTCTATGTGTCTAGCCCGTCTCAGCAAAAAACTCACTTAAGGCAGTTGTGAGTTGATGAAGAAACATTTGAAATTTTGAGGTGTCGATTGGGCGATCATGGGAATCCTATGCCTCAGCTTGTCAAACTTGGCAATGAAATCCCTCATAGGCTCATGAGGCTCCTTCTTCATCTGCATGAGCTGGGCCAACAAGGCATGTGCATCTTTTGCAGGCTTGAACCTGGCTTCAAATTTAGCTTTAAGTGTATCCCAGTCGGTCACTGATCTAGCCTGCAGGTGGTAGAACCAGTTTGCAGCAGCACCTTGTAGTGTCTCCACGAAAAGCCTGACTACAACATCCTCAAATTCCACTCTTATTATGTCACAGGATATGCTGAAAGCTACAATATGTTCATCAGGGTGAACTCTCCCATCACCAAAGAATTTGGGGAAGTTATTTCTTGAGTTGCATGGAAGTTCATGTAGGGGTGGAGTCAAATTGAGTGGGCCAAATGAGTTACCCCAGGGGCCTTGAGCCATGATTTGATTATGTAGAAGTGGGATCACAAATCTAGGTGGAGTATGGATAGGTAAAGCTCTGCTAGTAGTAGAAAAAGAAGCTCTGCCTTGTGTTGGTGACCTGGTAGGGGTAGAAGGAAGACTCCTAGTTTATTGAAGGTGAGGTTGTGGAGGAAAAAACTTAAAATTACTCTATTGCACCAACTCAAAAGCAGGGTCAACAACACCTTGAGATATTTGGCTTTTTGTATAGCGTGGAGTTGCCAGATTGTAGAACAAAAATGGAAAAGAGCAAGATCTGCTTCAGCTTGAAGATTGAGACTTCAAATTGTGCACTCTTCCCCAGCAGAGTCACCAAAAATTGTTACACAAAGCTGGGAGAAAAAATTAACAATGGAAAAGCACTAGAGCAGCTTGTTCTTCCACAGTGGGATAAATGGATAAGGCTATAATGATAATGGGTAAGACACATAATGGAGTTGCCTAAGTCTATAATGGATAAGGGTAGGGACTGCTTCAATCTGAACTTGAGGCTTCAGACTGCAAATTCATCCCCAGTGGAGTCGCCAAAAACTATTGGGTGAATATTTTGTCAACCAGCTAACTAGTGAGCAAAATAGGTCTCTTCAACCACATCATAGGGAGATTGGTCATCCAAAGTTGCAGGTTTACCACATCCAAAAGGTACAAATCTCTCCTCTCATCAAGAGGAGGTTCCCTATAGGTATAAAGGTGTTATATACTATATATATAAGTAGAAAATAACACTTAGGGGTAGGATATACCATCCATCTCTCTTCTTTCAGAGATGATGTTCACAAACAAATGAGAAAATCTTGGTGAAAACACTAAAGGCACTTCTCTTCTTTCAGAAGTGTTCTTACAGGAAACAATAGGAGTTCTTTTAGGTAGTAAAAGTGACTAGTAACAGAGTACAGAGTAACCATCAATCTAAGATGTAGCACAAAGTCTCCACCTTGACTGCCCAAGAGTGAGATACGAAGGAAAATGAGGGCACAAAGTCATCCCAAGGTCCTTTACACAAGAACATAATATGAAGGATAATGAGGGCACAAAGTCATCCCAAGATCCTTTACACATGAATAGAAAACAAATACACACTGAAGACAACTATGATAACATAAAGTCTGAAAGTAATTGGCTTCAGGACATCTTCTGGGTTACTTCCACTAGCTCTGCTTGCCAAATTAAATAAACAAGAACACATTCAGAAGACAGACATAAGAACAATCTCCTAAAATGATACAAGCTATGACAACACAAAGTCTGCAAACAACTTGCTTTCTCATTCAGATAAAATGATATGAACAACAATCTGAGCTTAAAGTCTAATCCAAAACTCAGAAGTTCTAGTTGATGATTATTTCAATAGCATAGAAATAACACAATAACCATGAATTTTTTGAGAAGAGATGTCGAATTACTTCAAAAAATTGCAATATAAATATAGGCTTATCTCTGGGAACAGTTGTCTGCCTCCCCATTTTGAGAAGTTCTTCTTTTATACATATTATCTCACGGGAGATTGAGTGGCTCGAGGAATTAATGGGTGAAGACTTAAAACAATACAACATTCGAGGAAATAACTGTCGCCGACAATTTGACTGCCAAAATTTAAAACAATACAGAGCTCAAGGACATAAAACAATACCAAGCTCGAGGACATAACGGGTGAGGATTTAAAGCAATACAAAATTCAAGGAATTAACTATCACCTGACAATTCAACGTCCAAGATTTAAAACAATACAGAGCTACGTGTAGCCCTACCTAGTCTACCAGCCGCTCACTCCGGGGCCTTACAACAACTACTTTGATAGCCACAGTCCATTATACCACTTCATCTTGGTACTCATTATACCATCGAATTGTCGCCTAGATCATTCCTCCCTTTTTGAAAAGTAATGGTCCCCATTGCGTCAATGTTCCTCATCAGGTGTGGAAGTTGTGTCTTGATTTGATTCTCGATGCACACTTGGAAGGGACTGTGGTTTATGGAACTGTGTGGGGCTCGATTGTTCACCATTTTTGTCTGACCATCAGTCTGTGGATGGAAGGCCGTGAACTTCTTCAGCCCGGTATTTATTTGCTTCTGTTGTTGTGTTGTTTGTGTAGTCAAGGCTGTAACATCGACCCTTTTGGATTCCTGTGGCTTGACCACTATGAGAACAAATTTCTTGGCACTAATTAGAGAGACAGATGTAGAAGGTGGTACTTCTGGTAGCCTATAGATTCATGTTCAAAGAGTGAGAGTGATCCTTATAGCTCTTGATTCGTATATACCATGTTGATCATACATGAATGGCTGACCAAAGAGTACATCACAAACATCTAGATTGACCACATCACATAAGACCTCATCTTGGAAAGGTTGTATTGCATATGAAGAAGACATTGGTGGGTGACACGGAGGTTTCTCCCTGGACTCAACCATCCAATACTGTATGGTTTTGGGTGAGGCTTCATGGCCAGATTTAGGATTTTCACAACATTAGTAGAGATTAAATTATTTTAACTTCCACTATCAAGAGGAAAATGCAGAGGCTTACCTTTCACCCATAACTTAGAGTGAAACAACCTTTCCTTGTCATCTAGCATCTCGTCGTGTGTTTGTGATGAAGCTACAATGGCTTCAGGATCAGAATCTATAATTTCTTCTTCAACCTCTTTGACTACAGGGTCTGTATGAGGTAGAGCAGTAGATGTTGAGGATGGTGACTCAGAAAGCAGTGATTTGATAGCTCGACATTCTTCTTTGGAGTGAGTTCTAGATTTGTGATAACCACAACACTTCCCAGTCTTTCCTTCCTTTTGTTTCCAATTTTGGCCTCGTGTTTGACCTTCTTTATCATGTTTCCATTTTAAAGACTGATTCTTTATATACATTCTTCCATGCTTCTACTCAATCTTTACTGTGAACTTGTATGCCTCATCGATGGTTTCCCAATTGAAGAGTTCCATTTCTCCCCGTATGTACCACTATAGTCTACCACGATATTTGAGAACCTTATGTTTCTCACTTTCTTGGATGCCCAGTCTCACAGATGGAGAATTAAAAATGTTAGTGTAATCTTGAACAAATTGTTCCTTACCTTGGCGAAGTTGCTGCCACTCCATGTACAGATCATCATATGCTCCAAGGGGATAGTATTCTTCCTTCACTGCTTCCATAAAATCATCCTAGGTAGGTTCCACACCAAGGCCAATGATATCTATACTAAACCTCTTTTTGTACACTTCCCACTAGTTTTTCACGGGCAATGATGATCTCAAAAGAGCAAAAGTGATATTTTCTTCATTGGTGAACTTATTTATAGAGAAGTAGGAAGATAGTTGAACCAACCAATTTTCTAGTGTATCGGCATTGATTTTGCCTTCAAATGTGGGAATATCAAAATTTACCTGAACCTTGAAGGGCGCTGGCGCACCAAAAGGAATTTCCCTCGATGAGGAGCCAGGACGTGTAGCTGCAAAGCCAAAATTTTCCATCGAAAGTGTTTGAATAATTTGAGCAAATTATTGCATCATCTGTGCTTGTTTCCATTGGAGGGCTTCATTCACCATTTCCTTGAAAGGATCAGATGTCTCGGTGTCATCTACCATTTAAAATTATTTGGAGCAAACAAGTGGAAAGTTTGGAAGCTCTGTCGCTTCCCAACCAAGTTTCTTGTATCCTGACCTCGTCCTCAGGATAATACACTCTCAAGACAAACCGCTCTAATACCATTGATCCAAAACTCAGAAGTTCTGGTTGACGAATATTTCAATAGCATATAAATAACACAATAACCATGAATTCTTTGAGAAGAGACATCGTATTACTTCAAAAAATCACAATACAAATATAGGCTCATCTCTGGGAAGAGATGTTTGCCTCCCCATTTTGAGAAGTTCTTCTTTTATACATATTATCTTGTGGGAGATTGAGTGGCTCGAGGAATTAATGGGTGAAGACTTAAGACAATACAACATTCGAGGAAATAACTATCACCGACAATTTGACTTTCAAAATTTAAAACAATACAGAGCTCAAGGACATAAAACAATACCAAGCTCGAGGACATAACGGGTGAGGATTTAAAGCAATACAAAATTCAAGGAATTAAATATCACCTGACAATTCAACATCTAAGATTTAAAACAATACAGAGCTATGTGTAGCCCTACTCGGTCTACTAGTCACCCACTCTGGGGCCTTACAACAACCGCTTCAGCAGCCACGGTCCATTGTACCGCCGCATCTTGGCGCTCGTTATACCACCCGAATTGTCGCCTAGATCAAAGTCTCAGTATTTTCCTTTCAATTTGGGTAGAGTTTTGCTTCTGGTAACGGGAAGATCTCCTTTGCATAAAATAGGATTTTACACTTTATAGCCACCAATCAAGGCTTGGCACTCTTTTCCATGAGACGGCCCATGCTGCAGTCAATGCCTTGAATGCATTTCCAAGTTTGTCAAAGGAAAGCATTGAAAATAGGGTGGTTGTGTTAACTATGGCATGTCATTTCATCCCATATGTCTTCTCCTGAGTCTGGATCATCTGGTCTGTCCCCTCTGATATCTGTGTAGCTGTCCATTCTGTCTTTACTCCAAAGGCGACCAACAGGCCGTGCCTTCAATGTTTGGAAGCTCAAATATCTACTTTGTGGACTATTCCACCTACTGGAATAAATTCTGTGTAGATATTTTGGGCTTTTCCCTCTTTTTTCTTTTGTCCTTTCAAGCTTTGTCTCTTCTTGGAATTTAATCTCCCAGGCTATCTTTTCAGCCAGTCACTTGGTTCTTCCTTCAAGTTCCATGCTTTATTTGAATTTCAACAAATATGCCCTTACTTTAAATTTGATGTCTATGGGGCTGTCAATGGTTGCTAGCCACTTGAACCATGTTGAACCTTAAACCTTGAACCCGCTGAAAGTACATTGGTTCTTTGGTTCATCAGTTCATTCTGCCTCTTTTATTCCATCACTTCCTGGTTCAATCACTTTCCTGCTCTTTAGTTGAACCATCCATTGAACCACCTATTTGCTACTTCTTTCCTTGATTGAGGCCCCCTTTGAACCTTTGAACCCATGAACCATTGAACTTTGAACTCTTTCAGTTCAAGGTTCAATCGGTTCATTGGTTCATCCTTTGTTTGTCACTTTCTTGTTCTTTCTAAGCTCTTTGATCTTCATCGTACTAGTTGAACCTTTGAACCTGTGAACTCGTTGAACCTTTTGGTTCAAGGTTCAATGGTTCAATTGGTTCATTCTTTTTATTTCACTAAGTCCTTTGTTTGCTTGAACCAATCACGCGTTGATCCTTTGAACCATTGAACCCATTGAACCTTTGAACCAAAAATTTTGGTTCAAAGGTTCAATGGTTCAAGCCTTCTTCTCATTGATAAGTGTTTTGAAGCCATTGAACCTTGAATTGGTTTAACTTTGAACCTTGAAAAATGTGCTTAACTTTTGCTGACGATGTTGAACCTTTGAACCCATTGAACCCGTTGAACCAAAATGGTTCAAGGTTCAAAGGTTCAATGGTTCAATCTTTGCTTAGAAGCTTGTTGATGGACATTTTTGATTGAACCAAGTCGTTGAACCAACCTTGAAATCGCCTAAGTGTTGAGAGCTTATTTCTTTGAGAGAATTTACCTGCTAAAGCCACTAAACCTATTTCTTTCCTGTAGAGTCCGTAGTTTCAAGCCAGCAGAGTCCATAGATTCAAGCCTATAGAGTCCGTAGATTCAAGCTTGTAGAGTCCATAGATTCGAGCCTATAGAGTCTGTAGATTCACTGAAAATCTTGAAGAATGGAGAATTTGAAGGCTCATAACAATTTTCAAAAAGGGAAGAGACAATTTTGGTCTTGCAGGGCCAAAATAGTTCATATGTTGTCCCAAAAATGAGTGACAGCTTTTGGGGACAACAATGTTAAAAAATACTATTTAAAGAACTTAGGAGACCCATCATATGGTATAAATCAAATAAAAATTCATGTGTTTAAATCCATTATTGGTGCATTCTTAACTACTACTAGCTTTTACGAATTAGTATTTATAGATGTCTTAAAACTAGTTTTGAAAGAGAACCCAATTGAACTATTATGAGATTGAAATAATTAATTTTAGACATATATGAACATAATTATTAGTAAAGTGAATAATGAGGAGCCAATTAATAATATAAACTCCATTTACACTTTGCATTTCATAACATATCTTTTTATCAAATGAAACATCTAAGCATGTTAGCATAAACTTGTCCCACTTATTAAATGAAAGTTATCTTAACAATTGAAATACACAGGATCCTTCTTACTGAGCATGATGTTCTTACCAATGTAATAACTAAACATGATCATCTTATCAAATAAGTACAATTTTGTGTATATAATGCATTTCAATCTTTCCCTCGCACTTTGTTTGGTGAATATTTTGCCAATCAGCGTACTGATCAACAAAATAGGTCTGATCAACCATAGTAGGAAGATTGGTCGGCTAGGTGTGCATCTTTACTACATCAACCAGAGACAAATCTCTCCTCTCATCAAGGGGAGGTTCCCTATAGATATGTAAGAGCTATATATAATATAAATAAGTAGAAAATAACACATGGGGGCAGAATAAAACATCCATCTCTTTTCTTTCAAAGATGATGCTCATAGACAAAGGAGAAAAGCCTAGTGAAATCACTGAAGGCACTTCTCTTCTTTCAGAAGTGTTTTCGTAGGAAACAACAGGAGTTTCTTTCAAAGAGTAAAGTAACTGGTGACCAAAGGGCACAGTAACCAGCAGCATGAAACAGAACACAAAGTTTCCACCTCAACTGCCCAAAGAGTATAACACAAAGGATAATGGGGGCACAAAGTCATCCCAAAATCCTCAACACAGAAAGAAAAGGAAAAACACACTCTGAAAACAATTGTGAAAGCACAAAGTCTTCTCACAGTAGGCTTCAGGACACCTCCCTTTTTACCTTCACTAATTATGCTTGTCAAGTTAAATAAATAAGAATGCTTCTAGGAAACAGACATAAGAACAATTTTCTAAAGTAGCAAGCCAAAACAACACAAAGTCTGCAAACAACTTGCTTTCTCATTCAGATAAAATGAAATGAAATTACAATCTGAGCTCAAAGTCTCAGTCTTCTTCTTTCAAAATGGGCAGAGTTTCGCTCTTGTAAAAATGAAAAGTCTCCTTTACAAATGAGAGATATTAAAATCTTATAGCAACTATGCAAGGATTGGCACCTTTTTCCATGGGACGGCCCATGCTGCAGTCAATGTCTTCAATGCGCCTTTAGTCATGTCTGGAGAGACCATGCTGAGAACAGTGCGCTACCATAGCTATGGCGTGTCCCTTCATCTAATATGTTTCTTCCTTGGTATGGACCGTCTGGTCCTTTTCCAATTTGTCTTTACTTCATGGAAGAAAAATAGGTCACATCCCTGGTTTAGTGCGCTCAGAAGTCTACTCGATCCATTGTTTCACCTACTATAAATAACTCTTTCAAAGATAATTTTGGTCCTTTGCATCGATCTTCTCTCCCCTATAGAAATTTGAGTCTTTGGGCTCTCTTTTCATCTAATCGCTTGGTTCTTCCTTTAAGTTCCACGCTTTATTTGAATTTCCATGGATATCCCTTTAAATTTGACGTCCACGAGACCGTCAATGGTTGCCAGCTGCTTGAACCATGTTGAACCTTGAACCCATTGAACCATTGAAAGTTCATCAGTTCATTGGTTCATCTTGTCTCTTTTGTTCTATCGCTTCTTGGTTCAATCGCTTCTTCGCTCCTTGGTTGAACTATCCGTTGAACCACTTGTTTGCTGCTTCTCTCTTGACTGAGGCCGCCTTTGAACTTTTGAACCTATGAACCATTGAACTTTGAACTCTTTCGGTTCAAAGTTCAATCGGTTCATTGGTTCATTTTGTGTCTTGCTCAATCATTGCTTTATATTTCTAAGCTCTAGTTGAACCTTTAAACCTTCAACCAGTTGAACCATTCGGTTTAACAGTTTAATGGTTCAATCGGTTCATTCAGTTTATCTTTTGAAGCCCTTTTTGTCCAAGTCTTTGAAGATTCCTTTCTGCGTCTTTGTTCAGTCTTTGGAATGTCTCGAAGGGAAGGTTTCCCTTTGGGTCCTTGGAAAAGGTCCTTTTTTTGAAGTCAAGTGTCTCCTGCAAGGGTATCTACCCTTTGGGATTTTTTGGGCGGACTTTAGGCTTCAACTTTCCCGGCGGGTTCTTGCTTCTTCGGCGGGCTTTTGGCTCTCGAGCTTTTCCTTCGAAAAAAAAGTTCGAAGGAATTCCTTCAGACAAAAAGTTTGAAAGAAAGCTTCTTTTCCTTAGCCGTTTGTTCCTTTCAATTTCTTCGGGCTTTCTTCTCGAGTGAATTCCTTCAGCCTTCTTCACTTAATCATTTCCATTGGACAAAAAGTCTGAAAGAATTGTTCCTTTTGGGCCTTTGAACAAATTCAAAGGAATTATGTCTTTTCTTTGACCTTCGAACCAATGTTGCCTGCCCTCCGCAAGGGCACTTGCCTTTTTCACTTTGGGGTAGCCCCTTGAACCTACCGACTGAACCAACTTTGGTTCAATGGTTCAATGGTTCAATCGGCTCATTCTTCGTTATTTGGCTAAGTCTTTTTGATCTTTTGCACCAAGCGCGTTGAACCAACTTGGTCGTTGAATCCATTTAACCTTTGAACCAAAGTGGTTAAAAGTTCAATGGTTCAATCCTTTGTTCCTTATCATTTGCCGATTGAACTCTTTTGATTGAACCGAGGCACTGAACCAATCTTGGAAACGACTAAGTGTTACAAACTTGTTCTTTTGACTGAACTCGCATGCAGAAGCTTTTTAACCTATTGAACTTGTGAATTCCTTTACGGAAAAAGCTTGAAAAATGAGGAATTTGAAAGCTCAGAACAAATTTTGAGAAGGGAAGAGAGAAATTTTGATTTGTGCAAGGCCAAAATAGTTCGTAGGTTGTCCCAAAAATGAGTGGCATTTTTTGGGGACAACACACTTAACTAATGCCTTGAAATCATTAACTTCTTTAACTATATGTTGAGTAGTTTTTCTCTTTACAAACTGCATAGTTTTTTGAAAGTAATAGAATCCTTATTTATATGTATAGCTTTCATTAAGCTAACTCATATGAATTGAAAATAATTATAAATGTAATCATTTTGAAAGCAATATAATGTCTATATATTTTTTTCATTTTCTTATCTAAAATCAATATATCTATTACAATATAATTATAATTAACGTTTTGAAAGAATCAAACTAAATAGTTTTACTAAGTAATACCATTGTAGTTGAGACAGTGTTAATTTAGTTTGTATCTTTAAATAACAATAAAATAGATTTTTTAAACTATTATAATGACAAATGATATTCCATAAGCATACTTGTATTTTGATGTAGATAAATAAATAGTAAATAAGTAAAAAAAGATTATCCAAAAATTGAATTCTTATAATATTTAATTTTATAGGATTTGAGTGATATTGTTTGTGTATAACATCACCTAAAGCATGATTTCCATGGCCTATGATGTTCACCTTGAAGAAATTAGACACAAATATTTTAGTAAAACAACTAATCTAATATCAACACTAATATGCACAGCCCTATACACAAAATTCTAAATTATTTAATCATATAAATTTTATGAATAATTAACCACTAAATTTACTTAGTAAAAAAAATTAATATAATTATTACTATTCGAATATTATAATATAATTATAATAGTTTTATATAAAAAATAAGTTTGTGTTTAATTCACTATAATAAAATATTTTAAGAGTTAAAAAAAAGCTTATTCAAGTCTTTAAAAAGAATTATTTAAAAAAACTTTGCATTGTAACTTAACTTATGGTAAAATAAAATTATGAACTAAAATAAAATTGTTATAGTGAAAATAGATTTAAGGTAATTAAATATTTTAAGGTTAATAAAAATTTGAGGTGAAAAAATTTAACTTATATTATTTAAAAGAATATTTTCTTTAAATAAATTTATATCATAAAATAAAATTATTATAATGAAAATTAATTTAAGATAATTAATTATTTTAAGGAATTCTTGTTAAAGCTTTTGATATAATAGTTAAAAATGAAAATAATTACCATCACATTGTATAGTGGTGCAACAAGAGAAATGTTTAAAATATGTTTGATCACATGATTTTAAATATTACCTTTTTATTATTGAAATTTTATATCATATTATATAATTTTTGGATACCTTTTTTTAATAGTATATGAGTTCAAATTTTATAAATAATTATTTTTAGAGTGATTATTCAGTATTATTTAAGGAAAATTTTGATTACATGTTTTTAATAATTTTAAATTTGTTGATTATTTAGGGAAAAGGTTTTCATAATGATGTACTTTCTAATTATAAAATAAGATTTTTTTTTGTTAAAGTGTGTTTTATTGTGAAATATATTAACATATATAAATATTAAAATGTATCGAAATGTTGAGTGTGTAATATTTAATAATAGTTTAATATTTATTTTTAAAAATTAAAAGTAATTAATTATATCATCATAAGTAAGATTCAAGTATTAATATTTTAATGTATAATTATTGGTACTCGAAAAGTTAAGTTTTGGTCATAGGTTTAAAAAATGTATTTTATGATTTCTTATAATAAAATCTGTTATATCATAAAATGTATAATGAGTTAGACTTTGAAATCTTAATTATAAATAGTTAAGATGATATATTAGAATGGGTAAAAAATTCAAATTCTAATGTAGTGCTATGACACCTTAATTCGCTATCTAAAATTAAAATGCACCAATATTGAAACCTTTCCCCTATTTATAATATTATGAGCATTTAAATATTTTTAATTTTTAATATAGGATATGAGGTTATCCTCAATAATATAAAAGGTGTATATTATGACATATTTGCCAATCCTCAACCTACCTTGGTTCATAAATTATGTGCCCTTGTTTTGTTTTTAAGTTAAAAAATAGATTTTTAATAAGTACTAGAGATGTTTAGAAAATGGAATTTTTTTTGGTTATGTAATATCAATGAGATAGGAAAAAGCTTATTTCTTACGATTTTGCATCTACGAAGATGATGATTACTAGGGCTTCGAGTGTGAGGGTTAATTTTATGATGACATCAGCACTAGGGGAGACAGTGGATAAGAATTTGATTAGCATGGAGTAAAGCCAGGGACAAAATTTAGGTTTGGCATATTCTAGTTGTAGGGCATATATTGTAGAAAGTCTGATGGCAATAGCTGAAGGGGTTGGGCAGGGAAGCATAGGGTCTTTAAATCCCCAGTTTTATCTAAACAAATGATATTATAATCAAATGTAGTTATAACAGATATGGCAATGGATCAGGTCAGGGTTTCACCTTCTAATTCGGTCATTGTCAATTTTGAAAATAAAGCTTTAGAGGAGGTGTTGGAGGGTGAAGTTTGGTTTGCAGAGAGGGGTTTGGTCTATCATTTTGATAGGTTTTGTCCTTCTCTCTCTACTCTTCATCAATGACTTTTAGATTCTTCGAGATCACTCTTAGCAAGTGTTGACCATTTTGGATCCTGCAGGGCAAAAAGTCAGTCTCCTTCCTTCCCTGTTATCTTGAGCAGTCAGTCTTTGATGTATCCACCTTTTTGCAATTGTGTTTTCCCCCTTTTTGAATAGGCCAGTTTCTATAAAGAACCAAATGACTTGAGTCTTGTAGACGTCTCGGGTTGATCCACAAGTTTTTTTTTCACTTTGGTCAGTCAATTGCACAAGCCTTTTCGGCAACGGAATGGGCCAACTTCAAAGAGATATAAGTCTTTTAAAAAGATCTAAAGACAAAGTGCCCTCTGAAGAAATTTTGTTTCCCTTTTTGTGAACTACTTAGGCCATTTCAGGTTTTTCAATTATGACTTTGAACCTTTCGATTGAACTTGAACCCTTTTTTGGAGTTCAATGGTTCAACAGTTCAATAGTTCAATGCTCTATGTTCTGCAAGGAGTCGTGTTCACTCAATTCCCTTATGAATTTAATGTATCATTGAACCTACTATTTGAACCTATCACTTGAACCTACAATGGTTCAACGGTTCAATATTTCAATATTTCTAAGTTCAAAGTTCAAAGCTCCTGGAAAGATCATGTGACTATTGGTCGGTCTATGTAGTTCTTTTCATATAATTGAACCCCGATGTTGAACCACTTTTTCTAATTTTTAGGAAATGTGCCTTCAAATTTTGGTCTCTTTCCTTGTGAATTTCTTCAGATAAAATGTCCGAAGAAATCCCTTTGGGCACTTTGTATTTAGAGCTTTGTAAAAGACTTATATCTCTTTGAAGTTGGCCCATTCCCTTGCCGAAAAGGCTTGTGCAATTGACTGCCCAAAGTGAAAAAAAAACCCATGGATCAACTTGAGACGTCTACAAGACTCAAGTCATTTGGTTCTTTATAGAAACATGCCTATTTAAAAAGGGGGAAAGCACAATTGCAGAAAGGTGGATACATCAAAGACTGACTGCTCAAGATAGCAGGGAAGGAAGGAGACCAACTTTTTAGCCTGCAGGACCCAAAATGGTCAACAAATTTTTTTGGAGGGAACTTTGGTCTAGAAGGACCAAATCAGAAGTTTTGAAAGGGCATTTCAAGACCCAAAGGGCCCTCGTAGAAGGTAGTGAGCAGATTCATCAAAGAGCGAAAGGCAAAGGATTCCTTCAGATTTTTTGTCTGAAGGAAATCCATGGCAAACAAAGGACAAAGGATTTCTTCAGACATTTTGTTTGAATAAAATCCAAGGGAAAATCCAAAGGCACAATTCCTTCGGACAAAATGTCTGAAGGAATTCCTTCAGACATTTTGTCTAAAGGAATTGAGAACCGAAGGAGCCTGAAGGGTAGGTGACCTTGCAGGGGACTCTTGGCTATCGAAAACAGACCCTCTCCTCTCTTCTAAAAGGTCACCTTCCCTTTGGGAAGGTTCAATTGCAAAAGGCTGAAGGAATTATAAAAGGCCAAAAGAAATACCAAAGTGATGACGAGCCCAAAGAACGTCAATTTTAGCATAGCAAACTAGTTGTTGGATTTCAAATCGTGACAGGCTTGTGGACGTCAAATTTACGGTGATGAAATATCCATTTGGTTTTCAAATAGTGATGGGCCCGCAGATGTCAATTTTTAAAAAATGGTCAACAAATTGGCGATTCCCAAGGGAAGCATGCTTGCTATGCTTAGAAAGATCGGTAGCCTCAAAGTCCATTGGGCACAGTTGAAAAGGTTAACAATAGCCTTCTAAAGACTTATGAACCAATAAAGATTTACGT
This sequence comes from Torreya grandis, assembly GCA_037957365.1. NCBI lineage: Eukaryota > Viridiplantae > Streptophyta > Pinopsida > Cupressales > Taxaceae > Torreya > Torreya grandis. The sequence continues at coordinate 3,309,539 of JARHVA010001316.1, read as the reverse complement.
CAAACACAAAGGAAAACACACACAACAAAGGCTAAAAAATGATACAGACATGTGCAACAACACTTAGGGAAAATGAAAAACACACAACTGAAAGCAAACTATTATGTACAACTAACTAGGTACATTTGCCTCCCTCCTAGATCAAAGGGAAAAATTATTAAGCCTCCTTCATGGCAAGAAAACTTATGGTACCAGACAAGTGGCTAAATGGAAAAGAGACTTGGTGACTTGCCCTTCTTGCTTGCCACCTTGATTGGCTTGTATCCTAGTGGATCAGGGTCAAACATGTCTCCAACATCTGTGTATTCACTTTGATCTTTGGATACTACCTCATGTTGGTGTATTTCATCAAGAAATCAATGGCTGCTAGCTTATCACCATAAGCCTCGCTTAGCTCATAGCCCCCTTGACATGCATCATGGATTGACTTGTTCCCTTCTGCCTCATTGAAGAGCCTGTCAAACTGATCTTCTACTTCATCATGGCTTTCTTAAATAAGGGTGTTTATTGTGATGTCTGAAATGAGATCACAAATTTCTTGCTTATCCCATAGAATGTCACCTTCTTGCTCAAGGCTCTCTTCTTCAAAGCTTTCAACAAGATGGACAGGCCTCTCCTTTTCTTGCTAAAAAACAAGAGTCTCTAGTTGTTCCAAGACATGCTCTTGTGTCATGTCCCCATTCTAGCTGACATCATTTAGCATGCCAGATTTGCCTATCATGGACTCTCATAGGCAGAGGGTTTTGGTGAGAGAATCATCTTGTTGATTATTTGGAGATTAGTTGGTCGTATTTGCTCTTGAAGAAATTATATTTATTTATTTGGGGCCAAAATGTTATATTTTTGAATTTAGATGCACTTTTTATTAAATTACTTTTTATTTAAAAGTATAATGATGTTTTACAAGATGTATTAAGGAAACTTCTAGAATTTCTGAAAAGTGCTTAAATAGACCTCATGGGTCTCTCATTTGGCATCCAGTTTATTTTGATCGTTGAATCTTCTTGAGCATTTGTAAGACTTCAGAGTCTGAAAATTTTTAGATTAATCCTTGAGAACGATACCTCTCAAGTGATTTGCATAACTGAGGAAGTGGAATATCTTCTGAAGGGTTGCACATTGGAGATAGTCTACAGCTATTTCATGTTGAGCTTAATTGGGCATTCAGGTTCAGTTCGTGAGTTGAACCACTTTTGAATCCATTGGTGGGGCGAGTTTATCATCGACCTATTTTAAAGGAAGCCACAATTTGTTTTCAGTCTGTATAGGTATGGCCTGTACTTGCAAATCCGTACAGCAGAAAAACATCCCCAGTAAACAGCGATTTATTCTGGAAGTCTACGGTGCTCTTGGCTGGGGCAATTTAATTCCTATAATTTTTGAGAGGCGCTAAGCCTGGTGGCTATTTTCTAGCCCTGAGGCACTTGCCATTAAAGACCAAAAATTTAATCCGTACCAGTCTGTACTGTACGGACTATACCTGCAACAGGGTACGGACAGCTTGCTGGACAATTTGTGGACAACAGCCAGGGTGTTATTCACAGACCAGGTCTTCATCAATAACAAGTTCCATTTTTACTAGCCTTTTTAGACTTATGCATAAGGGTTTTAGTGTATTTATTTTCCCCATTTTGTAAGGCTGAAATCGCCATAAATATTTTATCAGGACTGTATTTTTCCAGAAATAAATATTTTTGATATTGAGCTGAGTCAATTGGGCCGATTACCAACTGTTTGTCAAAATTACAAAGCAATATTAGTATATTTTGTGATCCAATTGACTGTTTGACAAAATTCCTAGTGCAATATTAATTTTTGATGTTCATAGTAAGTGTTTGACGAAATTCCCTAGTACAATATCAATGTTTTTTAGTGATCCTATTAGTAAGGGTCATTACATCCTGATCCTCCTCCAACTTGGGTCCCATTGCGTGGTCATTCTCTTCATCAAAGAAACAAGGAAGTTCATCAAACAAGGGGGGAGAGAGCTCACCATGCTCACATTCCTCATCATCCATTGTTGACAAATAAAGTTTGTCAACCTCATCTTCATTTATCTAGAACATCTGCATGTATGCATGACCTATGTCTTCTCCATTGTTGATGATGTCTTCAAAAGGGGCATCCATGATGGTCTCATCCTCATTGTCACTCATGATAGCCTCTTGGGTAGCTACAAATTGGATCCTATCTTCTTCACTTGCCTCTTTCAAAATAGGGTCCTCATTGAAAAGGGATGAAGTGGAAGGTTGATGGTTATATTCATGTGGAAGAAAAGGCAAACCTTGAGTTAGAATCAAAGGATTTTCTTCCTTCCATTTGGCTAGCACTGCATCCACCTCAGATGTGGCTTGATAGCTCTCGTGGAGGAGTGTAGATGGGGTGTGTTCAGACATGAAATCTGTTGTTTGGTCTAAACCGTCCATCGCACCCTGGCTGAGGAATCTCATTCTGGACTCCAACTCTATAATTTGCCTGGCTATATTCTCTTGGGAGAACCTTTCTTGGAGATCATGAGAATCACCATGAGCAGGGGCAGCTTCATCATTTCCAAGGCCTTGAGCTAGTTCATGGTATTCTCTCCTCCAACTTGGAATCTTGACATCATGTTGAAATACTTGAGGAGGTTAATGAAGACTAGGAAGAGACTGTTGATGCACAAGAAGAATTTATTGAAGAGAGATGTGCTATTTTTTAAAAGGCATAGGATGATTCCCCTCAAAGGAGGATTCACAATCTAAGGAATTGAGAAGGTTCATTTCCATGGGAGGCTACTCTAATGCCCTTTGGTGTTGAAAATCTAGGTGCAAGGGATTAAGAGTAGGAGTAGTTAATGCATCAAATGACCTAGAGTGAGCAAGTGTTATTTGGTAGAAAGGATTTGGTGCATAAGAGGAGGATTTTTTTAGAATAGGAGGGGGATGTGTTGGAATGGGAGAAGGTACACAAGGTTGATTGCCTTGAATGAATGGACTCTTCCATTTTTCTACCTCCTCCTTCATGGATTGCAAGCCTTGAGCTTGCCTCAATAAGCACTCTTCTTTGTATATAAGCTATTGTTGATATCTATACCGCTCCTCCAATCTGCTTATCTCCATCACTTGCTTCTCAAACTCCAACATTATCTCCCTTACACTAGGTGAAGGGCAAACAGGAGAGTTGCTTGAGGTGATTCCATGAACAACTTGAGCTTGATCAAAATTATATGAAGGAACACAAGGCCCATGCTGCTCAACAATGGGATTGTACATACCAAAGTGATTTCTTGATGGCACTAGGACTGCTTAAATAGCTGATTTAACTTGGAGTCACCATTGGTGTTGATGAAAAGCCTCCGAAGGCTGGCTGGTTGAAGAACACACCAAAATTCTTCAACTCTTTGGATAAAATAGGTCCTATTGGGCGTGCCAAAAAATATTCACACTGTGGATTTCACCCTTGAAAGAAGGCTGGGATTCTCTCTTCCATGCAACACAATGTAGACTCCCCTCTTGTTGTGGGTCTGAAAAAACTGAGGGGAGAATCTCTAGATAAGGGCTAGCTCCCTTTGATGCATCTCTAAGGTCCTCGATTTTCTACTGCTAACAATGGGGGGGATGAAAAGAGAGAAGGATTACTAAAAATAGAACTTAAACTAAGGTAGTGATACACCAAAATGGTTGATCTACTTAGCTTTGACATACACTTTACACAAAGAACAAGTTGATATACACTTCATTTGATACGATAAAATCTTCTGCATCAATGAGCTAGGGGTCCTTTGGAGATATAGGGAGGAAGAACTACCAGAGGTGTTCTAAGACACATTATGGTATCCTAATCACATGTGCCTATAATCTATTTTGGACACTTCTAGCTGACCTACAAAATAAGAACTCACAATACACTAGACATGCTGGAATTACTCTGTGAAAGCTTGAAAAAAGATGACTTAACACAAGACAAAACCATAGACATATGCAAAAGTGCAAACTCAAAATGGAGGTAAAAATGTTTTCTTGATTCAAGGTAAAATATTTTAGGGCTTCACCATACAATCTGAGAGATCCCTTTCTCAAAATGAGGGCTTACAATATATAGAGAAAGAAAGAGGCTTTTGGCACCTTCTGGAAAAAATTGCCCACGCTGCGTTGAACGCATTGGAAAGAGGAAATCCGCTCAAGGAGCCATGCTGTGACAGTCCCAAGCCTTGACTTTGGCATTTAAATCATATTAAATGTCTCTTCAAAAGCATGGGTTTCTTGGTCCTTTGAAAGGCAAGGCCACTCCTCTTTATGAAACTTAGGCGACTGTCCGCTCATCTTTACTCAAGCAAAGAAAATAGGATGTGCCTTCACTGTTTGCATTATTTGATGACCATCTCGTAAGGATTGTTTCAACTATTGGAATAACTCCTTTGTCGATGTTTTCTTTTGCCACCTGGGCTGATTTAATTAGTGTCTGTGCTTGGCTGGGTGCATCATTTGGAACATTCCAAATGTTATCGTATGTGTGCATGGCCGTGTTTTGGATTATCTATTTTATTCCCTCTTTCCTTGCTATTTATTGTCCCTTTTTGGAAATTTGATCTCTCTCAGGATATTCCTCTCATCTTTTTTTGGCTCCTTGAGCTCCTTTCTCAGTGGGTCATTAATTTTACTTGGGTATGCACCATGAGCCTTCGAACGCTTATCATGAAGGCATTAGTCTTTTGGCTTCTCCTCAACGGCCGATGCATCCCATCAAAAATTGATGTCTACGGGCCTGTCGCTATTTAAAAACCAAATAGCTATTTCATCACCATAAATTTGACGTCCACAGGCCCATCGCCATTTGAAAGCCAATAGCTAGTTTGTTGCACTAAAAATTTACGTTCTTCAGGCCCGTCATCCCTTTGGTATTTATTTTGGCCTTTTGTAATTCCTTCAGCCTTTTGCAATTGAACCTTCCCAAAGGGAAGGTGACCTTTTAGAAGAGAGGAAAGGGTCTCTTTTCGACAGCTGAGTCCCACGTAGGGGCACTTGCCCTTCGGGCTCGTTCGGTTCTCAATTACTTAAAACAAAATGTCTAAGGAATTCCTTTAGACATTTTATCCGAAGGAATTGTGCCTTTGGATTTTATTTGGACAAAATGTCTGAAGAAATCCTTTGTCCTTTGTTTGCCATGGATTTCCTTCATATAGAAAATCTGAAGGAATCCTTTGCCTTTCACTCTTTGACGAATCTGCTCACTGCCGTCCGCGAGGGCCCTTTGGGTCTTGGAATGCCCCTTCAAAACTTTTGATTTGGTCCTTCTTGACCAAAGTGCCCTTCGAAGAAATTTTGTTGCCCTTTTTGTGAACTGCTTAGGCCATTTCAAGTTTTTCAATTATGACTTTGAATATTTCGATTGAACCTAAACCCTTTTTCAAAGTTTAATGGTTCAATAGTTCAATACTCTATGTTCTAGAAGGAGTTATGTTCACTTAATTCCCTTATGAATTTAATGTATCATTGAACCTACTATTTGAACCTACCACTTGAACCTACCGCTTGAAACTATAATGTTTCAATGGTTCAATATTTCAATATTTCTAAGTTCAAAGTTCAAAGCTCCTAGAAAGATCATGTGACTATAGGTCGGTCTGTGTAGTTCATTTCATATCATTGAACCCCGACGTTGAACCACTTTTTCCAATTTTTAGGAAATGTGCCTTCAAATTTTGGTCTCTTTCCTTATGAATTTCTTCAGACAAAATGTATAAAGAAATCCCTTTGGGCACTTTGTCTTTAGAGCTTTGTAAAAGACTTATATCTCTTTGAAGTTGGCCCATTCCCTTGCCAAAAAGGCTTGTGCAATTGACTGCCCAAAGTGAAAAAAAACCTATGGATCAACCTAAGACATCTACAAGACTCAAGTCATTTGGTTCTTTATAGAAATAACATTTTTTAAAAAGGGGGAAAGCATAATTTTAGAAAGGTGGATACATCAAATACTGACTGCTCAACATAGCAGGGAAGGAAGGAGATTGACTTTTTGGCCTGCAGGACCCAAAATGGTCAACAAATTTTTTTTGAGGGCACTTTGGTTAGGAAGGACCAAATCAGAAGTTCCAAAGGGGCATTTCAAGACCCAAAGTGCCCTCACAAAAGGCAGTGAGTAGATTTATCAAAGATCGAAAGGCAAAGGATTCCTTCAGATTTTCTATCCAAAGGAAATCCATGGCAAACAAAGGACAAAGGATTTCTTCAAACATTTTGTCTGAAGAAAATACAAAGACACAATTCCTTCAAAAAAAATGTCTGAAGGAATTCCTTCAGACATTTTGTCCAAAGGAAGTGAGAACCGAAGAAGCCTAAAGGGTAGGTGCCCTTGCGGGGGTCTCTCAACTACCAAAAAGAGACCCTCTCCTCGCTTTCGAAAGGTCACCTTCCCTTCAAGAAGGTTCAATTGCAAAAGGCTAAAGGAATTACAAAAGGCTGAAAGAAATACCAAAGGGATGACGGGCTCAAAGAACATCAATTTTAGCACAACAAACTAGCCATTGGCTTTCAAATGGCGATGGGCCTGTGGATGTCAAATTTATGATGATGAAATATCTGTTTGGTTTTCAAATAGTGACAAGCCCACATACGTCAATTTTTGATGGGATGCATCGGCTGTTGAGGAGAAGCCAAAGAACTAATGCTTTCACTATAAGTGGCTGAAGGCTCATGGCGCAGACCCGAGTAAACTCAATGACCTGCTGAGAAAGGAGCTCGAGGAGCTAGCAAAAGATGAGAGGAATAGCCTGAGAGAGCTCAAATTAATAGAAAGAGACAAGAAATAACAAGGAAAGAGGGAACAAAATAGATAATCTAGAACACAACCACGCACACATACGACAACATTTGGAATATTCCAAAAGATGCACCTAGCCAAACACAAACACTAATCAGATAGCCCAGGTGGAAAAGGAAAACGTCGATAGAGGAGTTATTCCAGTAGTTGAAATATTCCTTATGAAATGGTCATCAAAGAATGCAAATAGTGAAGGCATGACCTATTTTCTTTGCTTGAGTAAGACGAGCAGATAGTCATGTAAGTTTCATAAAGAGGAGTGGCCTTGCCTTTCAAAGGACCAAGCAACCCATGCTTTTGAAGAGACATTTAATATGATTTAAATGCCAAAGTCAAAGCTTGGGATTATTGCAGCATGGCTCCTTGAGCATATTTCCTCTTTCCAATGCATTCAACGTAGCATGGGCAGCTTTTTCTAGAAGACACCAAAAGCCTCTTTATTTCTCTATATATTGTAAACCCTCATTTTAAGAAAGGGATCTCTCAGCTTGTATGGCGAAGCCGTACAGGATTTTACCTTGAATCAAGACATAGCATTTTTACCTCCATTTTGAGTTTGCACTTTTGCATATGTCTATGGTTTTGTCTTGTGTTAAGTCATTTTCTTTCATGCTTTCACAGAATGATTCCAGCATGTCTAGTGTATTGTGAGTTCTTCTTTTGTAGGTCAGCCAGAGGTGTCCACAACAGAGTATAGGTGCATGTGAATAGGCTGCCATAGTGTGTCTTAGAATACCTATGGTAGTTCTTCCTCCCTGTATCTCTAGAGGACCCCTAGCTCACTGATATATAAGAGTTTCTCATATCAAATGAAGTGTATATCAGCTTGTTATTGGTGTAAAGTTTATGTCAAAGCTAAGTAGATCAACCATTTTAGTGTATCACTACCTTAGTTTAGGTTCTATTTTTAGTAATCCTTCTCTCTTTTCATCCCCTCCATTGTTAGTAGTAGAAAATCCAAGACCTCAGAGATGCATCAAAGGGAGCTAGCCCTTATCTAGAGATTCTCCCCTCAGTTTTGCTAGACCCATAGCAAGAGGGGAGTCTCCATTGTGCCATGTGGAAGAGAGAAGCCCAACCTTCTTTCAAGGGTGCAATCCACAGTGTCAATAGTTTTTTACAATCATGTTGAGGAGAGTTTTGAAATAGTAAATCTTGTGTTTAAGGCCAATCTTGATAAGCAGATTGAATTGGCAAATCTTCATATGTAGCAATCTATGTTGGCATCAAGGGAATCAAAATCTAAACCCTCACTACCCTCTCACATTACAACCCCATCACCCCAAAAGGAGACTTCTAGTCCTAAGATCATGAGCTGGAGTAAAGTAGTTGAGTCATGGAGCAGCAAGGAGAGAAAGACATTGTCCGAGAGTGTGAGGTACAAAATAAGGCTAGTCCTTCTCAAGTCCCTCCCACCCTTCTTCAAGGAGCTTCTTGTACTCCATGGAAGACTTCATGCACTCCCCATTTCCATGATGATTCCTATGAGCTCCAAGGAATACTCTTTCAAGAAAATCTAGTTGAGCAAATTGAGGAATTAAAGGCAAAGGTGAGATTGCTTAGTGAAAGTGAGATGGAAGTTTTAGACCTTAGAGAGGAGCCTATGCCACAGGACACCCCTTCTACCAATCCTCAAGCTAATTTTGATATTGATGAAGTGTTGGTCAAGTGGGGAGAAGAAGGTCAAGTGATTTTGGCCCAAGGTCTGCCCCCATTTTCTCATGAGCTTTCAAAAAGATCCCCTACTTTCCATTCCCAACCTGATTTTGACAATCCTTGTGTTCCACCTCCTTGCCTGGTAAATGAAGAATGTTTCTCTTGTGTTGAGGAATCCATCTTGAGGGAAGCAAGTGAAGAGGACTATGCTCAGTTCATGACTGATCAGGGAGACTTCATGAGTGTAGATGAGGAGGAGATTGCCATAGGTACCCCCCTTGGTGAACAAGAAGACAGGTCACAAGTTTTTGCCTTTATCCCCGATGAGGAAGAAATGATCTTTGACTCTTTTCTCACTTTACAAGGTGTCATGGAGGAGCATGGACATATTCTTGATCATGTCTTGAATGATTTGTTTGAAGTCATTGGGGCATGTTACACTTTTCTTCAAGGAGGCTATGAGCTAGCTAAGGGTGGAGAAGGCAGCATTGGGACTCAAATAAGTATGCAAAGGGGCAGAAAGCTTTCAAATTTATCCTTTCAAGAGGTTGGTGAATCTAAAGATGATATTTTTGAAGTCATCAAGGAGGAACCTATTTTGAAAAAGGCATATGAAGAAGAGAGGATCTAATTTGTAGCTGCCCAAGAGGCTATCATGAGTGACAATGAGGAGGATACCATCATGGATGCCCCTTTTGAAGACATCATCAACAATGGAGAAGACATAGGTCATGCATACATGCATATGTTCAAGATATATGAAGACGAGGTTGACAAAAACTATTTGTCAACAATAGATGATGAGGAATGTGAGCATGGTGACCTCTCTCCCCCCTTGTTTGATGAACTTCCTTGTTGCTTTGATGAAGAGAATGACCATGCCATGGGACCCAAGTTGGAGAAGGATTAGGATCATGTCTTGGAACAACTAGAGACTCTTGTTTTTGAGCAAGAAAAGGAGAGGCCTGTCTATCTTGTTGAAAGCTTTGAAGAAGAGAGCCTTGAGCAAGAAGGTGATGTTTTGTGGGATAAGCAAGTAGTTTGTGATCTCATTTCAGACATCACAACAGACACCCTTCTTCAAAAAAGCCATGATGAATTAGAAGATCAGTTTGATGGCTCTTCAATGAGGTAGAAGGGAACAAGTCAATCCATGATGCATGTCAAGGGGGCTATGAGCTAAGTGAGGCTTATGGTGATAAGCTAGTAGCAATTGATTTCTTGATGAAATACACCAGCATGAAGGGCCAGCATGAGGTAGTCTCCAAAGAGAAGTGAATACACAGATGTTGGAGACATGTTTGACCCTGATCCACTCAAATACAAGCCAATCAAGGTGGCAGGCAAAAAGGACAAGTCACCAAGTCTCCCTTCCATTTAGCCACTTGTCTGGCACCATAAGTTTTCTTGCCATGAAGGAGACTTAAGAAGTTTTCCCTTTGATCTAGGAGGGAGGAAAATGTACCTAGTTAGCTATACATAATAGTTTGCTTTCAGTTGTGTGTTTTTGGTTTTCCCTACGTCTGTGTAATTTTTTAACCTTTATTGTGTGTGTTTTCCTTTGTGTTTAAGGTAAATATTTATTGTTTCAAAGGTCTTTAGAAGGATGTTGGTAATCTTTTCAATTTGTGTTTTGATTCCATGCCCAATGAACTTTGAGGCTACTAGTCTTCTTTAGTATAGCAAGCATGCTTCCCTTGGGAATCACCAATTTGTTGACCATTTTGGGTCCTATAGGCCAAAAATTCAATCTTCTTCCTTCCCTACTATCTTGAGCAGTCAGTCTTTGATGTATCCACCTTTATGCAATTGTGCTTTCCCCATTTTTGAATACACCTATTTCTATAAAGAACCAAATGACTTGAGTCTTGTAGACATCTCAGGTTGATCCATAGGTTTTTTTTCACTTTGGGTAGTCAATTACACAAGCCTTTTTGACAAGTGAATGGGCCAACTTCAAATAGATATAAGTCTTTTACAAATCTCTAAAAACAAATTGCCCTAATGGATTTCTTCAGACATTTTTTTCGAAGAAATTCACAAGGAAAGAGACCAAAATTTGAAAGCACATTTCCTAAAAATTGGAAAAAGTGTTTCAATGTCGGGGTTCAATGATATGAAATGAACTACACAGACCAACCAATAGTCACATGATCTTTCTAGGAGCTTTGAAATTTGAACTTAGAAATATTGAAATATTGAACCATTGAACCATTGTAGGTTCAAGTGGTAGGTTCAAAGATACGTTAAATTCACAAGGGAATTGAATGAACATGACTCCTTGTAGAACATAGAGTATTGAACTATTGAACCATTGAACTCTGAAAAAGGGTTCAGATTCAATTGAAAGGTTCAAAGTCATAATTGAAAAACCCAAAATGGCCTAAGAAATTCGCAAAAAGGGCAACAAAATTTCTTTATAGGGAGCTTTAGTCGGGAAGGACCAAATCAGAAGTTATGAAGGGGAATTCTAAGACCCAAAGGGCCCTCACGGAAGGTAATGAGCAGATTCATCAAAGAATGAAAGGCAAAAGATTCCTTCAAATTTTTTGTCCAAAGGAAATCCATGATAGACAAAGGATAAAGGATTTCTTCAAACATTTTATCTGAAGAAAATCTAAGGGAAAATCCAAAGGCACAATTCCATCAGACAAAATGTCTGAAGGAGTTGAGAACCGAAGGAGCTCGAAGGGCAGGTGCCCTTGCGGGGGACTGTCAGTGGACCAAGAAGGGATATTTTCTAAGACTGAAGGGACACCTTCCCTTTCAGAAGGATAAAATGCAAAAGCCCAAAGTAATTGAAGGCTGAAGAAATGACCAAGGTAATGATAGGCCTGAAGACATCAATCTTAACGAAGCAAACTAGCCATTGGAGGTTCAAATGTCTGATGATGGGCACGTGAATGTCAAATTTACGATGATAAGATAGCCTTTGATCTTGAAATTGCTTAAAGATGGGCCCGTGCATGGAAACTCAGTGCTCCACCGAGAAGATAGACCCAATAGATCATATTGCCAAAAGGAGCCAAGAAAAGACCAAAGCCAAGAGTAAACTCAATGACTCACTGAGAAAGGAACCTAAAGAGCCAAGCACAGAAACTAATCAGATCAGCCTAGGTGGCAAAAGAAGGTGTCAAAAAAGGAGTTATTCTAGCAGTTGAAATAGTCCTTATGAAATGGTCATTAAAGAATGCAACTAGTGAAGGCATGCCCTATTTTCTTTACTTGAGTAAAGATTAGCGAACAGTCATGTAAGTTTTAAAGAGGGACGACCTTGTCATTAAAACAATCAAGTGACCCATGCTTTTATAGTAACACTTAATATGACCCATGCTTTTGCAAGGATATTAATACGTGTTAAGCACCAAAGTCAAGACCTACAACACCCACAACATGGCTATTTTAGGCCACTTCTAGAAGGATTATATCAGCATGAGCGATTTCTTATTTCCAAGGCATTCAATGCAGCATGGGATGCTTGTTCTTGAAGGCGCCAGAAGTCTTTGTCTTTATGCTATATATATTGTAACCTCTCAGTTGAGAATGAATCTCTCAGCTTGTATGCGAAGCCCTGTAGGATTTTACCTTGAATCAAGATAGCATTTTTACCTCCATTTTGAGTTTGCACTTTTGTGCATATGTCTATGGTTTTATCTTGTGTTAGGTCATTTTATTTCATGCTTTCACCCAATGATTCCAACATGTCTAGTGTATTGTGAGTTCTTCTTTTGTATGTCAACCAAAAGTGTCCACAATAGAGTATAGGTGCATGTGAATAGGCTACCATAGTGTGTCTTAGAACACCTCTGGTAGTTTTTCCTCCCTATATCTCCAGAGGACCCCTAGCTCACTAATGTAGAAGAGTTTCTCATATCAAATGAAGTGTATATCAGCTTTTTCTTGGTGTAAAGTGTATGTCAAAGCTAAGTAGATAAACCATTTTGGTGTATCACTACTTTAGTTTAGGTTCTATTTTTAGTAATCCTTCTCTCTTTTCATCCCTCCCCATTATTAGCAGTAGAAAATCCAGGACCTCAGAGATGCATCAAAGGGAGCTATCCCTTATCTAGAGATTCTCCCCTCAATTTTTACCAGACCCACAACAAGAGGGGAGTATCCATTGTGCCACGTGGAAGAGAGAAGCCCATCCTTCTTTTAAGGGTGCAACCCACAACGTCAATAGTAGGCACTATGGAAATTTATCCCTGTGCTAGAGGGTTTTTACTGTTACTTTTAATTTTTTGGCTGATCAAGATAAGATTTTTTTGACTAAAACATGGAGCTTTAAAAATCACCTTCTACTCATGAAACCCTAGACACCTGATTTTAATCTCTTGACTAGAAATCTTTCTCTGCATCTAGTTTGGGTGAGATTTCCTTACTTTTTACTTCAATTTTAGTCAGTTTCCAGTGTTTCAGTCATTGGATCAACATTGGGTGCATTATTAGGAATTGATGCCTCTTTGTTGAATTTTTCCTAGACTACATTTGTAAGGATTCTTGTTTGTTTAGATATTTCTCAAGATCTTCTTGAAAGGATTGAACTAAAAGTGCAAGATAGGAGCTGGTTACAAAATTTAGATTTCAAAGGTATTCTTTTTAGATTTTGAAACTGTTTTCAGGTTGGTCATCTTTCTGCTTCTTTCTAAGAAACAAAGCGTAAGTTTGTGTCTTCTTGGGGCAAGGAGGTTAATGTGCAGCATCTGTGAATTTTTTATGATCACCCTGAAGGAGAGGTCTCAAAGATGTTAATAGAAAAGCATTTAGATAAGGCTACTCTATTGGTTAAATCTACTAATAAGGAAGAGTTAGCCAGTTCTAGTGGTAAAAGTGTAAATAAGAGTGAAGTGTCTAAAGGCAAACCCAAGGAGATAAAAGAAGTGGTAAGTTCAGATTTAGATTATTTGGGTAATGAAGAAGAATGGAAGATGGTTAGAAGTAGGAAAAAATGTAGACTCTTCCCTAACTCACCATCCAAAAATATTAGAATAAATAAAGAGGATAAGAAGAGTAATTATGGATATTCTATTTGATCAGATGGGTAATTTAGTTGAAGTATTTTTAACATGTTTAGTAAGCTAGTATCTTGCAAATAAAGATTGGTTATAGGTCTTAACGGTTTTATTTTCAATGAATTTGTGGTTATCTTGAAAATCTTTTTTCCCTAGTTTTGATTGGTCAATTTTGCCTTAACATTTTTTAATGTTAAGCCAAACCACCTTTTTTGTCATATGCTATTTATAGTGTAAGGGCCTGAGACCCTTTAATTCTCAAGCATTAATAAAAATATATATATCAATGAGACATGAAATTTATGAACTTTGATTTTGATTTTAAGATTGGTGAATTTAAGATAGTTAGTAGTAAACCATTGTTAAATTTATAGTAATCATGTGTTTATCTCAATTTTAGTTTTTATATAAATAAATACAATTTAATTAGATCTAAATGCATACAAATGAAATATAAAATTCATATCAAATTAAATTGGTTAAATTAAAAAATAAGTCCAAGTGTCATAAATATAGGTTAAATTAAGTAATGTAATTAATTGACATTGAAGTTAAGAAACACATGCACCTTGATTGTTTTATAAATATGAGATTGTATTTTTATCGTGTTGATTATGTTTGACTTGTTATTAAAATTTTGGACCTATACTCTAATTTGAGATGTGCAGGATTGTCTTGTACACATTTAACCACAATAAACCTAGTGCATTAATTCTATCTTTGTGGCACCCTATCTCTATGTTTTAAGCGTATCTTTGTAGGGTTTCATAGTTTGGTGTTTTCTATTCCTATGTCTTGCATCTTCCTAATTATTATTTTATATTCACTTCATAGATATAAATGGAAAAATATTTTATATAATTGAAACTTATTTTTCATCTAGTTTTCACACTCCAAATCAAAACAATAATAATGGAATCAAGAAAAATGTCAAAGTAGTGTTATAAGTATGTATTATGCATGCTCACAATTAGGCCATTTTATGGTGTGTGGATGGAATATATTGAGTAAGGGTTTAAACCTCGTTTTCCATATAAGTGATAAATGTAAATATTGAATATTAATTACCTTTTTATGAAACAAGTGATTTTGTAGAGAGACTGGGATGGATAAGTGTCATAATTATGTATTATTGTGAAGCAAAACTTGAATGGGGAAGGTTGGCTCTAGGCTTGGCCCTTGGTGCAATGAATGCTCTATAGTGATTATTTCTTGATTCTAGATTGATTTCCTAAATTGATGATTACCCAAATGGCTTGGAAAGACATTGTATTTATAGGATGTAAAAATGATAAGTTAAGGGGAAATGGGTAGAAGGAGCCAAAAAAGGTAAAAGGGGTAAGTTTGGAGCCCGTACAACTACGAGTTTGTTTCAAAGACATGTAGGGCTCAGTTCTTGAGATAGAGCTAAATCATAAGTGATAAGTGGTTCGAATATACTAACATATACCTTATAGATAAATATTGGGATGATTTTTAAGACTATTAGATGGAATAAAGACTTATGTGGGGTTGGAGTCATCCTAAAAATAGGTTAAAATGTAAAAGTTTCCCAAATAAGTAAAATTAGGAATAAAACACATGAATAAGGTTTTTGTACCAAATTTGGATGTCTACATAATACCTCTACTTTGACGTGGGTGTGTGAGTAAAATCATGTGTGTCTCAAGGTATACATGTAAATAAATTGAAATACACCTTTTATTACTTAGGGAATAATGAAGGGTTTGACTTTGCTCTCGCTAATTTTCCATCCACACTTGATTAACTTATTTACCTAAGACAAGTGCCAATTACTATAGGTATAAATTTCTCGTGATATACATGTGATTATTTGAAATTATATTTTGAAATTAAAATTGAAAGGAAACATATGAAATAATACACATTTTTGGTATTTCCCCTAAATGCCACTATGATTTTCTCCATCACTAGACTTTTGATAGTTTTTTTTTAAAATATAGCCCAACACTTTCTCACAAGAGTCATTAGGGTGTAGACATTAAAATATGGTATTAGACACTTAGAAATGTCAGCCTTGAATTACATTCACCTTACATGAATTATGTTTATTTTGCTCTTACACACCCTTCTCTCACATGCACATACTTTCCATGTGACCAACCCTCCTGATTTTCTATCAGTCACATATATAAATTCCAAGTTTGTGCATAAACCTTGCATTATGATACTCAGACTATCTCTAGATCATTATATCAAAATTATTACGTTTCAATTATGTCTATCAAACTAAGATGCCATCATAATTTTATAGGTGTCTAACTTTGATTAAATCCTCCCCACACCAAGAAACTGTCATTTTTTAAATTCAAATTATCTTCATAGGTTAGCTAGTACATTTTGCACTAGTTGCATGAGAAATTATCCAAAGAGTATCATATAAATACATTATATGTCTAAGCATATTTATTAAATATCACTCATAAAATATACATATACACTTATGTAAATTCAAAAGGATTGCTCTGTGATTTCATATTCAGTCATTAGTCACAAGGATCAAGTCCTAGACAAGGTCTTAAAAATTCAAGCCAAGCCAAAATTTTCATTTACAAAGTGTCAAAAGTTAGATCACATGTTGCATTCATTAAAGGGTCACTATTGCACACATACACCTAATAGGGATAACCACATGTGATTTAATCCCTCTTCAAATTATTAGATATGTAGGAAATACTTATCCTTTCATTGAGGAGTGTTTGGGATTAGCTCAATCCCATATTCAACTTTGATATCAACATCATACTTTCCATAGAATAAGAAAAGTTTCAACTTTGATTTTCCATGCGACCAACCTTCCTGATTTTCTATCAACATGTTACCTACAAACCTATTTCAACTCTAAATCAACATGTAACGAAAAAAATTTAGCCCTTGGAAAGTACTCTGATATCAATAATAGGAACCTAGGGCTTGTTTCTCACATAATAACAGTCCAAAATGCATATATTGAACTCAAAATGTTGATTACACACTATTCCTTTTATGGAAGGAATAAATATGTATCGCGAACCTATATGAAGGGACAACCTCCTATTAGATCAAGATCTATTAAAAATAACTTCTTAGATGCCTAACACTAACATATACCCCTTTATTTATACTATTTCTCGTCTACACAACTCCTTACTCTAATGCATATGGGATTATTCTTATAATGTATTACTATTTATTAATATTACGTGCTACTATGTCTACTAGCTATTCTACTATTATACCCCTCTCTAGGTACATTACATTCCATTCCCCTTAAATATGTTTAACCCTTGAAACATGATTAAAAATATGAGGACCAAATGAAGGCCAAACAATACATATAAAAAATAGGTTGAAGATTAGATAGAGGCATGTCCATGTGTGTTTTTTTGCTTCTATTTTTTTCATCTTTGCTCAGATATGAACATGTACATCAACAGGGTGAACATGAGCACTATAACTAAATTGAAGTGCAATTTGCACCATGATGATCATATCCTCAAAGCGAGAGAAAAGGTGCTCAAAATAGTCATCATGATGAATGAATTGAGGATGCATGTCATCCCCCTTAGCATTTTTCTCTAAGGGATTTGAAGACTCATTTCCTTGCTTGGGATCTATGATTGTTGACTTGGGCTCATCGGGGGCTTACTTGAGCATATGGTTATTTCTTGAATGGGCTCATCTAAAACCTGCTATGGTGTATCCAAAAGGGAATCAATGTCTGGTTTGTTGATGTCTTGAAGAGGTGGTGTGGTGTAGATATACAAAAACAAACGTGTCTCACCTTGATAATAATATATATGATCTTTTGTGAAATTATTTAAGTCCACTAATTCCTTCATGGATTGTAGTTTTCATGTGTGAACCTCTGCTCGAATCTCATCTTAAAGTTCATTGATGAAGCAATGAATGAAGAATACAATAGAGATGTTGTTGGTTAATGTTTCAAACTCAGTTTGATATTCTCTAACAGCACCATTTTATTGAAATTAAATTAATGTACCAGTGAGATTACCACTAGAGAAAATGGGAAGCTCCATGAGAACTAGAGAGTGGACGTTAGTTTCAACCAAAAATACATCTGTTATAATATGACTAATATTTTAATTTTTTTGATACTAGTAAACCAACACATAACACAAAGGTTACTAAAACTACACAACACTGATAATAAAAGACACAAGAAATTATTAATGAATACTATATCTTAAATACACCACTATAAACGTATCCTACACACTATGAGATAATAAAAAAAGGACACAACATAAAATAGGATAAACATAACATATTATGAATTAATGAAAGATTTACATAAAAACATATGGATAACCACATACTAACATGTATAAAGAATAAAAACTTTAAATTGAAAAAGCTAAACTGAAATAATGGGAACCTAAACCTAAAATCTAAAACTAAACACAAAGGCTATTTGTTATTAAAAATACCTAATACCACATAACTAAAAAAAACCACAATTGTAGTTGAGAAAACCACAGAGGGTAAGGCAAAAGGGTTTTGAAGGCAAAACATTATGGCAAGCATGAGCGATGGTTTTAAGGGAAAAATGGTAGAATTAGAAGCAAAAACCATGGATTTGGATTGGAGGGTCAAAGGAGAGATAGTGTGTGGGAGGCGGTGGGAAGGTGTTTGCAAAGGTAGATCTGAGCCAAGGAGAAGATGATGAAGTAGTATGAGGTGGGTGGATGGTCATGGGCAAACCACTTGAAGTGATGACTTGGCAAAGTAGAGGCTGCAATATGAAATATGCAGGCATAGATCCTTTGATGTATATTAACCAAATATGACAGGCATTCAAAGATGAATGTACCTAAGTTGAATCTTGGTCATTGATCAAGGTGACGAAATCTTATAGCTGATCGATGTAAATGTTGACCAATTTTGCCCCTGGCAAAATTGTGGTCAACTTCTCCCTTGCGTTTGAGAACCAATCATTTTTTAGTTGCAAGGTCCATTTTCAAGTTCAACATGTCTAGTTCAGGCTTGGTTCAATACAGGAGGTTCATCGGCACTTGGTTCGTCCTTCATCAAGTTCATTGGTTCAGCCTAGTTCATCAGCAGGTCTGGTTCAATGTTCATTGTCCTTGGCCAAAGGGGATTCCAAGTTCAAATTCCCTAATGGAGGGCCGACGCTTCAAAGGATTCGATAGTGATGCCACGTGGACCCGATGACGTCCCGGTGGCCGTCAAATTCAGCATAACGGTTTAGCCGTTAAATTTCAAACAATGATGCTCAAAAAGCCATCAATTTCAAGAAGATAGAATGTCCATTGGTTTTCAAATCATGACGGTCGAGGGGGCATCAAATTTGATGAAATAGAATAAATGTTTGTTTTCAAAAGGGAAAACGCTAACTGGGAAACGAGCTTAGGATCAAGCGACCCGCCAGTATATTCGCCCAAGGAGCCAAGTGGCCAAAAGAGACAAATTCCAAGTGGCAAGTAAAGATGATAGGGCAAGGGGGAAATTGAGTGATCCCAGTGGCATAGATAGAAGGCATTTATTGCCTGATGGCGTAAAGAATGAATTGGACAAAGTAGCAAGCAAAGGATGAATGAACAATTAAGTCCAACTGGCACGAAATGGGGAAGTGTCTTTGGCAGGTGAGATGGCACCCACAAAATTGATCATTTAGAATGATAACGGCTAGCAATGCAATCGTTTCCTCTATCTCACATTAAATTGAAAGGCAAACCGTGTAAGTTACCTAAGCAAGAAATGCAAGTCTCGAGCAGGCAAATGGACAGCTCATTAATTTTTGAGTGACTTGTTTTCTTTTCAAAGGGACACGTATGCCACTTGTAAAAGTAAGAGCGCCACATGGGCCTCTTTGCTTCCCATATATATTCAGAACTTGTTCATTTGTAATCATCTTTTCAAGAATTTTGCAAAGCGAAGCTCTGCTGAAATTTCCACCTAAATCTACAAATACAATTTTTTTACCTCTTTCTTGAATAGATATCTTGTGTATGCCTTGAGTGTTAATTTGTGTTTAGTCATTATCTTTGATGCTATCACAGGTCCAACATCAACACACCAGCTATCTACAAGGTGCCATCTGCAGCTGATAGGAGAAGAGTTCTACTTTGGAATGCAGAATAGAGGGGATCATCTACAGAGTGCTTCTCACAACACCTTTAGTGAACCTTCCCTTTTTTTTGTATCTTTCATTTTTTTTACCTCCCTGTCAAGTTTGTAGATTGTTTCTTCTGTCAAGAGTGAAGCGTATAAGTGTGTTGTCTGATTTTGAGAGTGGATGTGTGAAGGTCAACCTTGTTTTTGGTGCATCACCTCTTTAGAGTAGGTTTTGTTTTTTGCATCTTCCTCCCTTTTCCCCCCCAGTTTATATACATATCTATATATCTATATATGCTTGTATTTTGCACTTGCTGGAACAAACTTGATACATCAAAGGGAGCTAGCCCTTAACTAGATACTCTCCTCTCTTGCTTCACCATCCCACAGGTGAGAAAGGAGTTTCCATGTTGCGAGGAAAAGGCAGGAACCTATTTTCCTGCCACTAGGTGCACTTTCCTGCGTCAATAGTTTTGACATGCCCGGTGGGACCCAAGTTTATAACGCATTAAGATTTCAGGATTGATGCTGGTCCTGTCACAGCCATTTCGATATTTTCTAGCATCTGGCGACTCCAATGGTAAGAGCTTCATTTTCCATGTTAAGACCAGTCTCTTAAATTTCTATGCCTAAAGTCACCACTAGGTCTGCTTCAAAAAGGATTCCTTTGAATTCGTTAAGCTACCTCTAAATTTTGCTAAAAGATTAAGGTTTAGGAAGACTCATCCTTATCCAACAAGTCATCCTCCTAGACCTATTATAAGAGACACAGTTACAGCAGAGCCTCAGTTATGCCCCATCCCAGCTATGGCTTTGCCATTTACAGCCTTTCATGGTGAGAGCCCTTTGAACCTCCCACAGTATGACCCAATTCCAGGGGAAGCTCTAAAAAATGTACCTTCTTTCGATGGATTGGGACCCATTACAGTCGTTGAGCACATCAAGAACATTTCTAACCTTTGCAATATCCACAATATAACAGAAGAAAACATTGCCATTAGACTGTTAGCTTTGTCTCTTAAGGGCAAGGCTCTTGATTGGTACGGGACCTTGCCTGTGAATTCAATTCATTCCTAGAATGAGCTCGGTATTCAGCTAACAGACCATTTTGGGGAAAAAAGCGATGACCTCTCGCTTGCTGAGTAGCTGACGACCATTCAGAGGGCTCTACACAAATATATGCAGGACTTTAACACAAGGTTTCAGAAGACCTGGCAGAGGATTCCCATCCTGGTAAGGCCGACTCCTAGCTATGCTTTTTTATACTACTTGAAAGCATTAAACAGTGATGTTGTAGTCATGATATAATCTATGGGAGGGCATATATTGCCTGCTACTTATGACATAGCCATATCAGCAGAGAACTATTTAATATAGGCTGGGAAAATAGCCCTTAGACCCCACATGCCAATTTTCCCAGAAGTGCCACTCTAATTCAAGCCCTTGCTCCCACATTGGCTCCTCTGCCTACCATCAAAAAACCAACTGATGCCCCGTCGAATGAATTTCATGAGGTTAAGAGTATGTTGCAGGCCGTGACCAATGAACTCGTTGCCATCAAAAGGCAGCAGCAGGCTCAAGGCAACAGACCAAATCAAGGGTACCAGAATTATGGTCAAGCCCCTAGACCCCCTTTCCAGAATTATAATCAAGGTCAGGGGCAGCTCACTACAACCAAGCCATTTCAAAATTACAACACCGATCCCTCTTCATCATCTAAGGCCATAGTGCCTGTTTAGAATAATCTTGTATAAGAGCAGCCTAGCTGTTCGACCATGGGATATGGTCAAGAACAGGCTGTGCATACAAACGAGATGGTGAATTATTTCTAGAATATAGAGAATCAGGTTGCTACTCTTTCCTAGTTTTTTGAGGCTCCACCTCGACCCAACACAAGTGGCAATCAGGCCCAACCGGATTCTGCTCTTATGAATCACCTAGAGGGTGAGTTTTGTGCAATCAAACATGGGGGCTCTGCGAGAAATCAGGCTGATTGTGTTGCAACCAATACAAGATTTAAGAGGAGAGCAGTGGAAGAGGTGCAAGCTACCACTCAGGCAGCAGCTGCACCTCCTCCATCACACTCCAATGCAAAGGCCCCAAATTTGAGGCAGTCGTTTATACCTTCAACCCCTCAGCCTGCAGTTCAACTTGGAATCAACCCCAAAGAAAGCTTAAGGCGTGGCAGTCCTCAAATCAATGTAGTGGATCAGATGAAGAAACTAAATATGAATATCTCTTTATGGGATGCGTTGTCTCTTCCAAGCCATAAGGATGTGTTAAAAAAGGAATTGAATGATCTGGATTGTCAGGCTGCCCCAGCTAGTACCGATAATGTCTTGATGACAAATGGACAGCCTCCCACTTTAGGACAGGTGAAGAAGGAAGAGAATACTCCTCCTTTATATGTATCCTTGGTCATTGGGAACTTCTTGGTGCACAACTGCATAATTGACAGCGGGGCCAGCACCTCAGTGATGCCCAAGTGCATTGCTGATAAGATGGGATTGAAGTATCAAGAGATGAACAAAGGAGTCCTACAACTGGATGGGACACCTGCAAAAAATAGTTGGGATTGTGAAGGGTTTAGACCTGACATTACATGCTTGCCCAACCTTCTCAATTCCCCATGATATAGTGGTAGTGGATGTTCCTCCGTATTTCACAATTTGCTTGTCCATGGATTTCACGTCAAAGATAGGTGGCTATCTAGCAGTGAATTGGTCATATTTAGTTTTCAAAACCAAGTATGGGACCAAAGCAAAAATTGAGTCTGAGCCACTCTACAAGGACCACCTAGAGCCATATTCACCCAAAGCAGCAAATGTCAGTCACACCATCATCGATCCAGAAGAGTCCTAGACGGACCAATCTCCATCCTCTACTCTTGAAGGAGTCACAGACTTACTCTTGGATGAGTGGGGAAATGATAACTTCGAGCATGATCCATACAAATTCATTGAGGAGGCAGACCTTGGAGTCTATTGCATGCACGAGGAGGGTGCCTTCATGCCAAATTTAATGAAGGAAAGCAAAGAAGACCTTGGCCTGTGGCAGTTGTATTTTGACGACTCCAAAAGTAAAATAGGCATTGGTGGTGGAGCAATGTTGGTTTCCCCTTCCAAGAAAAAGTACTTTTCAGCTTTCCATTTCTAGTTCTCTTGCACCAGCAATGTTGCAGAATATGAGTCTTTGATCCATGGGCTTGAATGGGCAAGAAAGAGAGAGATTCAAGAGTTGCAAGTCTTGGGAGACAGCGAACTAATTGTAAATCAAGTGAGAGGCCTGAATCTGACCAAGTACTCCTTGCTGAAGTCGTACAAGCATAGGGTTTGGGACTTGGTGGAGGATTTTCTTGTTTTTAACATTGCCTCTATTCCCAAGGAGTGCAACAAACATGCTGACAGGCTGGCAGTAATTGGTGCCCAATTTGATGTTTCAAAAGAAATAAGTAGAGACTGTGGTTCGCGCCACTTTAAAGTGGTGGTTCAGCCTTCAATCCTGGACAACGTTGCAAATTGGCAAGTCTTTGAAAGTGACCAGCAAATAGCTTTCTTCTTACAAGAAGACGCTGAGTTCACAACACACAATCAAGTGAAACTGCAGCAGCAATATGGCAATCAGATTGTTTAGTTGAAGAACAATAAACTCCCCAAGGGTCTGGTCATGCTTGGAAGCATTTTCAATAGTGATGACCAGTTAAGAAATGACAAGCCCTGCATCAATACCAAAGAGGAGAATTATTAAAGGGTTGAAATTTTCAAAGAGAAGCTGCTAGCGCTTGGTAAAGTCTACACATTTCAAGAGAGGCGAGCTTTCATTCTGTTGTGTCAAGAATTTGCTGACATCTTTGCTTGGGATTACAGCGACTTGAAGGGCTTCAACCCAAGGCTTGCCCAGCACACCATTGAATTGGAAGAAGGTGCCAGGCCAGTAACACAAAAGCAAAGGCCTGTCAATCCTAAAGTTGAGCCCCTCATGCAAAGGGAATTGGCCAAATTGATTGAGTCTAGAATTATATTTCCAATCAAACATTCCTCATGGCTAGCCAACCTTGTTCCTGTTAGAAAGAAAAATGGGGAGATCAGGCTGTGTGTCGACTTCAGAGACCTTAATAGAGTCTCTCTAAAGGATCATTACCCCCTTCCAAACATGGAGTGGATTCTCCAAAAGGTAACTGGTAGTGAGCAGTTCTCCCTCCTAGATGGTTATTCAGGGTATAATCAGATTCTAGTGCAAGGCTGTGACCAACACAAAACAACCTTCACCAATAAATGGGGGACGTTTGCCTACAAGAAGATGACATTAGGGCTATCCAATGCTGGTGACACCTTTTAGCGGGCCATGGACATGGCTTTTGGTGGCTTGATAAACAACAACGTGCTGGTATACCTCAACGATGTAACGGTATTCTCCAAGAAAGCGAGCGAGCACATATGACACCTCAGGCAGATTTTTGAAAGGTGTAGGGAATTTGGCATCTCTCTTAATCCAAAGAAGTGTGTGTTTGCTGTTCATGAGGGGAAACTCCTTGGCCACATTGTGTCCAAGGAGGGTTTGTCTATTGACCCCGAGAGAGTTCGCTCTATACTGGATATGTCCCTACCAAAGCACAAGAAGAGTTTGCAGAGCTTTTTTGGCAGAATTAATTTTATTCGAAGATTCATTCCGAATTTTGCAGAGATAGTGAAGCCACTCACCCCTATGCTGAAGAAAGGTGAGGATTTCAAATGGACAGCTGAGAGGAAACTTAGCTTTGAGTCCATCAAGCTAGCCATAACCTGGGCTCCCACTTTGATCGACCCAGACTTCAGCAAAGACTTCAACCTCTATACCTTCAGCAATGAGGAAGTGATATTTGCCATACTTACCCAAGCTAACAGTGACGACCTCAAATAGCCACTTGCTTTCTTCAGCCAAGGGTTAGAGGACTTTGAATTCAGGTATATGTATGTAGAAAAGCAAGTCCTGGCAGTGGTGCGTAGCCTAAATAAATTCAGGCATATGTTGTCTAACAACAGGATCCACCTTATGGTCCCACATTCGGGTGTCAAGGAATTCTTGACCAATCGAGATTTAAACAAAAAGAGGGCAGGGTGGATTACCAAAGTGATGGAATACGACATAGACATCAAGATCACCAAGTTGGTGAGGGGAAGAGGCATGTGCGAATAGTTGGCTACAGACTTAAAATAAGAAAGGAGAGACAGCTTGTTAAACCATGATGCAGCCACAGTAGAAGAACCAGCTATCATATAATATTGGACGCTGGATATGAAGCATTTCCTTCTCACGGGTGAATGTCCATAGGGTCTTGATAAGACTGGAAGAAGGTATTTTAAACTCCATTCTCTTCCTTATGTTTTGGTTGGTGAAGTATTGTTTAGGAGGGATTTCTCTGGGGTCCTCCTAAGGTGCATTGACCCAAGCCAGGCTGATAGGGTATTGGCCGAGTTCCATGATGGGCCAGCAGGCGGTCACTTCGCCCCTAGAGCTACAACAACAAAGATAATGAGAGCTGGCTACTTCTGGCCTACTCTTTTCAAAGATGCCCATGCCTGGGTAAGAAAGTGCTAGAAGTGTGCACTTTTTGATGGAAAACAACGATTGGCTGCCATGCCCCTACAACCCATTCAAGTCGATCAACCATTCATGCTGTGGGGCCTGGACTTCATAGGGATGATCAACCCTCCCTCCAGTGCTAGGCACAAATGGGTCCTGACTACTACAGATTATTTCACCAGGTGGGTGGAGGCCATTGCTTTGAAGGAGGCAAATGAGAGCGCAGTCCTAGATTTTTATGAAGACTTGGTAACAAGATTTGGGGTCCCAGCCACCATAATCTCAGATAACACCTTGGCTTTTCTGGGAATCAGAACTAGTGAATGGGCACTGAAGTATGGCATATACCTCAGCACTTCATCAAACTATTATTTGCAAGGGAATGGGTTGGCTGAGTCCACCAACAAAAATCTGATCATAATTATAAAGAGGACTATGGAGGACAATCAAAGAACCTGGCATACCAAGCTAAAGACAGCTCTATGGGCCGATCGAGTTACTCCAAAAAGAGCAATCAAAAATTCTCCATAGGCGCTCATGTATGGAAGGGAAGCTAAGCTTCCCATCTCGCTTGAATTGCCAGCGTTGGATCTCTCCCGCCAACTGCAGTTTGAAGAAGGAAATGGCCTGAAAGTCAGGTTATGCGAGCTAATGGAGCTCCAAGAGGTAAGGGATTGGGCTATGGCTTCTATGACCAGTCGCCAACAGCAAGTAAAAAGGCACTTTGACAAGAAATCTTTGCCAAGAGATTTCACTGAAGGAGACATTGTCTTAAAGTGGGACGAAGATCGAGCTAAGCCCGAAAAACATGCAAAATTTGACGCCCTATGGAGCAATCCTTACATAATCACTCAGTGCAAGCAGCATAATGCGTTCCAACTTTCCAGGTTAGATGGTGAAGAATTGTGTATCCCAGTTAATGGGATACATTTGAAGCATTGCCACTGATTTCTTTTGGGTTCGCTTGTACATATTTTCCCTTATTTTCTTTTTCCTATTTTCCCTAAGTGTTGTTGCATAGGTTGTAGTTTTCTTAGTCTTGCATGTGTTTTCTTTTCCTCAGAGGTGGATCTACATTTTTGGTTCTATGTTAGAACAGAGCTGCTACTGTTTCTCAAAGTTGCTACTGACTCTACACCCAATGGATATTCAAATGCAATTGGGTTCTAAGCACAGTAGGCGTACTTCCGCTGTGAGTCACTAATTTGTTGACCAATTTTTCCCCTGGAAAAATTGTGGTCAACTTCTCCCTTGCATTTGAGAACCAGCCATTTTCAAGCTGTAAGGTCCGTTTTCAAGTTCAACATGTCTAGTTTAGGCTTGGTTCAATATAGGAGGTTCATCGGCACTTGGTTCGTCCTTCGTCAAGTTCATTGGTTCAGCCTAGTTCATCAGCGGGTCTGGTTCAATGTTCATTGTCCTTGGCTGAAGGGGAGTCCAAGTTCAAATGCCCTAATGGAGGGCCGATGCTTCAAAGGATCCGATAGTGATGCCACGTGGACCCGATGACGTCCCGGTGGCCATCAAATTCAGCATAATAGTTTAGCCATTAAATTTCAAATAATGATGCTCAAAAAGCTGTCAATTTCAAGAAGATAGAATGTCTGTTGGTTTTCAAATCATGATGGCTGAGGGGGCATCAAATTTGGTGAAATAGAATAACCGTTTGTTTTCAAAAGGGAAAACGCTAACTGGGAAATGAGCTTAGGATCAAGCGACTCGCCTGTATATTCGCCCAAGGAGCCAAGCGGCCGAAAGAGACAAATTAGAAGTGCCAAGCAAAGATGATAGGGAAAGGGGGCAGTTGAGCAATCCCAGTGGCATAGATAGAAGGCATTTACTTCCTGATGGCATAAAGAACGAATTGGACAAAGTAGCAAGCAAAGGATGAATGAACAATTAAGTCCAATTGGCACGAAATGGGGAAGCGTCTTTGGGAGGTGAGATGGATCCCACAAAATTGATCATTTAGAATGATAGCGGCTAGTAGTGCAACTGTTTCCTCTATCTCACATTAAATTGAAAGGCAAACCGTGTAATTTACCTAAGCAAGAAATGTAGGTCTCGAGCAGGCAAATAGACAGCTCATTAATTTTTTAGCGACTTGTTTTCTTTTCAAAGGGACACGTATGCCACTTGTAAAAGCAAGAGCACCAAATGGACCTCTTTGCTTCCCATATATATTTGGAACTTGTTCATTTTTAATCATCTTTTCATGAATTTTGCAAAGCGAAGCTCTGCTAAAATTTCCACCTGAATCTACAAATACAGTTTTTTTACCTCTTTCTTGAATAGATATCTTGTGTATGCCTTGAGTGTTAATCTGTGTTTAGTCATTATCTTTGATGCTGTCACAAGTCTAACATCAACACACCAGCTATCTACAAGGTGCCATCTACAGCTGATAGGAGAAGAGTTCTACTTTGGAATGCAGAATAGAGGGGATCATCTACAGAGTGCTTCTCACATTACCTTTAGTGAACCTTCCCTTTTTTTTTGTATCTTTCATTTTTTTTACCTCCCTGTCAAGTTTGCAGATTGTTTCTTCTGTCAAGAGTGAAGCGTATAAGTGTGTTGTCTGATTTTGAGAGTGGATGTGTGAAGATCAACCTTGTTTTTGGTGCATCACCTCTTTAGAGTAGGTTTTTTTTCTGCATCTTCCTCCCTTTCCCCCCCAGTTTATATACATATCTATATATCTATATATGCCTATATTTTGCACTTGCTGGAACAAACTTGATACATCAAAGGGAGCTAGCCCTTAACTAGAGACTCTCCTCTCCTGATTCACCATCCCACAGGTGAGAAAGGAGTTTCCATGTTGCGAGGAGAAGGCAGGAACCTATTTTCCTGCCACTAGGTGCACTTTCCTGCATCAACAGTAAACTCTAAATCAATTAAGGAGTTGAATTACACTTGGCAAATTTGGCTATTATAATTTAGATTATGGTTTATCATAATGTCTAAACTACTCAAGAAATGAAGCCATGAGGATGAGACTCCACTGAATTATGTTGATGATTTTATCATTATAACAATAACTACATAGAAAACCAGAGCTACCTAAAAAACTTGATAAAACCCTCTACCATATATAATGGTGCTTCCACATAGATGCATGAATTACAATAGAAATCCAAACCCTTATACATCAAATGCATCAAATTACAGCAAGATGTAGTCAAAGATAAGATTATTGTAGATAATTATGAGTTGGCATAACCCAAAAAAACTTAGCTTATATATCTAATGCCTTAGATCTTAAATCACCAAGATCAAAATATGTATGAGACCATGGCAATAAGCAATGTGTTGGTTGAATATTTTGTCGATCAGCGTACTGATAAACAAAATAGGTCTGATCAGCCAAAGTAAGAAGATTAGTCATCTAAATGTGTAGGTTTACCACATCAAAAGGAGACTAATCTCTCCTCTCATCAAGGGGAGGTTCCCTATATATATATATATATATATATATATATATATATATATATATATATATATATATATATATATATATAGAAAATAATACTCAAGGGTAGGACAAACCATCCATCTCTCTTTCTTTAGAGATGATGTGTGCAAATCAAAGGAAAAACTCAAGGGAAATGACAGACAACACTCCTCTTTTTTCAGAAGTACTATTCAACAAACCACAAGAATACTCTTTGTAGTAAATGCAAAGTGTAACCAAGGACATAGTAACCGGCAAATCGAGATGCAGCACAAAGTCTCCACCTGAATTGCTCAAGAGTAAGATACAAAGGACAATGAGGGCACAAAGTCGTCCCAAGGTCCTTTACATAGAAATGAAAAGAAAACACACTAAAAGGCAATTATGGGGGAACAAAGTCTCTCCATAGTTGACTCTTAAGGACACCTTCCTGACTACTGTCACTATTTTGCTTGTTGAATTAAAGGAACAGAGAATATATCAAGGAAAAAGACATAATAATAGTTTCCTCAACAACAAAGATATTATAGCACAAAGTCTAAAAAATCACTTGCTTTCTTATTCCAATAACAAAATATGATCAACAAACTGAGCTCAAAGTCTCAGAAGTGCATTTCAATTTGGGCAGAGTTTCATTTTGATTGTAAAAAAAGAGATATATTTACAATAAAAGAGAGTCCCTTATATAGCCTCTTCAAGCAGGACTCAGGAACAGTAACACATCATGTTGCATTGAAAACTATTAGGAAGACAGGCTAAAAATTAGGGGCATCTACCCATTTGTTTTTCTCAATGCAGAGAAACAAGTCATGCTATTGAAAGTTTGCAACTTTAAATGTCCACTTGGCGATCTGATCCTTCTTCATCATTCTTCCTTTTTTGGTTAATTGAATCGGGTCCTAGATTCAATTTTTTATTCTGTTCCTTCCTCACTTTCTGCTAGTCTTGGCCTTAAAGCCTGTGAATGCATTCGGGTCTATAGATTACAAGGATCAACAGCTCTTTGAAATTGACATTTGTGCACTCGTCAATACATTTTCAATGGCTAGTTCATTGTCTTAAATTTGATGTCTTTGAGCGTGTCACCCCTTGGTCCTTCTTCAGCTTTTCTGTTTGGCACTTTCCTAGAATGAACCTGCCCTTTTGGGCCTTCAAAAATGATCTGCTTTGGGTTAGGAAGAGCCCCTCGCAAGGGTATCTACCCTTCAGGTGGTCTTCGAATGGCCTTCGGGCTTCTTATTTTACATCTTCCTGAAGGGAAGGTGACCCTTCAATTTGGCAATCGAGAGTCCCCCGCAAGGGCACCTGCCCTTCGGGGTCCTTTGGCGGCCTTCACCTTAGAAGTCTCTCGTGGCCTTTTCTTTAGCAGACTATTTTTCGAGCTTTCTCTGTTGGAAATTTCCTTGGGGTTTCTCCATGGGTATTTTCCTGCAGACAATTTCTTGTGGACAAAGAGTCCGCAGAGTTACTTCCCACAGACAAAAAGTCCATAGAATTGATTTGTCTCCTTGGAATTTTCTTTGGGATTTCTGCTCGCAGTTTCTCTAAATTCTTTCAGACTTTTTATCTGAAGGAATTCCTTCGGACAAAAGTCTAAAAGAATTATGCCTTTGTCTACCTTAAACAAAATTTTGAAAGAATTTACCTTAACTGTCTTCTTTGAAAATGACCCTTTTAAAGGGTACATTTGTCGACCAAGTGCCCTCCGCAAGGGCACTTATCCTTTGAGAGGCTCTTTTAACTTTTACATTGAATTGTTCCTTTGAACCGTCTGAGTGAACCACTTGGTTGAACCAAGCCGTTGAACCCTTTGGTTAAACAAAGTCGATGAATTGCTTTGTTGAACCACGTCATTAAACCAAGGCAATGAACCAACCAGTGATGAATTAAAAGCTTTGAACCACTTGGTTGAACCAATCTGTTGAACCAAGCTTTAAACCAAAATGGTTCAAGTCGATGGTTCAAGCTGATGAACCAAAGGATGAACCAACTGAGTGAAACAAAGCGTTGAATCGCTTGATTGAACCCACCTTTGAACCATTTGTTTGAACCTGCCTTTGAACCAAAAGATGTTGAACCAACCGTTGAACCAAGCTTTGGTTCAATGATTCAAATGAAGCCTTGAACTGAAGCACTGAACCATTTGACTAAACCAAAGCGATGAACTTTGCTTATTAAACTTCGCAATTGTGTTGAGAGCTTTTGAACCTGTTGAACCGAATGCATTGAACCTATTTTTGATGCTTAGAAACCAAGTCTATAATTTTCTCTAACCTTGAAAGAGTCCGTAGAAATCAACCTATGAAGTCCATTGAACTTGGCCTGTAGAGTCCGTAGATTTCTCTTCCTACTGAGTCCGTAGATTTAAGCCTATAGAGTCCATAGATTTAAGCCCACAAAGTCTATAGATTCTAGCCTGCAAAGTTTGTAGATTTTTGAGAAGCTTGAAAAATGAGGAATTTGAATGCCTAGGACAAATTTCAAAAAGGGAAGAGATAATTTTGGTCTGTAGGACCAAAATAGTTCAAATGTTGTCCCAAAAATGAGTGATATTTTTAGGGGACAACAGCTGGCTCCAGTTGGGGAACTTCAATCAATTGCAAAAAGAATTGAAGGGAGTAGAATCTAGAATCTCTAGTGTCTTCATGTGTACCATTGGGCTATGGAGTCATGCTACCCAAAAATGGAAGGCATAAAAAATGAAAACAAACAAAACAAAATAGAAATAAAAATTATACAAATCTACATATATATAGATGCAATGATCTGATACTTCAAGAGTTGAAGTATTTTAGATGCTGCTTCTTGAGAGATAGTGAAAATAGTGCGCCATCTTGGTAAACCAGTAAGAAGACATTTTGTCCCTAAAAATGGTGATGGGAGAATGGAGCTCTCCACTAGGAAACCAATTTTTGCATCTTCCTGTTGGCTCTTTCTTCTTCTTGCCCCATGGCAGGATGTGGTCTTCAATTTGAAAGCCATAACTCCTTGCTTTCTTGGCGAAGGGCTCCTTTGCCTAATTTTGATTTGTAGCAGCATGGTCCATTACCATAATTGGTTGTTCCTCTAGTTCAATCTAGCATATGATTGGATTGTCCATATCAAACTCCTAACAAATTATTAGCTTAGCATCTCCTTTGATGTGAAGGAGTTTGATTTCTTCATCTTGAGCAATCTTCAATCTGAGCAACAGAGATTCGCATCCAGTTGTGTTGTTGGTGTTGCTGACTTAAAAATTGCATGAAAGAAGAATATCTCCTTGAGGAGATATTAACATAGTCCCAACTCCATCATTGGTGGAAAAATTGCTGCGATTGGATTTCAGGATCAAAGCATCATTAGAAGCTGATCTCCTATTAGATTTCTCTTCATTAGAGATGGAAGATCTTTCCTTACTTGTACTGTGCCCTACCAATTCTCCTAAAGTCTTGTTTGGATCAATTCCTAGATTGTCAACTACAGGACTTTCATTTGTAGAAACATGAACATCCTTTGTGGTAAAGAAATAATTACCCCTTCCTGAAGACTCAAATAGAATTATTGCTGCAGGTGCTGATGTTTGGGTGACCACATATTTTGCTTCCTTTTTAGGGAGCAACCTCTTCATTATGCCTTGGACATGGATCCTTGCTTCAGACAGGTCCATGCTTAGTTCTCCTCCCACATCCTTGCAAAAATTTTGTTCAAGCAAAATGCCATAGGATGCTGGGACATCAACCACCAAGACAGTCATCTTGATTCTCTTGTCTGGAAAGGCTGCAAATGCAAATTGGGCATCTTTGATTTGCCCTAGCAATGGTACTTGCTTGTTCTCCATGGAGAAACATCTCCCAAATGTCTTGGTCAATGTGAGACTAAGAGACTCAGCTACTTTGGTAGGCGTGACATTCTCAGATGCCTCAGAATCAATGATGCAATTGTTGAGTTGATAACCATTTATTAACAGGGAAACATAGAAAGGTTCTATTTTCCTAGGGGCAGCTAGAGGAGTAAAGACAAGATTATTTGGAATGGGCATGTTCTTTGGGGAAACAAGAATTATTTTCTTAACCTCTTGTCTTACAGGGATGATTTGGTTCTTGACACATTAGACCAACTTATCCAATTGATCAGGATTAGCTTGCAAATATTCAAATTTAGACATTTGTATTTTTGTCTTTTTGACATGATCGATTATGTCAAATGGTTGAATTGAGCTAGGTACAAAGAAAGGTAATTCAACTTTTTGAGTTTTAGGAGGGATGGGAGGAGGGCTGGTTTGTGAAATTGAAGTAGAAGATGAAGGTGAAATTGATGTACTTACATTTTGGGTGATCATCAGATCTTTTGACTGAAAAGGCAGAGTGGTTCCATGCTTAGCAATCGTGACTGTTGGCTGAGGTTGCTCTTCAGTCTTCCCTTTATCAGCTTGTTGAACTGATTGGTTCTTGGACTTGGTAAACACTGCATATGATCCATCAAAAGCTTCTCCTTTGCTTCCAGGTTCATCTTGGTAGTTTAGGAAACCAATGTGGGAGTCGCTAGCTGATTCTTCTTGATCCTCCATGAAGAGATCAGCGTCATTTTCTTGATTCAATTCAGGTTGGAAAGAGAACTTTGATTCTGCTTCAAGCTATCCCATTACTGAATTAGTTGGAGGAGCTTTCAGGGCAAGTTTCCCTTGTGGGGGAGGAAGGTGATTCTGTTGCCCTTGATTCCTAGCAGCATTGCCTTGATATGACTAATTTGGGAATGTCCTTCTGTATGAAGGAACATAAGACATTCCTTGAGCCATTTGCTTTTTGAGAGCAAGCAACTCGTTTGCCAATTTCTGCACCATTGGATCAGTGGTGCCTGTAGATGAATATTCATAAGATGATGAAGGTCTATTTCTTTTTGGATCTCTTCTTATCTTCCCTGCTAAGATGAGATCATCTTCTACCTCAGTGGCCAAAAGTTGAGGTACAACAAGATCTATTTGACCAGCACGTCTCAAGAGAAAACTTACTTTAGGTAACTGAGAATTAATGAAGAAGCATTTGAGATTCTCAGTTGTAGGTCGAGCAATTACAAGAATTCTATTTCTTAGTTTGTCAAATTTGGCTATGAAATCCCTCATAGGCTCATGAGGCTCTTTCTTCATCTATGTAAGTTGAGCCAGAAGTGCATGTGCATCTTCTGTAGGTTTGAATCTGGCTTCAAACTTATCTTTGAGGGTATTCCAATTAGTTATTGACTGAGCCTGTAGATGATAAAACCAATCTATAGCAGCACCTTGTAATATTTCTACAAATAGCCTGACTGCTACATCTTCAAATTCTACTCCGATTACTCTAAGAACTATGCTGAAGGCTGCAATGTGTTCATCAGGATGAACTTTCCCATCACCATAGAATTTGGGGAAATTCTTCCTTGAACTGCATGGAAGCTCATGTAGAGGTGGAGTAAGATTGAGAGAACCAAAAGCATTACCCCAGGGGCCTTGAACTGCCATTGTAGGATTATGAAAAGGAGGGATAACAAATCTCATAGGGGTAATTATTGGCAAAGATTTATCAACAACAAAAGTAGATACTTCGTCTGGAAATCGAGATTTGACTTTAGTAGGAGGAAAGATCTTGGTTCATTAGAGACGAGATGGTGAAGGAAATAGATCAAAATCACTTTGTTGTACCAACTCGAATACAAGGTCAATGATACATTTAGGATTTTGGCTTCATGTATACCTTGAATATGCTAGATTGTGAAACAAAAATAGAAAAGAATTGACCTTGATTCAATTTGAAGCTTGAGGCTTTAAACTATGCACTCTTTCCCAGTAGCTTTGGTTTTGCAGACTAGATAAAATAACAGAGGTGGAGGAAGATGGTAAGGCTATAAATGCATAATGGGTAAGACAAGTAACAGAGTCACCATAATTTGTAATGGATAAGGGTTATAATGATAATGGGTAAGACACACGTGATGTTTCAATCTGAAACTTGAGGTTCCAAATCGCACAAAATTATGTATATCTCCAGTGGAGTCGCCAAAAACTGTTGGTTGAATATTTTGTCGATCAACATACTGATAAACAAAATAGGTCTGATCAGCCAAAGTAAGAAGATTAGTCATCCAAATGTGTAGGTTTACCACATCAAAAGGAGACTGATCTCTCCTCTCATTAAGGGGAGGTTCCCTATATATATATATATATATATATAAATAGAAAATAATACTCAAGGGTAGGACAAACCATCCATCTCTCTTTCTTCAGAGATGATGTGTGCAAATCAAAGGAAAAACTCAAGGGAAATGATAGACAACACTCCTCAATTTTCAGAAGTAATATTCAACAAACCACAAGAATACTCCTGGTAGTAAATGCAAAGTGTAACCAAGGACATAGTAACTAGCAAATTGAGGTGCAGTACAAAGTCTCCATCTAAATTGCTCAAGAGTAAGATACGAAGGACAATGAGGGCACAAAGTCATCCCAAGGTCCTTTACACAGAAATGAAAAGAAAACACACTAAAAGGCAATTATGGGGGCACAAATTCTCTCCATAGTTGACTCTTCAAGACACCTTCCTGACTACTGTCACTATTTTGCTTGTTGAATTAAAGGAACATAGAATATATCAAGGAAAAAGACATAATAACAGTTTCCTCAACAACAAAGATATTACAGCACAAAGTCTGAAAAATCACTTGCTTTCTTATTCCAATAACAAAATATGATCAACAAATTGAGCTCAAAGTCTCAGAAGTGCCTTTCAATTTGGGCAGAGTTTTGTTCTCATTGTCAAAAAAGAGATATATTTACAATAAAAGAGAGTCCCTTATATAGCCTCTTCAAGCAAGACTCAGGAACAGTAACACATCATGTTACATTAAAAACTGTTAGGAAGATAGGCTGGAAATTAGGGGCATCTACGCATTTGTTTTTCTCAATGCAGAGAAACAAGTCACGCTATTGAAAGTTTACAACTTTCAATGTCCACCTGGCAATTTGATCCTTCTTCATCGTTCCTCCTTTTTTGGTTAATTGAATCAGGTCCTGGATTCAATTTATTATTTTGTTCCTTCCTCACTTTCTATTGGTCTTGGCCTTAAAGCCTGTGA
Source organism: Torreya grandis (assembly GCA_037957365.1). Lineage (NCBI taxonomy): Eukaryota > Viridiplantae > Streptophyta > Pinopsida > Cupressales > Taxaceae > Torreya > Torreya grandis. The sequence goes on along the minus strand of JARHVA010001316.1, from coordinate 3,273,875 downwards.
ATGCATTTAGGTCTATAGATTACAAAGATCAACATCTATTTTATGAGCTTTAAAATTAACGTTCGTGCACCCATCAATATGTTTTCAACAGCTAGTTCGCTTTCTTAAATTTGATGTCTTCGGGCACGTCACCCCTTGGTCTTTCTTTGGATTTTCTATTTGTCACTTTCTCATATTGAACTTGCCCTTTTGGGCCTTAGGAAATGATCCACTTTGGGTCGAGAAGAGCCCCTCGCAAGGGTATCTGCCCTTTGGGTGGTCTTCGAATGGCCTTCGAGCTTCTTGTTTTACATCTTCTCGAAGGGAAGGTGACCCTTCAATTTGGAAGCCGAGAGTCCCCCACAATGGCACCTGCCCTTCAGGGTTATTCGACGGCCTTCTCCTTAGAAGTCTCTCATGGCCTTTTCTTTAGCGGACTGTTTCTCAGGCTTTCTCTGCAAGAAATTTCCCTGGGGTTTCTTTGCAGGTATTTTCCCGCAGACAAAAAGTCTGTGGACAATTTCCTGTGGACAAAAAGTTCACAAAATTAATTCCCACAGACAAAAAGTCTGCAGAATTGATTGGTCTCCTTGGAATTTTCTTTAGGCTTTCTGCCCACAGTTTCTCTGAATTCTTTCAGACTTTTTCTCCGAAGGAATTCTTTCAGACTTTCCTTCAGACAAAAGTCTGAAAGAATTATGCCTTTGTCTACCTTAAACAAAATTTTTAAAGAATTTACCTTAACTGTCTTCTTTGAAAATGACCCTTTCAAAGGGTACTTTTGTCGACCAAGTGCCCTCTGCAAGGGCACTTGTCCTTCGGGAGGCTCTTTGAAATTTTACATTGAATCGCTCCTTTGAACCGTCTGAGTGAACTGCTTGGTTGTATCAAGCTATTGAACTATTTGGTTAAACCAAGTTGATGAACTGCTCCGTTGAACCACTTCTTTGAACCAAGGCAATGAACCAACTGACGATGAATTAAAATCTTTGAACCGCTTGGTTGAACCAAACGTTGAACCAATCTATTGAACCAAAATGGTTCAAGCTGATGAACCAAAGGATGAACCAAAGCGTTGAAACAAATCGGATGAACCAACTGAGTGAAACAAAGTGTTGAACCACTTGATTGAACCTGCCTTTGAACCATTTGTTTAAACCCGCCTTTGAACCAAAAGACGTTGAACCAACCGTTGAACCAAGCTTTGGTTCAACGGTTCAAATGAAGCCTTGAACCGAAGCACTGAACCATTTGATTGAACCAAAGCAATGAACTTTTCCGATTGAACTTTGCAGTTGTGTTGAGAGCTTTTAAACTTGTTGAACCAAATGCATTGAACCTGTTGTTGATGCTTAGAAACCAAGTCTGTAGTTTTCTCTAACCTTGAAAGAGTCCATAGAAATAAATCTATGAAGCCCGTTGAACTTGGCTTACAGAGTCCATAGATTTCTCTTTCTATTGAGTCTGTAGATTCAAGCCTGTAGAGTCCATAGATTTAAGCCTGCAAAGTCCATAGATTCTAGCTTGCAGAGTCCGTAGATTTTTGAGAAGCTTGAAAAATGAGGAATTTGAATGCCCAGGACAAATTTCGGAAAGGGAAGAGATAATTTTGGTCTGTAAGACCAAAATAGTTCAAATGTTGTCCCAAAAATGAGTGATATTTTTGGGGGACAACACAATGCATAGAAAACTAAAGCTCTCGGTAAAATCTTTCATAATTCACTAAAAATCTCTCTTTAATCTCAAATTTTATCAAAATCAAAACAAATTTAGCCCTTGGAAATCACTATGATACCAATGATAGGAACTTAGGGCCCATTTCTCACATAATAACAATCCAAACTGTATATATTTAATTCAAAATGTTGATTACACATAATTCTTTTTATGGAAGGCACAACTCCGTATTGTAGGCTTCTTCGAGGGGGCAACCTCCTATTAGAGAAATCTCTATTATAAATAACTTCTTGGATGCCTAACACTAATATGTACCCCTTTATTTATACTAATTCTCATCTACACAACTCCTTACTTTAATGCATGTGGGATTATTATTATTATAATGCATTACTATTTATTTCTATTACATGCTACTATTTCTACTAGCTATTCTACTATTAAACCCCTCTCTAGGTACATTACAATTTCCCTCTCAAATTTTGAATTTTAAGAGGGATAAGGTTCTAGAGTTTGGAAGCCTCTAGACCTTCTTTTGGGAGGGAAGCATGTGAGTAATAAAAGAATTATAATATTGGAAATTACGTAGAAAGTGGGGTTGTGGGGTAGACTAGGATTTTAGATATTAGGAAAATGTAAATATGTGGAAAGTGGGATATCTCATGTAGTTTAGGATTAATTGATTAATTAACTTAAGGGGACAAAGGGTTAATATTAATATAGAATTAAATGTTGATATTAGATAGGATTAGGAATAATTTAGCGAGTTAGTTTGGTGAACAAAATTAAGTGTGTACATTTTGCCCCTTTTTGAAAGGGTATTACGAGTGGACGAAGTGGAAGGAGTAATGGTCTTTCAAAGAAAAATCATGTCATAGATGAAAATGTTGTTAGTAGGTATGATGCCCCCTTGAGGGAAAATGTGGGGAGAAGTGATCCGGATTGTCACTCGATTAGGAATCCGCAAGGAAGGATAAGACCAGGGCGATGATATGGGGTTGAAATGCCCTAAGTATTGATGTAGATATAATTAAGATGCCCCAAATAGAAAACTATGGGATAAAGTGGCTTATCTGTGAGAGATGAGTACTAGATAAATGACCAATGTCTAAAAGGGATGCAATGTGATGAAGACAATAAGACTAAAATTCTTGAGACGTAGACATGGTTCAAGAAATAAAGAGATTGGATAGGCCATAAGCCAATGATGACTGTCAAAGAAGAGACATATGTCCATGATGGTGGAAGGCCTATAGAGGATATGGGATGACCGATTAAGGATAATAAGCCACTATATTCAAGATGTGTAGCTATAAATTATGTAATGATATCGAGTGATCCATCCAAGACAGGATGGGAATTCAGGTTTAAGAGTGGTCTAGCTATCCTTAGGCACAAAATCATGGCTAGGTTTTGCCTACATAATCTTAGGAGACCTCAAGTTGATGCAGTTCTGATGAGAGGGATAAGAGACATAAAGATGAAATGAATTAAATTTGATGAAGAGTGATGGAGGGGTAGTAAGATGGATGAGCTAATACATGAATGAGGATGCACCTGGACAAGATATATGAAAATGAGGTGGGAAGGATGGTGTCATGTTTGTTGATACATCCTAATGGGGAATCAATCATAACTAAAGAGACATCTTTAGTATGAGGACTTGTCCCAAGCAAGGACACATGCTTAGGATAATTATGAGTCTCAACTGGAGGATAGATGAGTGTCACGGTAGCTCTGAGATATATTTGATGAAGGATGAGAATACTAGTGATGTCATGATGGTGGTTAAGTAGAGTAGGTGACCAATCTATGGATTAAAGGTGAAGAAAGCCAATAGTTAAAGGGTCCGATAAGTGAATTAATCCCATATGTAGTGGGATTAATAGGTGTAGAGGGAGAAAGGTGAATAAATAAGAAGTGAATAATAAGGTGGAGGCACCAAAAAATGGATTTGATATAGAGGAGGTGGTTTCGATGGAAGAAACAAAGAATGGTGTTGAGCTACCCATGCAAGGTGTTAAAATGGGGTAGTAAAAGTAAAATGGTAGCGGGTATTGCTACGAGCCAAGTTTTAAGGGGGGTCTTGTAATAGAATCTTTAGGGTATTCTTGGAAAAAGGTCATCATCAATATCAGCCAATTTTTATTGGCTAAAAGGAATGTCAAACCTATGTAGGTTTGTTACACTGATGGTCATCATTGTTATGTGTTAAGACGGATAATCGAGATGGGGGGCAGGGTTTGAAGAGATTATACAAGCTCTTCATCAGTGGGTGTATGCATCATATGTCCACATAATTTTATATTATGAATCCTTATTGGGCACTAAGGAGAGCATTATCAGTGTCGAGCTTAGTGACTCAAGGGAGAAAGGCATGGTCACTGAAGGATAAGGCAGTGGAGGCTTAGCTGCCACTTGAGACATATTTGATGTGGTTAGAAAAGATCAAAAGAGAATAAAAGGCATAAAGAAGACATAAGGCATGGAAGAAAAAGGGAAAAAATCCATGTTATTACAATGCATTAGGAGAGATTTTTTATGGCATAAATCGATGGTAGAAGATCAGGGTGTGTGGAATGATGATGAGGCAGGGTAGGAGGATTAACATCGAAGTGGAAGCCAAAACTAGGTATGGATTTGATTATTAGTTTTTCATTTATTTTAAAAGTATGTTTATGTGAATAAATACATGATGAACTAGGGTTTGAGGGCCATGGTAGGGGAGATTAGGTATCACACAGGTAAGTTGAGGAGTTTGGGGGGTTGTTACAAACATTAATTGGTTGGTCAAAGAGAAGGGATGTCACAAATTTAGGGGTGATCATGGGTCAGAACATGTATAATTCATGTAGGTAAGTTGAGCAGGGACGTGGATGAGGAAAAGGGGATCTAAACATGTCAAAGGGGAAAAAAAAATACAGGTGGAGGGGAGATGTAGGAGGAAAAGGAGCTATAAGAGGGTGTTGTTGCTCATAGAGGGTGGTGTCAGAGGAGTTTGCAATTAAGTAGGTAAAAAAAGAAAATACATATTGGGAACATGGGATTTGAAATATAAAATTTATTCAAGAAGGTTTAAAATTATATATTTGTTTTTGTTATGTGATGTAATGACATTATTTGACTATTAATTGTGTGTGTATTGTAGGGGATCAAGCTTGAGACAGAATTATGGTGGCAAGAAGTGCATTGAGATGTTTGTGTAAATGGTGACACAGTCACTAGTGAAGGTATATCAGTCATGGAGGCATGGGAGGAGAATAAAAAATAATAGGGGTATTGGGGATTATGTGAGTTGATTAGTAGCTACACAAAGGAAGTGACTAGGTTTACAGTGTCAGGTTGTACGCTTATAAGGTCAAATTACTCAAAGGGATATGCAAATGGTAGAAGTATTGGCTTAGGTTACCTCATTGCTAGAGAAGTTGAATCATCAAGAGGTACAACTTGGGGTGTTGCAAGAACAGATGAAGTAAATAAAAGCTGATCAGATGTAACTATGAGAATGATTAGAGAAATAAGAGGTAAAGGATTAAGTCATGTGGATGAAGAGGAATATGTACTAAATACTACTGGATGCCCTGGGGTTTAGAGATGTGACAACCCAAGTGGAGAGGATGGTATGGGAGGCATAGTATTGGAGAACCTTATATGAGCATGCAGTGCTAGTAGGGTATAGGGCTCCTTATTATAGGGTGATCAGCCAATTCGAGAGGACACCAGGTTCAAGGTCATCAGGCTAGTCAGTGCATCATTCATCGAGGCCAACACCACAAGGTGGGATGTAGTGTAGTATATATGTATAGTGTAGAGCTATGGCTCAAATGTAAATATATGTAATTAGAGAATAAATTATGTGAAAAAAGGATGTAATGACATGAAGTGATGCGAATATGATCTAATGATTAATATTATGTTAATAATAATAAAGAAGAAAATGGTTATTTTATTATGTTGTGGAATTATATGATGTGAAATGATAGTTATGAGCGATAGGATGAGAATGTGAATGGTTACAATGTGTATGTGGGGTCAGGGGAAAAAATATTGGAAAATAGTCAAAAAATGATGTGATGACACTCGGTGAGTGGGGATTGATATGAACCAGGAATGGGAGGAACAACAATTTAGAGAAATATATTCAATGTAAAAACTTAATTTATTTTTGTACATAGTAAGCTTTAAAAAGCTTTCAGAGAAGAAGTTGGTTAGATAAAACCAGCTCACGGGTATAACCAACCCAAATAACAAATATTAAACTAAAACTAAATAAAAATAAACTAAAACAACTTTAGATCATGTAAATAATCCAACAAACTCCCCCTTGATCTAAAGGGGTGATGAAAGAATTAGAGTAATGAATTTGCAGTCATCAAAGGAAACCTGAATGCAACTGTAAGTGGTGTATTATACCTCCTAGTACTGATCAAAAATTGATGTTGCTCCATACAAAGGTCTATCCTATGAGTTATGGCATAGAAGGCTGATGAACATGATCCGAGTCTACTTATCCCCTATGATCATCATACCATACTATATTAGAACCTGATCAAAGCCTATCCAACTATATCAATCCACATAAAGTCCCATACAAGAACCCATCCAAGCGATAAACCCATACTATGTATGGCACATCTCCCTAATGTCCAACAAATGTTGATGACTTTTTCTCAACACTGAAGGTGATAACAAACCCTATTAACTTGTACTATCATCGATGACTGATCAAAGACCAATAAATGCAATATTTTCTCCTCCTATCAGGGTAAAGGTGAGAAGTTGTGCATCAAAAGAATAAAAATCAAACAAACACTACCTGCTCTATGTCATGAATATTAGATATAGAAAGCCAAAAATGAAACTAAAATCAAGAACACAAGTCAAATTTGCTATTCAAGCATGAACCCAAAATCTAAGTGAATAACTAATTGGAGAAGAGAATAATCCTCCAACCTCCATAGATCGTCCAACCTCCAGTCACTGAACACTCAAAATATATGTCAAGTCCATCAAGACCATAGACCTTGGCTACGAAGGACATCTCTTGATCAGATGAAGTGTCAAAAAATCCTAAATAACTAGAGTAATTATGAGATCTTCCACTAGTGTGATCCACATAATTTGCTTCAACTTTATTTTTGCATGGAGAATGGGTTCATCAAAAAGGACATATATCTGCTAGATGTCCAATACCACCACATTTGAAACATTGGGTTATTTTTTATGTCTATGAGATCTAGAAGAACCTAAATCACTAGAAGAACTATGAGAAGAGTGATTGTGGTGATGCATGTGTTTGGAAGACCCTGGAGAGTGTCAATGTGAATGTTGTGGAGATTGTTTAGAATGGTGTGGAGAATACCTCAGAGAATGAATCGAAGAGTGATTTTGAGAGTGTTTCTAAAATTATAATTTTGCATGAGGATGATCTCAGTGATGGGACCTATTCTTTGTATAGTGATCCTCTTCAATAGGTGTACTTTTTTTCCTTACAAACTACCTCTCATGCTGAGTTAATAACTCACAAATAGAGTCAAATTTGGCACATTAAGCTTATCACTAAGCTACAACATTTCAACAAAATTGTGTGTTTGGAATTAAGTCCATTCAATGTGATATAAATTAACATGTCATCATCAATTTTGCCTCTTGTAGTACAATACTTTTATTTTAGAGTTTTCATGCATGAAAGATATTCAAAGACATCTTCATCATCTACCAATTTATTGCTCAAAATTTGCATAATAAGATCAATATTTTTGTATGTAGGTTGCTTCTCATACAAATCTCTTAATGTTTTCCATGATTTATATGCTCCAAATTTAACAAATTCAATATGAATAATCACATGTGTAGTGCAATATGATTTCAGTAGTGCAAGAGCGTATTTATCACATTTTTAGGGTTTAACCAACTTTGCAGGTTCAGTGGGTGGTGTGGTTTCTTTATCTATTATTTCCCACAAATCATTAAAAATAAGCATGTTTTCCATGTGTAAGCTCCATTCTTTGTAGTTTTTAGAAGTCATCCATTTTCAGAGATAAGACTTACAATTTTTGCCATGATCACAAAGAAATATAGCGATAAGAGATGAATGCTACTTGGGGATTTTCCTTGACCCTCGTAAGTAGATTCAAAATATACTAGAAATGTTTCTAGAGACCTATCTAAACATAAGTTTCAGCCTTATATCACCATTATAATCTTTCACTTTCAAAATTAATTTCACGCTTATAACCCCTATTACAAAATGATGTCAAAAAATAATTTTGATAGAAAATAAATACCAATAAGTTTTGAAACCTAGACTTCACCATTGTAAGTGACTTACAAAATGTTGCTTATCCATCTCCCCATTGACCAATCTAAACACAAAATGATAATAAATTCTATATAACCTTTATTTTTGAATGAAAAATAAAAAAACATAGATGGTAAAAAACTTTTTACATAATTTTTTGTTTGACTCTTTCAGATGGTGCAGCCCACTATATTTTTAGGGCTTTGAAAAGCATCTCTACTAGCACACATATAAATATGAACCAGGAATAAGAGGAACAATAATTCAAAGAAATATATGCAATGTAAAAACTTATTTTATTTTTGTACATATTAAGCTTTAAAAAGATTACAAAGAAGTTGGTTAGATAAAACCAACTCATGGGTATAACCAACTCGAATAACAAATATTAAACTAAAACTAAATAAAAACAAACTAAAACAACTTTGGATCATGAAAATAATCTAACAGGGATATTATTAGGTAAAATCAATAACTGTTATTAGGATTTTTCCTGTCAGTAAGTGTAGGAAAACAATACCAAAAATTGTGGGGATGTGGGTATTATATAGCACACAGGGAGGTGAGGCATTTTCATCATAGTAAAAACTTCTTCAATCATTTGCATAGTGAGTGTACGTGCAAGTAGATAGAGACTCTAAGGATGTTACATGATAGACTAGTACCACCACTAAAGTTGATTTATGAGGGGAACATGCAGGTGTTCTAGACACTATATCAAGTGATGGACATGTTGGAAGTGATATTACGTTAATAGCAACTAGAGGAGTTGAGACTCCAACCACCATGTAGACTGCGATGATTTTGCTGCATAAGGTGTTGGGCAAGGAGATACACCCAAGGCACTACATAAGCTAGAGGTATTACATTATTTTTGAGGGAGAGCCTACAAAGGATTCGAGAGGGAGTAAATATTGAATGAGAGAAACAAGATGATGTGATCAGTAGAACAAGGGAGGCAGTTCAAAAATTGACCCCATCTATTATGTGCAGTTATTATAGGCAAGTTGGCAATTTGGGCCAACATTATCCCTAGAGGGAGCTGGTAGATGTTGACGTTGTGTAACCTAGGTGAGGTGGTTGGATGGTGGGATCCTCAAGATCAACTGGAGTACCTCCCAGGCCATGATCGAGGTATGTAAGGGCTTGAGTCGGCTATGTACTAGTTATGGGTAGAACAACCATAGATTTGTAGTGTGAGTGTTTTGGTATTGTTAGATGTGTTTAGATAGTGGAATAATGTATGTTTTTTTAATCAAGAATAATGTAATAAAGGTGTTTGGCTCGTTATAATATGGCTTAGTGTAATCCTCCTACCTGAGAGATATTGGTGGTAGTGAAATGGGAATGTCTTGAGCCATTTAGTTTTTTTCAATCCATTTTTTTTGTTGCACTTATGAGTATGTGTGTACCAATGACATAATAAGAGTCAAGGATACATTGAATTCACAGTGCATGGGAACTTCATTGAAAAGTGGCCTTATCTGAGTAAATTTTTGGAGGCCACCAATACCATCTTTGTTCCCATAAAAGTTAATAAGATAAAATATATAATGCTAACAAGAATTTTTAAATAAACAAAACAATGCCATATGCATAGAAATAACCAAACAAATTACACAGGAAAAACAAACACACAATCACATAAGATAATCAAACGATAATATAGGCTAATAATAAGGATATTATCAAAAATAGGCAAATGGATGATGATGTGATTATAAAATGGTTATAGACAATGGGCCTAGTGATGATTAGGGGATATATACATGGGGTATATAGTGCCTACAACTATAAAATGTCAGAACAAGATTCCAACCAAGTCTAAAAGTAATCGTATATGGGGTTTAGGGTGACCCCTTGATCTGTAAACTAAAAATACAAGTGTAGTACATCCGAAAAACACTTTTTCATGTTTAAGACATCCTTCAATTTCTAAATTTTTTTTGTTTAATTTTGTATAAAGAAATTAAAACCATAATTTAAATGAAGATCATAATTAGATAATAATCAGATAAAATTAAAAGAATTCACCAGCAAATTGATAATGGAGTTCGGCTTCAATAGCCTACGTCTCCGGGTCCGTTCGAAGTGAGGACCATTCTCATTAATTTTGTGCAACAAATGGCTTCCAAAATCAATACAAATCTTCAATTCACCTTCTCTAATCTCTATTTTACTGTAGATATATCTCTCAAACTTTAAAATAATGGCCCAAGGACGTACAAAGCAATAATAAGAATCTAACCTTCTTAAATCTCTTTACACAGTCAGCTTCTTGTCCCTCTTCAAGTAGAATTTCATCCCCTTTATAACACTTCAACCTCCATAGCTGAAGTGGTCAAAGCCTTATCCTTTTGCACCAAAGGTGCAGGGTTCAAAACTGTCACCCTCCTTTCTAGGCGCTTGGGAACCATCGGTCTTCCTCCTTGGGCGCATTTTGACTTTTCTTTATCCCACATTTGCTAGGAATAACAGTTTGCATGCTTTATTTAGATAAGTTGGTTCTCTTTTAAAATGCCAAGACTTAGGTGCTAACTTAGGGCACCGTTTACACCTGGTCATTGCATGATTTATGGGGTGACGTGGTAGCTGGTGCATGTTGGTCTTTGATGCCTTATTCCAAAGTGACCAAAGTTTGAAATTTAAATACAATTTCTCAAATAACATGTGAATTAAAAAAAACACCAAACCAATTTTTTTTTTCACCAAATCATTTTTCCATGTGTAAAATGGCTATTGGTCCACTTGGCATATTAAATAGTGCCACGTCACTTTCGACACCCCTTTTTTTTGCCTGTCGCAAGATTTCTTCAACTAGCTATATCTTGAGCATCTGGACTCCGTTTTTCATTCCAAAAGAAGCGCTAGAAAGCTCTCGATGAATTATATGATGTGAAAATGATTTGAATAGAATTTGAAGACTTTTTTTAAAAAATGTAATGGTACATGGATCCACTTGGATCATTCCTCCCCACTGGGAACTTTTGGACCTCTGAAAGTTGAAATTAATTGGTAATGAGGTGAGGGTATTTTTCCCTCACCTTTTCAACTTCCATCTATCTAGCCTTGCTTGGGTGCATCCATTTGAGACCAACACGAAGATATTCAACATTACGTCTTCATGAAGTCTGCATATTCCTGTCAAGTATAATATCTTCCTGCAATTTTGTTAGATATTCAGGTGAAAAATCATCAATGAAAGGAATGGATACACTTTCATCATGATCAATTATCATTGGAGGCTCATACAATTTCAAAGTTTCTACATTTATAACTAAATAAATCTGCATGTAAGATTGTAAATCTAATCAGAAAGCATTTGTGCAAAAATTTTTTGTTATCCGAAAAGGACCATACCGGATTGGTTTCAAATTTTTACCTTCACCTGTCAATCTTTCCTTACTAATGTGAAGCCATACCATATCACCTACAATAAATTGGTGATCAATATGATGTTTGTCATGCTTGGCTTTGTACTTGGCTTGAATTTTCTCCAGTTGAGTATGAATAGTCTGATATATGAGCTGTATTTGGTCAATGAACTTCTTAGCTCGAATAGCTTCTTTTGGTTCACCAACAACTGTATCCTGTCCATAGTAAACATCTAGAGGAGATTTAGGCAAGTATCCATAACAAACTTAAAATGGAGATTTCATAGTAGAAGAATGAAGTGCCCAGTTATATGCATGTTGTATGTAACACAATTGTTCATCCCATAACTTTGGATGTTTATTACTATAACCCTTAAGCAAATGTACCACAGAGCGGTTCACAACCTCTATTTGTCTATCGGTTTGTGGATGAAATGCAGTGCTCTTTTTTAATTTAGTGTCCATTAGTCCCCACAAAGTTGACCAAAACTCCCTAATAAATTGAGAATCCTGATCATAAATAATTGAAGTAGGCAAACCAAAATGAACCCATACATGTTTAAAGAACAAATGTGCAGTGCCTTCGCTAGTAATTTTCTTAGTGCAAGGAATCAAAACACACATTTTGCTAAATCTATCCACAACCACATATAAATAGTCATGTTTTCTTTGTGTCATAGGTAACCCCCCACAAAATCCATGGAGATACTTTCCCAGGGGCGAGTAGGAACAGGTAGAGGAGTATAAAGTCCTAGTTTCTTGTTACTAGGTTTACTTGTGGCACAAAGAGTACATCCCTTTATATATTTAGCAACATTTTATTACATACGAGGCCAATAACAATACATCTTCAAATGTGCAACCATTTTAACAACTCCAAAATGACCAGAAATAAGAGAAGTATGTGCTTCTCTAATCATGTGCACCCTCTCATTTTGTGGAATACATAGTTTACCCAAATGATACAGAATATCATTGTGTACATGATAGTCCAATTCTTATACTTGTCTACTACTCATCAAGTCTTTATAAACATCTTGAAAATCAAGATCATTAACATATTGCTCTTTATAACTTTCATGAGACAAAGAACCATGTTGTAAAAGAATAGATGCAACAACCATAGGAGGCCTAGATAGCATATCTGCAACCTTATTCTGAATACCTTTTTTATACTTGATCACTAAATAAAATTGTTGTAAGAAACCCATCCAACGAAAATGTCTAGATTGTTGTATTTTGGTTTGTGATTGGAGATACTGTAAGGGTTGATGATCTGTATGTATTATTGTTTCTTTGCCCATTAAGTAATGTTTCCATTTTTTAACACTTTGAACCAATGCATACAATTCCTTATCATAATTTGGATATTTTCTTACTGCACTTGTAAAGGTTTCAGAATGATAACAAATTAGTTTCTTACCTTGCATTAAAATAGCTCCCATAGCATACTCACTTGCATTCATCTCGATCTCAAATGGTTGTTGTATATCAGGAAGTGCCAAGATTGGAGCAATACTTATCTTTTCTTTCAAAGTGTCGAAGGCTTTTTGATGTTTGCCTCCCCACTGAAAGACCTGTTTAACACTTGTCAAAGAATGCAAAGGTGATGCAATATATAAAAATTGAGCAATAAACTTTTGCCAAAACTGTACTGCACCAAGAAAACTTCTAACCTCAGTTGTGTTAGTGGGTGTAGGCCAATTAACAATGACTGCCACTTTTGCAGTATCAATTTTCAATTTACCATGTCCTACAATGTAACCCAAGTATATCAAAGAGGTCTTGCCAAATTCACATTTTGATATTTTTAGATAAAGTTTTTTCCTTCGTAATGTATCCATGACTTTCTTAATGTGGATCACATGCTCTTCCCAGGACTTGCTGAAAATCAATGTATCATCTAAGTAAACTATAACAAAATCATCAAGGAACTATCTATAAACATCATTCATCAATCTCATGAATGTAGTTGGGACATTACACAACCCAAAAGGCATAACAAGCCATTCAAACAATCCCTGTTTCATTTTGAAGGTAGTTTTCCACACATCACCTTCATTAATTCTTACTTGATGATATCCACTTCTCAAATCCAGCTTAGTGAAATAAATATCATGTTTTAATTGATCCAACAAATCATCAATATGAGGAAGAGGGTAACGATTCTTAATAGTAATTTTGTTTAAATCATGAAAATCAACACACATTCACCAAGTGCCATCTTTCTTTAGCACCAAAATAATTGGCGAACCAACAGGAGATGAAATTGGATGAATAACACCTCTATCCAATAGATCCATTACCTATTTTTTCATCATAAGTAGAAATAATTTCAACCAATTCATTCTTGTGTCTAGGATCACACTTTTCCAAAGCCTGAGAATATTCTTTTTCCTTAGACTTAATCAACATGAGACAAAAAGTCTTGCTTGAATTAACTAGTCTTTTCGTTTGCCCTGCTGTAACCAAGGAAAGACTTGTTCTAATGTGATGTGCTCTAACTATATATTCAATGCCATCCTTAACAAGCAAGTATTTATTCTCCTCTTTATACAAGATTTTTTTTCTATCATAAAGATATGGGCTTCCCAAAACAATCCCACATATGTCCAATGGGACAACATCCAACTCAACCTCATCTATGAACTTGGATGTGATGGCAAACCTTAGTCTACAAGTTTATGAGATTTGTAGCTTCGCATTGTCACACACCCAACCTAGTGGATAAGGCTTTGGATGGGGATTGGTTTGTAAGCCTAGCTTCTTAACAACCTCTTCAAAAATTAAATTTGCTTGTGAACCACTATCAAATAGAGTGTCAATCTTAGTATGTTTTGAAACAAATCTAATGTGGACCAATTCATTTCTTTTCTTATCAACATGCACAGAATTCTGTTCAGAAGAAGATGCATCATTTGATGACTTAGCACTAGAAACTGAAAGATAAAAATCATTATGTAATCCCATAGCTGTGATCTTAGTTTCATTACCTGAATCTGAACCTAAGTCCTGAACCATAGCATTAGCCTTCTTTTCTTTCTTTTGAGACCTCTTAGGCCTTAACTCAGGATGTAGTTTCCAACACTTAGACTCATCATGATTTTTCTTGCAATGATTACAAAATGGTTTTCTTTCTTCTTTTTTAACAGTAAAAGTGGATTTCTATTTACCCTTTCCTAATGAACTTTCCCCTTTGGATTGCTTAACATTAGATTGCTTACTTTTTAATTTAGGAAAAGATTCTTTTGATTGTTTTCCTCTAGCCTCTAAATGAGTGGCTTGAACACATACTGCATCTAAATTAGTGGGGTTAAACATAAGAATCATATGTCTTAAGTAACTACGTAGCCCACATATATATTTTAGTAGTGTTTCTTGTGTGTATAGAGGAACATTCAAAAGTAAAGCTTTTTTCCTAAATTTTTGTGTATAATCTTGAACATTTTGGCCTTTTCTTTGTGAAACTTTGCCAATCCATCATGGCTTGTTGCATATAGCCTAAAGGATATAATTTCTTTCTGAGTTCTTCAATAAATTCAATCGAAGTAGAAATCGAGTTACCTTTTTGAAGCTTTCCTTCAACTTACTCTCCCACCAGATGAGAGTTGTGCCTCCCATACGAAGAGTAGACAAATGAATTTTTGACTCATCCCCTGCAATATTTTGGACCCTACAATAAACTTCAATCTGCTTGACCCAATTATCCAACTTTTTAGCATTAACTTTGCCATTAAACATTGGTAATTCAAACTTAATATCCAATTTTAGTGAAGGGAGAGATTCCACATTTTTTTACTGTTATTCGATAGAGAAGGTTTTTCAGTTTCTTTACCTTTCGATTCTTATGAATTACCTTCTTTTTCATTCTTGAATTTCTTTTGTTTGTCATGATATAGTTCCTCAACCATGCTTCTCATGTCAATGAATGCTCGACAGAAAGATTGTTCAGATTCCATCTCTTCTTTGGCCATCCTTGAAGCACGCCTTGAACCAATCTCTGGATTATACTCAACGAGTTTTCCTTCACCATTTTAGGATTTAGACCTTGTCAACATACACTAGCAATCACTATTAAATAACAACTGCTTTGATACCAAAAAATCTGATCTGTAGACTGAAAATACAAGTGTAGTACATCTGAAAAACACTTTTTCACGTTTAAGAGATCCTTCAATTTCTCACTTTTTTTATTTAATTTTGTATAAAGAAATTAAAACCATAATTTAAATGAAGATCAAAATTAAATAATAATCAGAGAAAATTAAAAGAATTCACCAGCAAATTGATAACAGAGTTCAGCTTCAATAGCCTACGTCTCTGAGTCTGTTCAAAGTGAGGACCATTCTCATTAATTTTGTGAAACAAATGGCTTCCAAAATCAATAAAAATCTTCAATTCACCTTCTCTGATCTCTATTTGCCTATAGATATATCTCTCAGACTTGAAAATAATGGCCCAAGGCCGTACAAAGCAATAATAAGACTCTAACCTTCTTAAATCTCTTTACACAGTCGGCTTATTGTCCCTCTTCAAGTAGAATTTCATCCCCTTTATAACACTTCAACCTCCATAGCTAAAGTGGTCAAAGCCTTATCTTTTTGTGCCAAAGGTGCAAGGTTCAAAACTGTCGGCCTCCTTTCTAGGCACTTGGGAACCGTCGGTCTTCCTCCTTGGGCGCATTTTGACTTTTCTTTATCCCACATTTGCTGGGAATAATGGTTTGCATGCTTTATTTAGATAAGTTGGTTCCCTTTTCAAATGCCAAGACTTAGGCACTAACCTAGGGCACAGTTTAGACCTAGTCATTGTATGATTTGTGGGGTGGCGTGGCAGCTGGTGCATGTTGGTCTTTGGCACCTTATTCTAAAGTAACCAAAGTTTAAAATTTAAATACAATTTCTCAAATAACATGTGAATTAAAAAAAACACCAAACCAAATTTTTTTTGCACTGAATCATTTTTCCACGTGTCAAATTGATATTGATCCTCTTGGAATATTAAATAGTGCCACATCACTTTTGACACCCCTTTTTTTTCACATGTCGCAAGATTTCTTCAACTAGCTATATCTTGAGTATTCAGACTCTATTTTTCATTCCAGAAGAAGCGCTAGAAAGCTCTCGATGAATTCTACGATGTGAAAATTATTCAAATATAATTTGAAGACTTTTTTAAAAATGATACGGTACATGGATCCACTTGGATCACCCCTTGAGATTTAGTATCATAATATATGCTAAACCCCTGAAGTATAAAACCTATGTTTAACCCTTCCATAATGAAAACATTAGTGGAAGGTGTG
This sequence comes from Torreya grandis, assembly GCA_037957365.1. Lineage (NCBI taxonomy): Eukaryota > Viridiplantae > Streptophyta > Pinopsida > Cupressales > Taxaceae > Torreya > Torreya grandis. Next base: position 3,257,239 of record JARHVA010001316.1, on the reverse strand, counting down.
AACCATGGTCTTAGAGACAACAAAGGACAAATGGGGATGGGATTTGATCTTGAGGCTAAAAAGAGACATGCTTGTCAAAGAGTATATGATGGGATAGCAGATGGTGATAACGATGTGATAGGATTTTGGGGGACATATATGTGACAGATATGGATAAGTAACTTTAGAGGACCACCCCAACAAATATTCAAGAAATGTCATATTCATTTAACTAAAACATTGTGCCTCCTGTTATTGTGTAAGAACCTGTGATGGATTCCCAATATTGAGACCAAGGTCGGGGTTATTTTACCATGATGTTAAAAGCTGGTTTTCATCACGATACTTACCCAATGTACCAGAAGACTGGTTTTCACCATTGGAATTTTTTTTGGACTATTTAGGAGATCTAATGGAGTGTACAGGGGTGTGTCCCTATCAGAAATCTAGAACATAAAGTTATGATACCAACTGATAGGATCTAGGAGCAGAATTGATTACCTTTGTATAAGCAACTAAACACGAAATTTAACCAGAAGTAAACAGTAACTAGAATTCAGAAACAACACAAAATATGAGAGACAATACCTAATTGTATTAATACTCTTCCAGAAGGAAATTACAATAAAGAAGATGCCACACTCTTCTCACACCTCTGAGGCTTCCCACACCTCTAGGGCATACAATAATCTCCCTCAAGAGTTCTCTCTCTCAACTACGGTCACAACAAACAACTCAAACACAGAGCTGTTGTTCACCTCCAACTAGTTAGTATAAATACTGCCAGTACCACCGAGTACTCCATGTATTCCAAGTAGATCTCACCTGATCTTGCTACCTATTGTGTTGCTGATCTCCCTGATCTTGTTGTCACCTACAAATCAACCTGGTTATGCACACTTGCAAACCTAGACCTCACACACACACACACCTGTAGATCAACCAACTTTACTTACACATGTAGATCTCACCTAATCTTGCTATACCACAGATCAACCTAGCCTTGCACACCTGCCGACCGAGATCTTACACACTCGGAAGAACCCTTCTCCCTTGGATAGAACTCTGATTCTACAGAACCAATTCTCCATGAATCCTTGAGAGTCTACACCTTTACAATACAGCCCATGAGTCTATTATATAGATCCCATGCCAAACAATAATTAGACTTTCCAATTACAATAATTAGAAACCCGCAGCTCAAGACTAAAATTAGTCTTTACATACAAAAAACTGGTTCTTTAACTAACTATTCGTGAAACTAGCATTTTTGGAATCGCACAGGTGACCGACGTAGATCACTGTCTGTCTGGAGATGACCAATGTTGGCCAACTCTTAACTAATGTCGGCAACTTCCTATTCACCCCTAACTGACGTTAGTTGGCCTGACCGACGTAGATTATAATGACTTTCAACAACCTCCTCTGTTTGCATCCAGGTGAAGCTTTTAGCTCCACAACCTAACAATTTCCCACTTGGATATAAATAGTTGAACTTGTACATGTACCTGTACATCATCTAATCTATTTCCTATCTTGTATCCCTCTTCAAGATCAATCCTAAAGACCAACCACCACACATCCGGTGGTGCACCGCATGTCATCCAAGTAACCTACCACATCCGAATCTACATACCCATGTAGAGAAGTTCCTGACCTTGCATAGCATGTTAACCTACTGCTGGTCCCTCTCAGATACCTGAGAACCCACTGAACTGCTCTCCAGTGTTTTTTTCCTAAATTGGCTATGAACTTGCTAACAACACCCACTACTAGGGTAACAACAGGTCTAGTACACATGTACTTAACCTCATCATGTGAATTGGGACCCTGTTCTGTGAACTGTCCATCCATAGGTGTGCAAATCTGTTCTACATCCTGCATCTTGAACCTTGCCACTACCTTATTCACACAATCATCTGGAGACAAAATCAACCTGTGACCTTCCATGTCTCTAGAAAAACTCATGCCAAAGAATTTTTCTCCTCCAAAATTCTTCATGACACACCTCTGAACTAACTTTACCTTTAGCTCAGAAAATCCCTGTATGTATGAACCTGCAACAAGCTCATCATCCACATACGGTAGCAGGATAATGTCGCGACCATCATCTAACCTGGTAAAGTAAACACAATGGTTACAATGACATTGACTAAAGCCGTGCTTTGTCATACACCTGTCAAACTTGTACCATTATCTTGGAGCTTTCTCAAGAACATATGACCTGGCCTTCCATCTCACGTGTCCATTCTCTCTCTTCTTTAACCAAAGAATCCATTCATCTATTAGTGCTTTCTTTCCAGCTGGCAACTCTACCAAATCTCCCATTTGGTTCTCTTTCAAATAATTCATGCCATGCTCCCACTGTTTCCTAGATCACACCTGCTCTGTAGTGACCAACAACTATAAAGAAGGTGAATAAAGAATTTGAGGCTTACTTACCCTTTCAGTCCTTCATATGGGCGTTTGAGACTCCTTGACAACTTGTTGTCTGCCCAAAATTCATTCCAATGATCGATGTCGATCACCACCCAGTCTGCATCTGACTGACGTTGATTTTATGTGATGACTTAACTACTGACACCAGTTCCCTAATCGACGTCGGTGTCCACCTGGTCATCGACACTAGTTATCTGACCAACATCGATTACCACCTGCCTGACACCACTGACTTCTTCAGTCTGCACATGACCGACGTCGGTGCCTGCCTATTTGACATCAGTTCTACCTGACTGACATTGATAACTGTGTTCTCCTGTGAGTGATGACTTTTTACTTGCGAGTTCTCTTTGGATCAAAACCCTATCTAAACTGCCCTGCTCAGAGTTATTCAGTCCCATCTGCTGATCTTTGTCCATCATCTCCTCCATAAACACCAAGGCTTTCCAATTCTTAAGTTTGTCAAACACATCTGACTTCCTCTTAAGAACATGCATCTCCTTCTTGCTCATGTGACCAAGCCTACAAATCCATGTCTTCACAATAGAAGAAGAATCAATAATACAAGCAGGTAGATAAAGAGTACCTAGTTTCTTACCACTAGCTAATTCAAGTGCATCCGCTGTGAGAGTTACTGTGCATCTACCATCACCCAACTTTCCTAAAGAAATTAGCCTCATCTTCAGAACTAGGACCTGTATGACATCCTTCAACACCCATGTGTTGGTCGTCTACATTTTCAGCCGCACTTCCCCTTTGCCAATACTTTGACAAGGCTCACCAACCCCTAAATAAATCTTTCCAAAGTCTCCATGGACCTTAACATGGAAAAATACTCTATTTTGGGCTACATGGAAAGAGGCAAAAGAATCTATAAACCAAGATTCTACTTTATCCAAGGAACATATAAGAACAACGAGTGCAATAATACCTGTAACACATGCTTCTTTATTTCCTTCATGCTGATCTTTTACCAACCAGCAATCTTTCTTTACCTGCTCTTTCTTTCCATAACACCGTAATTGACCATTCTTGCTTTTGAATTCCTCCATTCTTAGTGTACTTTCTTCTACCATTGCTATACTCCCACTCAATCAAAAACCCCTGAGAGTGACCTATAATCAAACACAAACCTGCTCCCTGCAACCTCGCTCTGATACCACTTTGTCAAGAATCTAGAACATAAAGCTCTGATACCAACTGATAGGATCTAGGAGCACAATTGGTTACCTTTGTATAAGCAACTAAAAATGGAATTTAACTAGAAGTAAATAGTAACTAGAATTCAAAAATAACACATAATATGAGAGACAATACCCAATTATATTAACACTCTTCCAGAAGGAAATTACAATAAAGAAGATGCCACACTCTTCTCACACCTCTGAGGCTTCCCACGCCTCTAGGGCATACAATAATCTCCCTCAAGAGTTCTCTCTCTCAACTACGGTCACAACAACAAATCAAACACAGAGTTGTTGTTCACCTCCAACCAGTTAGTATAAATACTGCCAGTACCACTAAGTACTCCATGTACTCCAAGTAGATCTCACTTGATCTTGCTACTTGTTGTGTTGTTGATCTCCCTAATCTTGATGCCACTTGCAAATCAACCTAGTTCTGCACACCTACAAACCTAGACCTCACACACATACACACTTGTAGATCAACTGACCTTACTTACACATGTAGATCTCACCTGATCTTGCTATACCACAAATCAACCTGGCCTTGCACACCTGCCGACCGAGATCTTACACACCCAGAAGAACCCTTCTCCCTTGGATAGAACTCTTATTCTAAAAAACTGATTCTCCACGAATCCTTGAGAGTCTACATCTTTACAATATAGCCCATGATTCTATTATATAGATCCCATGCCAAACAATAATTAGACTTTCTAATTATAATAATTAGAAACCCACAGCTCAAGACTAAAATTAGTCTTTACATGCAAACAACTGGTTCGTTAACTAATCATTCGTGAAACTAGCAGTTTTGGAACCACACAGGTGACCAACGTCAGTCGCTGTCTGTCTAGAGATGACTGACATCAATCACTGTCTGTCTAGAGATGATCAATGTTGGCCAACTCCTGACCGATGTTGGTAACTTCCTGTTCACCCCTGACCAACGTTAGTTGGCCTGACCGACATCGATTACTGTGACTTTCAACAACCTCCTCTGTTTACATCTGGGTGAAGCTTTTAGCTCCACAACCTAACAGTCCCTAAGAATGGGTACTCATAGACGAAGGATGGTGGATCCTGTTAGGTGTAAAAATGCTTTCGATGCATGATATTCATGGGATCATCAAGCTCTTTTCCATCCAATGTGGCTAATTTATAAGCTTTATATCCAAATTTGGAAATGATGATATAAGGCTCAAGTCAATTAGCTTCAAATTTTCCCTTTTTATCCCAATCAACATTAGTGTTTTTATGGTTCTCCTTCAGAACTAGGTCACTAACCTCAGATTCTCTAGACTAGATTTTATTATGATATTGGCCTTTTAGTCTATTATGATAAGCTCGTAAGTGATCAAGGGCCTTATGATGTTTCTCATTGATAATTTCCAATTCTTATAGGTGTTCATGTCTATAATTATGGTCAGTGATGATGCCCCTTAATGAGATTCAAAGGGAGGGGAGCTCTACTTCCACTAGCAAAATCACTTATGTCATATAGACCAAGGCATACAGAGTGGCCCCAGTAGGTGTGTGGATGCTTGTGCAATAAGACCAAAGAGCTAGATATAGTTGTAGGTGTCAATTTATACCTGCCTGATTAACTATATTCTTAAGGATCTTGATAATGGTCTTGTTGGTTGCCTCAGCTTGTCCATTTCCCTAGGGGTAGTATGAAGAAGAAAAATGTTGCTTAATGTGATATCACTAACATAAAGCCTCAACTTCTTGATTTTTGAATGGTTTTCCATTATTAGTGATGATATTGGCATGTATACCAAAATGGAAAAGTTCTAATTAAGGATTAATTTGGAGATTTGGAGGCTTATTGTATAAGTGAGCAACATCACCTCTACCCATTTATTAAATTACTCCATTGTCATGATAATAAACTTATGACTATCTGATGAATTTGGATTAATCTTGACAATCAAATCAAGGCCCAATATGGAAAATAGCCATGGAATCATGATGGGCTATAATTCCTATGTAGGGGCATGAATAAGATTCCCATGCTTTTGACAAGCAACACATTTTCACACATACTAATAGGAGTCTTTTTCTATGGTTGGCCAATAATATCTACTTCAGATTAGTTTCATATCTAGGGCCATTTCACTAATGTGGCCACTGCATATACTATTATGAACCTCCTTAATTACATGAGAAGCCTCATCTGATGTCAAGCATCTTAACAGAGTCCTATCATAGTCCCTACAATAGAGTGTGTTATCAAGGATTGTATAATGGGAGTGCGATGAATAAAGGATTTACATTGGTGATGGTTAGGGTTAGGAGGGAGGATGTTATCATGGAGGTACCTATAAATTTCATGGTATTGGGGAAGACTAGGATCATTGATTGCAAAAATTTGGAAAGGATACATAGATTGATGTACTAGGAGGATCATATGTTTAATGAGAAAATTCCCTTCTAAAAAGTCTTCGGGGAGGTCAATAAGGGAGCCAATGGTGGCCATCAAATTAGCTACTTTGTTACTCCCTCATAGTAATTATTCAAATGTTATGGACTAAAATTCTACTTCAATTGATCAAATATTTATTTATAAGGGATCAATTTCTTGTCCTTTGTCTATAACTCATCATTGACCTACTTGATTATCAACTGTGAGTCACCAAATACTTAAAAATGCTAGATATTCCACTAGATGGCTAAATGAAGGTCGACAGTTAAATCCTCATATTCTTAAATTTTGTTGGTGCATGGAAATGTGAGGTGAAAATGGGGGTGAGGTCACCTTGTGGGGTGACAAGAAGGATGCCTACCCTTGATCCATGCATAGTGAATGAGCCATCAAAATACAATTTCCAACTACTTGACTCTGAAGTACTCATTATAGATTCATCTGGGAATTTTTTTATAAGGGGCTTACTCACTTCAAGAGGTGCCTCAGCTAATTGATCTGTTATGACTTGCCCTTTAATGGATTCTTGATTAACATATTCAATATAACAGTCGCTTAGTAACATGATCCACTTAGCCATTCTTCTAGTAAGGGCTAATTTAGATAATAAATACTTAAGAGGATCAATCTTGGTGATGAGCTAGACCTGGTTATTGAGCATGTAGTGTTGAAGATTTTGTGAGGCAAAGATCATGGCTAAACATGCCTTCTCAATTGGGGTATAGCTGAGTTCATAATAAATGAGATTACTACTGAGATAGTAGATAGCTTGTTCCTTGCTTCGATCATTATGTTGTGCTAAGAGGGAATTTAGTGCACATGGTGTTATTGTAATGTATAAGAGCAAGGGTCTTCCTGAGATAGGGGTGACAACACAAGAGGGTTGTCCAAATATTTTTTGAGATTATCAAAAGTTTATTGACACTCAAAATTCTAGTTAAAATTAGTCCCCTTCTTTAAGAGATGGGTGAAGGGGTGACATTTGTCTGCAAGTTGAGAAAAAAAGCGTCAGATGGCTTGTAATTTTCTCTAAAGACTTCTGAGTTGCTTGAGATTATGAGGCGGAGGCATTTTCATGATTGTTTTTAATTTGGCTAGGTCTACTTATATGCCTCTTTTAGAGACTATGAATCTCAATAAATTTCTTGAAGTGACACCAAATATGCATTTTTGGGGATTTAATTTGACTTTATACTCTCACAATCGCTTAAAGATTCTCCTTAAGACAACATGGTGTTCAAACCTAAGTTGAGACTTCCCCAAGATATCATCCACATAATATTCAACAATATCATGCATCATGTCATGGAAAATAACTATCATGGCCTGTTGATAGGTTGCACCATCATTTTCAAGGCCAAAGGGCATGACTTGATAGCAAAAGATCCCCCATGGAGTGATGAAGGCTATTTTATGTTGATCCTTAGGTGCAATTTTGATTTGATTATAGCTTGAAAAGCCATCCATGAGAGACAACATTTCATAGCTTGTTTTTGAGTCCACGATCATGTCAATATTTAGAAGGGGGAAGTCATCCTTGGGACATGCCTTATTAATGTCTCAAAAGTCTGTACAAATATTAATTATACCTTGTGGCTTGGTTACATGAATAATATTAGAGATCGAATCAGAATAATCGATTGATTGGATGAAGCTAGCTTCCAAGAACTTTTATAGTTCCTCTTTGACTAACATGGCCACTTTGGGGTGCATCTTCTACAATTTTTGTTTAATCAGTTTAGTATTAGGATGCACTACCAAGTAGTGTACTATTAAGGATGGATCTAATCCATGCATGTTTGCATAGCTCCATGTGAATACATCTATGAATTATTTAAGCATCTCAATGATTACTTCATGTTCCTCAGGTGTTAAAGATGCCCCCAATTTAACTTTTTTGTGATGTTATTATATCCCAATGTTAACTTCAATCACTTCCTCTATAAGAGAGGGTGATTGATCATATAAGTAGGGAGGAAATGATATTTTTGGAACATCTAAAGCAAAATAATCTAGGAATTATATGCTAATGTCAAAGTACTCTTGATGAGACATGTGAAAGTTCATCCATATTTTTAGGAGGCTCTTCCTCTTCAATTTTCTCTTCATCACTTTGTTGATAAGGTTCTTATTATTCTTCAAAGTATGTAGACTCACAAAGATTTATGGAAAAAACTTTTTTGTGATCACCAGATGGCATAAAATCTTGAGTTCCCATATATTCTAAGATTGATTCATCATTTTGAAATATATCAAATGATGGATCCGATTTTTTATCATAGTCAATAAGTAATGGATAGCAAAGAGAGATGTTGATGGTGTAAATGGTGGTGTCAAGGAAGAGGTTAGTGGTAACAAGCTCCTTGAATCAACTACAAATGGATCATGTCTTAATGTCTTCATCGAGAAGAGACTGCTCAAGGATTGGAAGAGTGTCCACAATGGTTTTATGTAGGTCATCATCAAATAGTTTATACTAGAGTCCAAGATGTGGATATTCTTTCACCATGATGGGTTTAAGCCTTCCTTGATCTTGTTTGCCTACTCCTTTCCCTTGATAATTCATGTTCTCCATCATCTTATAGATGTCGGGGTATTATTTTCTTGGAGATATAAGGGCTTCATCATCTGGAGTTAGCCATGAGTCATCTGATTCTTCAATACATTCTTGATATATTAATCCCACACTTGAGAAGGTAGTTAGTCTAAATTGATATTTTATTGGATTGATCTTCTGCATGGTCGAGGACCTATAGATACATAGAGAGAGTGGTAAATCACCTACACAAAAGATTTTATATTCATACTCTTCACAACCTATGGATCTAATTTATAAGTGGGTGACTTTAGGTAATAGATCTGATGTGGATGTAGGCTAATCGAGGGATATATATATATATATATATATATATATATATATATATATATATATATATATATATATATATATATATATATATATATATATATTAATCATCTTCATAGCTATCAGATGGATCAATCCTCACCCTCCTATCCTTATCCTAGCATAGATAATTGCATCCTAAGTCTAATAGATATGATGTGGATGTAGGCTAATTGAGGGATATATATATATATATATATATATATATATATATATATATATATATATATATATATATATATATATATATATATATATATATATATCCCTCAATTAGCCTACATCCACATCATATCTATTAGACTTAGGATGCAATTATCTATGCTAGGATAAGGATAGGAGGGTGAGGATTGATCCATCTAATAGCTATGAAGATGATCAATTACTCTGGGGATGGTGACTTCTATTTTAGAGTGAGGAACTTTGAGACATTGATGTAGAGTAGATGGAATGACTTGCATTTTATGGATCTACAGGTGTTTGAATAACATGTTATAAGGAAAATATACATCCATAACATGGAGAAATGTTTAGTGTACTATAGGACCCATAACAAGGGGAAGGTATGTATTCCTTGTAGATGGCCTCTCATTGTCATCATAGGCCTTGATCATAACCAAAGTAGACCCCAAGGATGATTCTGAATACTTAAATTTCTTCAATAAGTCTAGATTACATAAGTTTAGCATTGATCCTCCATCTATGAGAACTTGGGAGACATGATGGTAGGATATGGATACTTCAATGAATAGGGAATAATTATGGTGTGGTCTAATTAGAGGCATATCTTGGGTGCTAAAGGTAATCTATTGATAAGGGGATAAATGTCCCACTAATGCCTAGAATTGATTAGTATCTAGATCACTAGGGACCTTGAGGTTATCCAAGATGTGGTTAAGTATATCCCAATGTAAAGGGGATGTTTTGAGAAGCTCCATTAATGAAATTTGTGCTAGAATTTTCTCAAGTTGTTTGATAATATCATAAGACTTGTTGAAAGAATTTGAAACTTTCTCAGAAATATTCCGCTTGTGATTAGCATAAGAAGTAGATGGGTCTTTAGGTGGTGCCACATGAACTTTAATTTTATTATGTCTAGTGGTGACTATGCAATCAACAATGGCTTATATAATTTTTAAAATGGTAGATAAAGGTAGAGTGGACTCTTGGGTGTTACAGATATTAATGGTTTTGATATAGTGATATGACATGGCATGGTAGTTGATGAAGTTGGATGAAGAGGTCTAATCTTGGTCTCTTGGTTGTCTCTTATTTCTTTGTTTATGCTTAGGAAGTGGGTCCTTATAAATACGTAGATGCCCATTTGTTGATTGATTATAAATATTCTCTCCTTTTATTTTAATGTCACCCATTTCAATCAAATCCCAAATATAGTGTTTAAGTTGCATACATATTTCCATATCATGACCTTTAACCCTATGGTATTTACAAAATGTGTCTTCATGATACCAATCTAGTTTTGGTTTTTGATCATCCATAGGTCTAATTTTAGGAAGGGTGATCATATTAGCAATAATTAATTCATCAAGGACTATTTCAATTGGTACTCCCAAGCTAGTGAGTGGTCTATTGCCTGTCTAAGGCTTTGGCTTGCCTTGTGAAACTTAGATAGAGGAGACATTCTTATTTTTGTTGAAAACTTTTGATTTACCTAAAATAGAGTTGTTTTGGTTTTGGTTGTGATTAGTCTGGGAATATAGCTTGATTGGTCCTTTCTCAATAAGGGCCTTTTCAATTTGCATCCCTTTCTCAATTATTTCATCAAAGGTCATAGCATACTAAAGTTTCAACTGATATTTGAGCTCAGTATTAAGGTTATCCACATATATCTTGGCCAAATCCTTATTAGGTATGGTACATCTCAAGCAATTTCCTAAACTTATCCATCTTTACAAGAAGTATGCCAAAATTTCCCCGCTTCTTTACTTGGTATTATAGAGATCTATTATAGAGATGTCATGTTCAATATTAAATTAAAATTTTCTAATAAATTGCTCTATTAATTATTTGAAGATAGATATAGACCCCTTGGGTAGGTGCATGAACCATTCTAAAGTGGGCCAAGTAAGACTTTTGGTAAAAAGTCTTAGTAAATAGGCATCTTCATATGGTACTTCATGGCAAGCCACATTGAATTCTTGCACATGATCTCTAGGATCTCCTTTCCCTTGGTATTTTTTGAACTTTGGTACCTCAAAGTGTTAAGGGAAGGGTATTTGTAAAATGATCATGTCCAAGGGCGATGAGGAAAAATATTCATATTTATATTTGAGAGCTTGTGAGCGTGGGTTTATTTGTTGGAGGGTCTCCTTCATTGCCTTCCATTCTTGTGCGAATGTGGGGTCCCCAAGGGGATTGGATGTTTGAATATTTTGAGGGATATGGATGCTTTGAGTGTTATGGATATTTTGGGTGTTTTGGGTATTTTGGATGTTATTTTAATGGGGGGACAAGGAAAGTTGATGTTTAACATAGAGTAAGAGGTTAATTTATTGTGTAAGTTGGTCTAAGTGGTCCACTAAGATAATTTATCTCTAATTAGCATCAATATAGTTATTTTAGAGGGGTGTTGGTCATTTTCATTCTATAAATACATGGTCCACATGTCCCTATTCTTTAAGTATTTGATTGGTATGTCATCGTGTATTAGGATGAGTGGGAGGATGGACTATATTTTTTAGAAGGCTACAGTCAAAAGTTGAGGGTAGGGTGCCCCCTATTTTGTTGGCACGAGATAAAACATGATGATGGTTTTCATAAAGATATCAGTCAACTATACTTATAACCTCATAATTATGGAGGGGATTGAATCATTCATCTTCTCCATTGAGGGTATGCATATCACTATGGGTATCATCATGATCTTGAGTCAGATCAACTTGATTCCCTAATGGGTCAATATCTTGGTTGGAAGCTTGTCCAATCCTAATTTGGGCATGGGTGTGAGGCACCATTTTGGATGAGGAAAAAGAGATGTGATGAAGTGTGAAAGGTGATGTGGAGGTTTTGAATACTAACTTAGTCAAGAAACCAAATTTACTAGTGGTCTAAGAGAATGGTGTGATGATCATTTTAGAAAGGGATGAGATGACTAAGAATTACCAAGAGATAAAACTTTGTAAGAGACCACTCTAGCAAGAATTAAAGAAAGTGATGGGATTAAATACCTTGTCCACTAGTAAAAGAGATAATTGGATGTGTGTTAGGTGAGGAAGGCACTTGATAGGGATGAGTGATGGGTGCTAGATTAGAATCTTAATAAGACTATGTATATTGATAATACCTAGTCTAGGGATGTAAGAAGTGGTAAATGATGATTAAAAAGGATGGGTGAGCACTAACATTTGATTTTAAGATGGAATATAGTATTTAAGGATGATGAAATAGATGGGGATGGACTATATAGGCAATGGGATGGAAAGTTATAAGATGGATATTAAGAGGATGGAAAAGATGATGGGTATGGGATGGAGTGATAAAAAATATGGGATTGGATAGGAAGGACTATGGAATTTATATATAATGGATATTTTGAGTTGAGAAATATATAAAATGGGTACTAGATGGATGTTGGATGATGAACAGGATAAAAAGGTAGCAAATGTGGGATGGGTGATTAATACAAAATGGGTAAATGAAATAAGTTGGTAAATGGAGAATGAAGATTAGGATGAGTGTGAGATGATGAGATGAAGATGAGGGTTAAAATATAGGTATATAAGGTATCACACATAAAATAGGGTATGGTCGACTTAGCTTGCAAACAATACATGTTTTACATAACACTAAAATAACACACATAGTCATGAATCCTAAATTAGTCAACTGATAAGTGTGTGTAACTCAATGCATGTACCATCAAATGGATTCATGGGTGAGGATGTATGCTGGTGACCCGTTATAAAATGTATTTAACCCTCTCAACCTCACTTGCACATGATGGCTAATTTGGAGCTGATGTTAACTCCTCAATGGTGTACCTGTTATGGCTGAAAGCCCCTAATCTAGGTATACACAAAGGTTTCTAGATGTGTCCTCTATATAGATGAAGTTATAATGGGGCCTAAGTCTGTATAGGATGTTTTCTAACTTCCTTATATCTTGGAGCTTAAACTCCCCTCACTCCATAGAACCCTTCATAGGGAATTCCACTTTTGTGTTGAATGATAGCTCTCGTGGTTTTTAGACTCCACTAGAACATGTAGTTTTGTTGGTGTGTGATGATGAAATCTACATCACCAACCCTTAGTGACTAAGCCTGTGTGTGGGGATGAATTCCACATCACATGCTATCCTAGACTCAAATGGGAATAACACACAGGTAAATACATGATTAATTATTCTATGTGAGGAAACATAAGTATATATAATCACACGCAATAGAGAAAAATAACCAACACAACAAGAAAGTATATACAATAAAATTGAAATAATATACTATTGGTACCCCTTCCTACAAGCATAAATGTTAGAAAACAAAATGGGGTGTCTTTAGTCTTGAGGGGTCTTACACCAAAGGGTTAGTAGTTTTAGCTTGAAACAATCAGTCCTGCAAGCATATGTCAAACATGTTAATCAAGCAAAATCAAATGAATGAGTAAAAATGATGTTTATGTTTGATTTCAAAACTAATCAACCTATAAAAAAAATGACTTGATTTTAATCTTCGATCAATCATTCCATAGAACAATACAAGGTAACATGTAATGATAAAGTGTTAATAGTTTGAACAAAGATGACTCTTTTGATATGCGTGAATACCCAACTATTGAAATTTAAACCTTCTCTATTTGGTTATTCTGACACTAAACAATAGCTAAAAAAAGGTCTTAATTAATATGTCTAAATTATCATATTAACTACCATCTGTCATCACTTTCTAAAAGAAGTGGTTAAAAAGTAATATTCAAATAAACATGTAATATTAACCACCTAAGAGATATTTTAATGCCACTCTAAATAGATATATTGACCAACTAACTACTAATATAAAGACTCAAGTTCACATCACATACTATCAAATATCGAAAACACTTAGGCATAAATATGTATTAATTTAAACAAATACCTAAACTAAAAACTACAATACCACGTAATAATTAAATAATTATAAACCTAAAGAACTAATGACTATATGACATGTACCGACATAAAATACTATGCATCATAAATGGCACATGCCACTCTAACTTAATGTAAGTAGATGACACAAAAGGCTAGTCGATAGGAATGCCAAGCATGAACAAATTTTTCAAATACCAACAAAAGCATTACCCACCCAAGTGATTATATTAAATCTGGTTTGAATAAATAAATTTGTCCTAATGCTAAAAGGCATTCCAACATAATCATTCACAATACTTGGATGAAGTTGCCTTTGCCAAATACAACTAACATGCATCCATTTCAGGATCTACTAGCATGTGCAAAGTGTGGAGTTTTAGGCACCAAGGTTCATTGATCAGTAATTGAGTTCATCAACAAATAGGTATATACTCGACATTAAAAGGGAAGGTAATTTGGGGTGCTTGTAATTAAACATAGTCCACTAATGTAGGGTTAAACCCAACATTTACCAACGTTCTTTCCATCTTACGATGTCTTTAGCCCAAAATGTCCTCACACTAATGTAGAGTCACCAATGGAATAAAAGAATAAAAGATAGCTTCTTTTGAAAATCTAATTCAAATGATTCTGATCTAAGTTGGGGTAAGATGATCTTAATCATAATAAAAGAAGCATGTTAACTAGCTTGAACAAATAAATTTACAAGCTCCAGTATCATCGATATGATCACACATTGTGTAACCTATTCAATGTAGTTTCATATAAATGTTATAGTAGTCTGGTGTTCAAACATCATAGAAAAATATCTAAATTGGTAGTCTAAATTCAACACATGGAACTTGTATAGGAACCTTACAGTAGAGTCACCAATGTGTTTAATATGGAGAATCAAGATTCAAAACCCAACATTGTTGCACCAATGGCCAAGTAAAACATCAAAATCATAACTAGTAAATATCTAGTAAACATCTTATTAATCAATCGATAAATATAATGATTGTGGAGTAGAGCAGGGTGAAAAGATCTGAGAATGTTCTAGCAAGTGCCAAGTTTAAAAGCTAATGGTAGTATTAATGTCTAGTTTTAATAATTATGACAAGATAATATTTGAAGTAATACTATACTCATCACTTAATACACTACCATAATAAATGCTTATGCACTATAAATGAAAGCCCAACTTGTTGACAAAGGGGGGATGACGAAAAGCTTATACATTGCAAGGGCATTGGCAAAAGCATTGTAGAAACTACTTGACAGAATGCCCCAAGAAAAATGTTGTCCTATGGATTGTCACGGTTGCAAGGTATATGCATAATGGGTTTGTTGACCAGGCTTTAGAGGCTCATTTAAAGAAGGGCCTACCCAAATTAGAGAACAAGCCTACACATATTTACAATAAAGGAAAATCTAGTAGATGGTGAGTAGTGAATCAACCAATAACCCTTAGGGAGTGGATAAATGTCCCAGATAGATTTAACTATGAAAACATGAATATCACAGTTAATAAAAATATCTACACTTTGAAAATTTTGAATATACAAAAAAATAGAGATATGTAAACATGCAAATACTTGAAATATTATACAATATACATGAGTTTTCTGATTTGTGACACTGTTATTACCATAAATTTAAAAAATAATACTAAAATAAAATGCTACTACAAATAACAAAAAATATATAGAGGCCAATATGTTAAGAGATACATTAAAAAAATGGGTTCAGCGTATGTGAAAATTGACAAAATGCCATCACTACTTACTGCAACAAGGCCGCCAGTCATCTAGGGGCTGATTATGAATGGAACAAATTTTAAAACTTGGAGTTACCAAATTTATCCTAAATCTTTCCTGCAAGAATATTTATCACACTTCACACTCACAAGATTAGTCTAAAAGGGTAACACTCCCATTGTGGTCACCAAATGAATCCCCATAAAAACTTGAGCAAAACATATTTAAATATGAAAACTATACTAAATCTACTTAAATCCTTACAAACATCACTAATATGAGATAATATTAAAGGATCAATCAAAATTAATAACAAGTTCTTACCATCCTTTTACTCCTCTTTGGCTTCCCTCCAAGATGTTCCAATGGATTCTTCAATGCAACTAAACTAAGTGATGTTGGATTGCTTGAACAATATCTTCAATATTGATGGTTTGATGGATTGCTATGATGAACACAAGATGGGCTATGAAGGATAATGCAATAGAGATAGCGTGGATTCATATTTCTTTCATTTTTTTCATGCTTGGGTATGCCTCTATTTAAAGAGGTTTTCGAAGGGATTGGAAGGGATATTTCCCTCTCAAATTTTGAATTTGAAGAGGGAGAAGGTTATAGATTTTGGAAACTTGTAGACCTTATTTTGGGAGGGAAGCATGTGAGTAATAAAATAATTATAAAATTTGGAAATGGGTGAAAATTGAGATTGTGGGGTAGATTAGGATTTTAAATATTAGGAAAATGTGAATATGTGGGAAGTGGGATATCTCATGTAGTTTAGGATTAATTGATTAATTGACTTAAGGGGACAAAGAGTTAATCTTAATACAAAATTAATTTTTGATATTAGATGGGATTAGGAATAATTTAGAGAGTTATTTTGGCAAGCAAAATTAAGTGCATACAGACCTTCTATTAAATATCCTTACTATTCATGCACTTATAACCCTTGCTTTTTTCAAAGGGCATATAAATAAAGAGTATGACTTCTTGTTTGTCACATAAACAATTCTCTAATCATTTATATTTATAATTATCCTCCTTTTCAAAATAATATGATAAAAAGGAACTGAAACCATATAATAAAATCTAACAAACATGTATCATACTTACCATACACAAGGAATCTTCAAACTTGTTGTCTCCTTTGATTCCTTTATCAATATTCTGAATATACATAGTCATGTAATTTTCTTATAGAAATAGGGTTTTTAACTTTGTTTTCAAGAAAAATAATCTTCTTTATTTACTCCTTGGGGTTCAACATGTTGCATCCTTTGAATCAAAACCCATTCAATCTTCCATTCTAAAGACTCTTACCAAAACTTAAAACGTTACAACCTTTATAAAGAAAACCTATAACCACCTTTTGATAACTAGTTCTCATGTACATTTAGGGTGATAACTAATAAAATGCCTTGACACATGATCCATGTATGTTAACCTTTATATGTTTTAACCCCAAACCAAATATAATATTGAGACCTATTTAGACATGGTTGCCAACTCCATAGTAAGATAAAGAAGTTCAAAATTTCAAATAAGGAAATTGGAAAGAAAACATTGCATAGACTCTAATTTGAATTTTAAGACTACTTAAGGACTCTAACCTATGAAAACACATTTTAAATGACTCCTACTAGTTATAATGACTCAAAACATGAAAATAGACTGATATTTAGAATGAGGTAGTGATGCTCCTGGATCATACTACTGAGGAGTGAATGAAAACTTTCCCAAAAATATATAACTACTTTATTTTTGATGTTCTTGTTCAACACTCTTTGTTCAAGGACACCTCCTCCTAGATCCCATGGCCTATTTGAGACACATAGGCCTTTATGATGCTTGTTAAATCTTATGATGGCTCTTCCTTTAGTCTTCTCTCTCTTGCTTTATCCTTTGAGGTCATACTATTGCATATTTATCTCCCACTTGATCATCTTCAACACTTTCTTATGCTCCTACAACCAACCTACACATGGAACATTTAATGAAAAAAATCATTTGCTTGTGTTCTTGACAATCTCTCTCTCTCTCTCTCTCTCTCTCTCTCTCTCTCTCTCTCTCTCTCTCTCTCTCTCTCTCTCTCTCTCTCTCTCTCTCTCTCTCTCTCTCTCTCTCTCTCTCTCTCTTTATTCTATGTATGCTTAGATCTGTTGTTTATTATGTTTTTGCTAATGGTTCCACCTTCTTTAATACAATGCCTTCAATCTTTTCAATCTCATTGTTATCCTCTTACTACTATGTATTATTCACCTGATCATTAACTTCTCCCTCTATAGCCAATACTCTCAACATACTCACTTTCTCAACAAAGCAGTCTAAATTCTCCTTGTTTTGTATGCATGACAAGAACAGATCTATTTTGTTTGTTCAAATACCACTTGTCCAAACTATGTCTAATGCTAAAATGTTTTAGATCCCTATAAATTGCATTATATTTTTAAAAATGCTTTTTTCCAAACCATTAGGTGTTTTATTGGGTCATTATAGTATGTAGTGAAGGAATTTTAGTCCATCAAGCCAAAATCATAGTCATAGTGGGTATGCCACATTTGAATAGTTCTATAAAAGTGCTAGCATTTTTGGGTCATATAGGGTATTACAAGAATATTATCAAAGGCTATGCAATTATCTCTACACCCTTAGAAACTTTATTGCATAAAGATACAAAGTTAGAATGGACACAAGCGTGCCAATCAAAATTTGATGAGCTACAACAAAAATTAGTTATAAATCTTATATTGGTCTTTCCTGAATGGAGTAACCCATTTCATGTACATGTAGATGATTTAGACATTATGATGGGAGTTGCGTTAGCATAACTAGGATATGGTATATCAGACCATTTTATCCATTTCATAAGCAAAAAACTATCAGTGGCAGAGAAAAACTATACTATGATAGAACAGGAAGTGCTAGGAATGGTTTTCACACTGCATAAGTTTAAGCATTATCTTCTCACAACACCCTTTGAATTATTTAATGATCATTAGGCCTTTTGATATTTGGTTAACAAACCTATGTTAGGAAGAAGGATCTCTAGATGGTTAATGTTATTTCAAGAATTTTAGTTTAGGATCGATGTTAAACCTAGATGATATAATGTGGGACCTAACCACTTGAGTAGGATACAAAATGTAGAATAACCTAAAGAATAATAAGATGAATCACCAGATGCACATCTCATTAGAATCAAAACCCTGTCCAAACTGCCCTGCTCAGAGTTATTCAATCCCCTCCGCTGATCTCTGTCCATCATCTCCTCCATGAACACCAAGGCTTTCCAGTTCTTAAGTTTGTCAAACACATCTGACTTCCTCTTAAGAACATGCATCTCCTTCTTGCTCATGTGACCAAGCCTACAAAGCCACGTCTTCGCAACAGAAGAAGAATCAGTAATACAAGTAAGTAGATAAAGAGTACCTACTTTCTTACCACATGCTAATTCAAGTGCATCCGCTGTAAGAGTTCCTATGCATCTCTCATCACCCAACTTTCCTGAAGAAATTAGCCTCATCTTCAGAATTGGGACCTGCATAACATCCATCAACACCCGTGTGTTGGCCATCTGTAATTTCAGCCGCACTTCCCCTTTGCCAATACTTTGACAAGGCTTACCAACCCCTAAATAAATCTTTCCAAAGTCTCCATGGACCTTAACATGGAAAAATACTCTATTTGGAGCTGCATGGAAAGAGGCAACAAAATCTTTAAACCAAGATTCTACTTTATTCAAGGAACATATAAGAACAACCAGTGCAATAATACCTGCAACACATGCTCCTTCATGTTGATCTTCTACCAACCAGCAATCTTTCTTTACCTGCTCTTTCTTTCCATAACACCGTAATTGACCATTCTTGCTTTTGAATTCCTCCATTCTTAGTGTACTTTCTTCTGCCATTGCTATACTCCCACTCAATCAGAAACTCCTGAGAGTGACCTATAATCAAACACAAACATGCTCCCTGCAACCTCGCTCTGATACCAACTGTTAGGATCTAGGAGCACAATTGATAACCTTGTATAAGCAACTAAACACAAAATTTAACCAGAAGTAAACAATAACTAGAATTCAAAAATAACACAGAAAATGAGAGACAATACCCAATTGTATTAATATTCATACATAAGGAAATTACAACAAAGAAGATGCCACAATCTTCTTCACACTCTTCTAGGGCTCCCACACCTCTAGGGCGTAAACAGTAAATCTCAATCAAGAATTCTCTCTCTCAATTACGATCACAACAAACAACTCAAACACAGAGCTGTTGTTCACCTCCAACCAGTCAGTATAAATACTGCCAGTACACAAGTACTCAACGTACTTCAAGTAGATCTCCCATGAACTTGCAACAACCTGCAACTCAAATGATCTTACTTACCATGTAGATCTTCTACCTGATCTTGCAACAACCTACAGATTAACCTGATCTTACATAACCAGCACTCCTGTGGATCTCTACCAGACCTTGCTCTCTCACAGATCTACCTGATCATACACACTTGGCACTGTGGCACTATGAGGAGCCAACCTTGCTCTCTTCCCTCTTAAAGGAGCTAACCTTGCTCTCTCTATCTAGCTCACTTTACAATATAGCCCATGAGTTTATTATATAGATCCCATGCCAAACAATAATTAGACATCCAATTACAATAATTAGAAATCGCAGCTCAAGACTAAAATTAATCTTTACCATGCAAACAACCGGTTCATTAACAAATTGTTCGTGAAATTGATAGTTTCAGAACTGCACAGGTGACCGACATCGGTCCCTATCTATCTGGGGATGACCGACGTCGATCGATCCCTGACAGATGTCGATAGCTTCCTGTCTCCACCTGACCGACGTTGATTGGCCTAACCGATGTCGATTACTGTGACTTTCAGCAACCTCCTCTATTTGCATCCAGGTGAAGCTTTTAGCTCCACAACCTAACATAACGTAAAGAATTATAAGATGAATCACCAGATGCACATCTCATTAGAATATCTATGATTCCTAAGAATATGGAGGACATAGCTAATTTTATAGAACATGTAATCCTTCTTACACATTATGTTGAGCGAGACAAAAATAAAGTAATTACACGAGCTATTCCTTATACTGTCATCAATGTATTTTTATATAAGATTGGAACAGATGAGGTGCTACACAAAGTGGATTTAAAGCATGAGCGACCTAAACTTCTAGAATATGCACATCAAGGAATCACATGAGGGCATTTCATAGGTGAATCCACTATAATGAAGATCCTATAAAGTTTTCTATGCTGGCCTACTTTATTATAAGATGCACATCAAGTCACAAAACACTATGATATTTTCCAAAGGATGGGAAAGGCTAATAAAAGAGATGATATTCATTTTAACCCAATGCTATCAAAAGAACCTTTTGAACAATGGGGTATTGATTTTGTGGGGCCTATCAATCCACTGAGAAAGCATAGTCATGCAAGATATATCATCACTATGATATATTAATTTACAAAATGGGTTGAAGCTGTTGTGACACCAAGTTGTAGTGCCAAGGATGCAACCAATTTTTTATAATAAAATATCATTACAAGGTTTGGGTGTCCAATCAAATTTATCAGTGATAGGGGAACACACTTCCTAAACAATATAATCTATACTATCATAAAAGAATTTATGATATCACACCATAAAAGTATTAGGTATCATCCATAGGTAAATGGACAAGATAAAGCTTCAAACAAGTCTTGAGAATGATGTTAAAAAAGATATGAAATGTACAATGATATTATTAGGAGGATAGATTTTTTGTAATTCTCTAGGCATATATAACAAATTACAAATGTGTGACAGGATTTACCCCATTTCAGTCGATTTCTAGACTAGAAACAATGATGCCCGTGAAATATATAGTTCTTAGTCTTTGTTGATGTTGAAGGAGCAGTGTTGGGCTCCCACTTCGAGCCCAACTTATTGTATTATTTAAGACATAATTTGTTTGGTGGAGGCTGATAGGGAAATTGAAGAGATGCGTCTCTTTCCTCTCAATTATATATATAGAGTGATTTCTCATTGTTCAAGAAGAATAAGAAAGATAATTCATCGTAAAACATATTGTTGTTCTTATTATTCAATATATAAGAGATATATTTTTGATGGGTTCTTCCCTTCAAGTTGGAGGGTTTTCCCAGGGTATATTGTTGTGTTCATTGTTCATTATGTTGCATTTTTTTATTGTTTCAAATCTGATCATAAAACTAACATGGTATCAGAATGGATTTGAATAAGATTGTGATCAAATTTGTCATTTCAGGCAATACTCTATTGTTTTTCATATCTCACTATGGAAATGACATAATTGTGGGCATCGTTGACACTGGAATATGGCCTAAGAGTGAAAGCTTCCATGACGGAGGCCTGGGACTTGTTCCCCTAAAATGGAAGGGTGTGTGCCAAAGCGGTGTGATTTTTAATTCCTCGCACTGCAATAGGAAAATAATTGGAGCTCGCTATTTATTTAGAGGCTACAAAGAAATGCATGGTCATCTTGATATAAGCAAATATAAATCAGTCAGGGATGACCATGGGCATGAAACACACACTACTTTTACTATTGCTGGATCAGTTGTGATGGGAGCAAATTTATCTGGGTTTGCCAATGGAAGCACCGTAGGGATGGCACCCCATGCCAGATTGGCTATGTATAAGGCCCCTTGGGGAGCAAAAAAGGAGATGGTGATGATAGTGACATAATTGTTGCTATGGAGAAGGCTATGGTAGATGACATGGATATACTCTCTTAGTCCCTTAGAGGATTTGATCGGCCATTACATGAGGATCCCCTTTGCCATCATAGCATTTAAGGTGATGGAGAAGGGCGTATTTGTTTTGGCTTCAGCTGGGAACTATGGTCCTGTTATGTTTTCTATCAAAAATATAGTACCTTGAATAACCACTGTCAGTGCCAGCAGTATGGATAGACAATTCCCAGGGCCTGTCATACTTGGTAACCTAGATACCTACAAAGGCACCTCTTCTACTTATAAATCTAAAGTGATGAGAAGATTTCCTTTGGTGTATCTATCTCTCAACGAAAGCTCCAAGTATTATCATGCATGGACTCTCCAATCTAGCCTGGCGAATGGTAAGATTGTGCTCTGTGATGAAGAGATTGATAATCCTTATCTTTTAAGGGTTTCGAGCTCGTACAAATCAATTAGCATGGTGAAAGAAATTGGGGAAGTTGGAGTGATTCTTGTTAACATTAAATACTCTAGAGCATAGGATCCTACACTAATTTGTACTTATCTGCGTGAAACCAGAGTGAGTTTTGTGGCTGGATTGAAAATCAAGGCTTACATCAATAGCACCAGCAAGCTTACCACCATTCTAAAGCATGGAAAAGATTGAGGTTGGAGAGAGCTGAAGCTAAAGACCTCATGGGAATAATAGAAGGTATGTTGATGTGGTAGAAACCCACATAAGTGTGAAAGCAGCCAAGGCATTAAAAAGAGCCAAGTAGCTGTGTATTGAAGAAGGATGTAAATGATGAAACATGTAGTGAGATGGTAGAAATAGCCATCAAGAAGTTGTATTAATGGTCATAGAATGGCATTCAATAATTAAGAGTTTCACAGAGCTGAAAAAGAGATCTATTGTGCATCATAGATAGCAGTAGTTGTGATTAATGGGGGAGTGTTAAAATTAATCACCAACTACTTCTGTCTTCAGCTGCCTCACCATGCTTATACTTGGAGTTAGACATGAGAGCCTCTACAGGCTAATCACTTGTCCACTTTAGGCATTAGTACATGATTCTTCAAGCTTGTGTGATCTTTGACATTGAAGATTAAATCACCTACACTTTCGAGCTCTACCTATCATGGAGAAGATGGTCACGTGCCTTCCAAAATTCTACCAAGAGATCTACAAAGGTTGTGCCATTGAATCTAAAAAAAAAACTTAAGAGGTTCAAAGAGTTTAAAGCTTAGGAAGAGAACTTATTTGGGAAAAGAATCAAAGTTATGAGATCTGACAACGGAGGGGAGTACACCTCTGAATAATTCCATAAATTTTGCATTGAAGCAGGGATTAAGAGGGAGTTCTATGTCCCTTACAATCCTCAATAGAATGGTGTTGTAGAAAGGCAAAACAGATCTATTGTAGAAGCCACCAAAGCTTTGACAATGAGTTCTTCTCTGTGAGAGAAGTTCGAGGTGAAATCCCTTGATAACGAGTTCTTCTCTATGAGAGAAGTTTGAGGTGAAATCCCTTGATAACGAGTTCTTTTCTATGAGAGAAGTTCAAGGTGAAATCCCTTGATAACGAGTTCTCTATGAGAGAAGTTCGAGGTGAAATCCCTTGATAATGAGTTCTTCTCTGTGAGAGAAGTTTGAGATCCCTTGATAACGAGTTCTTCTCTGTGAGAGAAGTTCGAGGTGAAATCCCTTGATAACAAGCTCTTCTCTATGAGAGAAGTTCAAGGTGAAATCCCTTGATTCCACCCTCTAGAAGAACCATGGTGGATATCATGTAAAGAGATGAACACTTGTACATACTATGCATTGTTTTAGCCATTGTGGTTGACATCATGATGAGGTGATATGTCTTATGCAGCTAGAAGTATCCTCCCTAGCTGAGAGGGAGTGTTGATGTTGAAGGAGCAGTGTCAGGCTCCCACTTCTAGCCCAACTTATTATATTATTTAAGACATAATTTGTTTGGTGGAGGCTGACAGGGAAATTAAAGAGATGAGTCTCTTTCCTCTCATTTGTATATATATAGAGTGATTTCTCATTGTTCAAGAAGAATAAGAAAGATAATTCATCATAAAGCAGATTGTTGTTCTTATTATTCAATAAATAAGAGATATATTGTTGCTGGGTTTTTCCCTTCAAGTTGGAGGGTTTTCTCAGGGTATATTGTTGTGTTCATTGTTCATTGTGTTGCATTTTCTGATTGTTTCAAATATGATCATAAAACTAATAGTCTTCACATTTTTATGATAATGAGACTCAAGGAGTGATATTATTTGTATACAAGGTTAATGGATTTAGCCAAAATGAGAAAAAATAGGCAAAGAGCACAATAGATTTATGAAGTTAACAAACTAAGTCATAAAGCACGGCATGATTGCAACCTACGATCTAAATAATTATATCTAAAATAAGCAGTCTTATTATATGAGAGAATATTTAAATAATTTTAGAGAAATATATGCATTAGATGGAAGGGACCTCATATCATTCATGACATTTCACACCAGGGAAAAATTGTCTTAAAATATATTAAGGGAACCATTCTACCAGGATGTGTAAATGGATGTAGGCTTAATACTTACCACCAATTATCTCTATCATTTATGGTATAAAATGAGAGAGGCTACTGAGTAACACCATGTAGTTTAGGATTTTTATTTAATGTTTTGTTTTCTTATTTTGGTTTTAGGTTTATGTGGTTTTATAGTGTGATATTTATATCACATGACATCAAAATAAAGTTTAATATTTCAAAGTCACAACGTGTAATAGATAAACAAATCCAACATGAAAGAAAGAAAATTGTTAATGGGTATACATGGATGTTTGATTAAGTCTAAGAATGATGCACTAGTAACCAAGGTATGGACACATGAAAAATCAACAATCATTCAAAACTATTAATGGTGATACACTTGAAATATTGCATCCTTCCTAAATTGGATCAAGTGTCAAAATGAAAGGATGTTCAATAAAGGAAAGGGGATACGTTAAAATATGGTGTGTGTCACATCAACAACTACCACTAGGTAAATAAAGGTTTGAGACAAATAACTTCCAACATCTAATTATCAACAACTGGTTAACATTAAAATTTTAGATGAAATCATGTGCAACTAGCCCAACTTTTTATATGTAGCTTATCACATGGATATTCATGGCAAAATTTATATAACAAGGAATGAAAAAATAGAGAGACATTACGCACTATTTTAAATAAGAAAGCTCTATGATCTTTGTCTAAATTAGCTAATTTGTGCATAGAGTTATCATCAACATCGGTACACCTAAAGAAATTATTTAATTATGCATATAACAACAAACATGGATTGGGCACAACTATTAATCCCACTAACAAATTTGTAAAAGGAAGATATCAGAATTGTTCTAGCACTCAGACAAACCAAATACCATGATCTAGACCCTTTTGACTTCATTGATGCTATAAAATCTAATATATTTAGTTCAGATCAACCAAAATTAACATAAGCAAGATCTCTAACGCTTTAACACCCTCTACGAGGCATTAAAGTAAGGTGACTCATCAAGATGCCTATATTTGGACATTTAGATGAGGTGATGCTCATGTTACTCGTCATATATATCGAGGGCACAATTCACCTTTCATAGGATGTTACCATATTCATCGATCTTATGATCATGGCAAAGTCAACAAGACTTTAGCTTGGGGTAAATCTCTTCTGGCTTATAATACTAAGTCTCCACCTATTCATTCAGACACAAAGGAGAAATATACTAGGGTAGGCATGGGGATCCCCATCAACTCATTGGAAGACAATTTGGAGTGCATTATGTCTAAGTGCATCACCAAATGCTTTTGGAAGACAACCAAAAGTGTTAAACAAGCAGTCATAGGCATCATTAACATTGCATATCAAATGATACAGTTGTATGAGGATTTCAATTAGTCTAAGTGTTTGGTTTCAAAGATCATTACAAACATTCAAAGGGTCTTCACTGGAACATTACACATGTTCCAATATCAATTTTGGGTTTTGATCCTATGTCTTATACAATGGAAATCATCAGAGGGTGTAATGAATCAAGATGAAGACTTTTGGCCTATGACTACATTTGTCAACATCACTTAGATCAAGACAAGGCATTATTATGCCTCATTGGGAAAATTTAGTTCATTATGGGTTGAGTTGAAGCTTTGATCATTTCACACCCTAGATTACCTAAGGATGTTATATAATGTTGAGGCCAATATGCGTTTGTCATAAAGTTGCATGATGGTATACACATCAGGGTCCATGAGTTACCTAAGGCAATAACCACTCCACTACCATTATTCATTACTATGTTGGATAGTAAGGTAGAATTTTTGTGCCAAAAATCCCTAGCTTTTAAGTTAGTACAACATCTATGATCCATACCTTCATACGCAAAACAACTTTTGCCTACACAGGCATAAACTCAAGCACAAACATCACCATAGATAAAAGTAACTACATCACATGCCAATAAGGGCAATATAAAAGTACCAATGTATCAAGCTTCACCATTACCACCAAATAAGAGTATACATAGCATGTCCCAAATATTTCATAAATATTGCTACCAACACATATGTGCTAAATATTGCTGCCAAGTATGACCTTGTAGAGTTAGACGTAGAAGAACATGAAGTTCTATAACAATGCTCACAGACATTAAAAATGAGGTTTATGAATAAGAAAATGAAAAATAATTTTTCTTTGTGAAGGCAATGTGCACCTTTCAGGTGCAAAATCAGGTGAGGCCAAACTCATGGGTTGATACTACCCACCCTCCTCCTTCGATCATAGTAGACACTGTTGGGTAGGAAACAATGTGCCAATGCTTTCAAGTAGATATTTTCAGACATATCAAGCTATAAAATATTTTGTTGTGCAATAAATGGACTTTCCATTACATTAAATTCCACCACCATCCCTAGTACATAACCAAGGACCCATTCCATGCCTAGAGTCTCTACAACTACAAAGGATCAGATGGTGTTTGTTGTAGATCCAAGGATGGAGGTTAAAACATAACAAACCTAAGGACCCTAATAAGAAACTTAGGAGATAGTCTAGCCTACAAAGAGGTCAACTAAGAACACTCCACCTCCATATACCAAGAAGAATAATATCATACATAGAGGCACTATTGTTGAGTCATCATCTTATGAAGATTCACAATTAATGACAGTGCTCATTTCACCAACTCCTATAGAGGAGCCTGAAGAAACTAGGTCATTGTAACTGATCAGTCTACTGAGCAAATAAATGTCATAATAGAAGAACAAGCTAATAAAGAGTAAGAGGATAAATCAAAGGCATATAAGGTGGCTAAGAATAAGGCTTGAAAGGTGGAGAAGAAGAAGGAAGAGGCAAAGTGAAATGCTAACAAAAAGGAAGAATAGTAGAAGTAACAAGCATAAGAAAAGGAATATAGGGAAAAGGTTGAGTAAGCTGAGGTAGAAAATAAAAAGCCCAAAGAAGTGGAAGAAAAATAAAATCAAGAAGTGCAGGTAGAAAAAAAAATAAAGATAAATCAAAGGTAGTTGTAAAGGCTTAAGAGGAGAAAAATAATAAGGAAGCACTATGCACCTAGGAGGAGCAAGTCAAGATCCAAGGTGAAGAGCAGGTTGTCAAAGCCAAAGTTGAGGCAAAAGCTAAATATAACACTAAAGCAGACACCAAATCTAAGGTTGATGAAAATTCAAAAGACAAGGTAGTAGTAGAACACATAATGTAGTGGAAAGTTGAAAAAATCAAGTAGAAGAGATCACCAAGATGGTGGAAAGAACTGAGACCCACCAACCATTATCCACATCTCAAGGTTTAGAACCTACTTAAGGAGGTACATATGAGGAGGCATCTCAACTCAAGACTCAAATATCTAGCCAATGGCTATGGGATGTCCTTATATCATCAACATGTTGCACATCTTTTTCTCTTCCCTTGGTATAGATCAAGAAGGCACCTGTGACAGATACGAATTCCACTATGGCTCTGGCTACAATAATGCACAAAACATCTCTAGATGTTTCTCAACTTTTTATTGTTACATTTTAAGAATCTATTATGTGGAAGGCTTCAGCCTTGGAAAAATAAGTCTTGAAACTTTGGGAGGATAATGTAGATCTACACCTATGGTTCATCAATATATGCCAGATCATTGATAATACTTTCTCTATGTTGGTCACCCATGTCTTGGGTGACCAAGTGATGTTGGAAGAGAAGCATTTCTCATCTCTCTTGTTGTAGCTAACCAAGGACTTACTTATTGTACACAAGCTGCAACCACTTTGTATTAAAGAGAAGAACATCAAAGTGGAGACAAAGGTAATTTTGAACTCTTATAAGAATATGAGCAAGTCTTGGATATGGTTGTTGTATAAGCTAAACATATCACATAAGGTATGCTTAATTGGAAGTAACAACTCACCAATTATTTTTTCGAGGCCAAACTAGAGTTTGATAAGGTAAACAAATCCAAAGCAGTGATGGAAGATCATTCATCTACCTTTACAACAATGAATAACGCACTCAAGTATTTGATTGAATTATGTGACAATGCCATGCAAAAGTTCTAGAGATGGAAAAATGATATCCGACATAGCACATTTACTGGCATTCAAATGCAAGGGTGTGCAAATTAGTTAGAGGAGTTATCCTAGGATATCCAAATCAAAGTGTCAAACACTAGGCACTCATCACCATCATAAAAGATGAAGATATTCAAAATTTGATGGTTTCTCAAGTCCCACTATGCACATTACTCACTATGGTGTGGGAAGTTCGCACTAATTGAAAAATGTTCAAACAAGATTTACCACACATAGATAGCTCCATGACATAACTAATTGAAAAGCCATAATTCATTTCTCCTTAAAAGTCACAATAGGTGTTCCACCAGAAGAAGATGGCCATGACTTATCAACCAGTGATCTAGTAATAATGATTGCCTCCAACACCAGATTATACAACATAAATTTCTTCCTCTGCATCTCAAGTAGAACCAAAATCACAATTATGACTATTTCAAAAAACACAAAACATGTCACCACCTTATTAGTAAGTACTATGCATTATTTAAAATTTTCAATTTTGATGAATTTTTGAACACTCCAATAGGATGGCCTTAAGCATTAGGATTGGGTCTAAGTTGGTTAAAAACCTATAAAGGGTGGCCACCTAGTTAAGCTAGTCTATTGAAAACCCATGAGGGCAGTAGACTAGTACACTACTTAGTTTAAAACCCAAAAGGGAAATTAAGTAGTGCGTAAAAGGTGAAAAATGGTAAATGCCACCTTGAGCATTATCACAACTTCTGCTTCTAGTTTAATTCATTAACATAATCAAAATTTTCAATTTTATCACATGACATGTTTTCTATGAATTTATCTTAGGACGAGACAAGTGTTTAAGTTTGGGAAAGTGTTAAGAGTAAAACAAGGCCATAAAAATCATGTAGTGTAATTCATGGATACATGTGGGACTTGCACTATTTTGTCTTTTGTCTCTTTTTGTATGCATTTGGTACTTGAAAGCATTGCATTAGTCTTCAAAATGTGAAGAGTTTTCCATTTGGATGTAGCGAAAGGTTGGAATATGAAGTGACAATGCTCTATAAAAACTCTAATAGTGCTTTGTTGTATTGTAAAGTGGTTTCAATGTGATAGAGATTCATATATAGTTCTAAAATGGTTTTCCCTATATGTATTTTATTGTTGTTATGTGTGTAGTGAATGCTCTATTTTCTAAATATGTTAATCATGTATACTCTACCAAATGTTCTTTAAATATTGAGTCTATATTTTTTGCACCTCTATATTTATTTTAATTAATAAATTGATGGGTTCAATCTATTTTATTGTTTGTTGTATACTTTTGTCACTTATTTCATATCCATCCCTATATTAGCATGTTTTGATGGGTTTATTAGGAACATCTACTAACAATGATAGCTTGAAAATGTATATATTTGTGCGATGATGGGTAGAATTAGGATTTCATAGATAGGTCATTCTATACATAAAATATGCACAGTTGCACATGGTGAACATTTTTTCATAGAACTACATATACAATCAACTTACTTAGGCATAAATCACCATCTATCCAAGCAATAAAAACCTTTGAGTTTCACATGATGTGTGTATCTATGTAGTTGCATGGATCTTCATAATAAATACTGATATAACTAAAGTTGTGCATGACTTCTTGGAACATTGTAGTCTAACTAAGTTGCGTCAAGACATGATGATAAATGAGAGTGATATAATTTGCATATTTCACAAACATAGATAACCTTGTGTAGACTTCAGAGACAACCCAAAATATTTCATAAAAATATGTAAATTAGCAAAAAAGTACACATAACCACCCAGACTCCATTTTAAGTACATCTCTATACGAGAACACATGTGAAAAAAAATAACTTATGAATCTTGAACACTAATTATTACACTTATGTTTTTGGGTGATGAAATATTGCTATGGACCCCGATGCTTTTTCATTATACACTCCAGGTAAGTGAAATGAACCATGAGCTCATGTTCATTAACATTGTGTGAGCTCTTCTATTTATTTTCCATATTTATGACTCATATGCATTTATCTATGTTGCATATTTAGCTATTATATCCTTCCACTTTATTAAGTACTCTCTATACTCATTTCCTATTATCTTGTTGATCTTGGAATTGAATGCCATCTCAATCTCCTCTCTTACCTTCTTAGGTAATTATTGTCTCCAAACTGGAGTTGAATAATTGGGCTTTGCACTGTCATCACTAACTTTTTCCTCATGATAATAGTACAAATATGCTACATTGAATATAAGTGAGATATATATTGAATCTAATAGATCTATTTCATATGCATTTGTAACAAATTTACTTAGCACCTTAAACAACTTGAACTTATCATACATTCCCTTTGGGAAATATTTTTTCCTCAAATGATCTAAAACTAGTTCTCAAACTTTAGAATCCTTCTCTCTTATTTTGAGATTATCATATTTCATATATCTTTGAGCACTCTTTTCTAGATTCACATTCACTTGTTGATATATCTTGTATATGTAATAAACAAAGTCTTCTATTATCACACTTATTTTAATAAAATCATTTGTGTCCCTCAAATATGCAACACCTATAGTGTCGTAACCATAAAAAATATGAAACAAACTCTTGTTTATACTTATTTTAATTGTGTTGTTGTATGCAAACCCAAACTACGTGAAAATCATATCCCACTACTTGAGATTTCTCCTTGATAAACATCATAACAAATTTATGAGGCTCCTATATATAACCTCTATTTAGTCATCTTTTTTTAGATGATGTGCTAAATTAGAACTCGACCTATTGCCTAAATTCCTTAACAACGTCCTCCAAAATGACTAACAAATTTGGTTTTTATATCTGAACATACGCCCTTCAATAATCCATACAACCTCATGGCTTCCTTGAAATAAGGAAAATTTCAATATTTATGGCATTAATTGTATTTTTTCATGTTATTAAGTGTGCAATTTTTTATAATATACCAACAACAATGAAATAAAATCATTACCTTTTTTATTTCTTGGTATCCCAAGAATGAAATCCATACTCACATCTTCCCATGGTCTTTTCAGAATTGGAAATGGCTAGTAAAAATCTATATTTTTTGACTTTTAATTTAACATGCTAGAAAATTATACATCTCTACACAAACTTATTCACATCCCCATTCATTTTTGGCTAATAATAACTCTCCCTTAGTTGCACCATAGTTTTATCCACACCAAAATGTCTAGCTAATCCTTCGCTCTAGTTTTCTTTGATCAAGTTCTTCTTCATTCAAAATTAAAATATACATATTTTTTGTTTTTTAAACAACAAACCATCTTACAAAAAATATTTTAGCGATTTATTTCTATCCATATTAGCTTGACACTTGCATGTTTCACATGCATCTATAAAATCCAAGTCCTCTTCATAATGTTTACACTAGAATTAATTATGAATTACAAGTAACTATAATTGGATAAAAACTATTAAAATCTGATGTAAGATGATATATAAGACATAATATATTAAATACAAAGATATACATAATTTATAGAAGTTGTAAATTGCTAAAAATAGAAACTAGGGCTATGGTTAGGGAATTATCCTTGCAATTGATTTATTTCTAATTGTGTAGAACTTTATGTAAGTTGTGACTGTATTTTAAAAAGCCTAAAAAAAGATGAATTAGAAATAGTGGATCATTATTGCTGGGAAAAATTTGTGGGAGGCATATAGGATTGTAGTGTGTCGTTATCCTCTACTGTGACTTTGTCATGTTAGACTATGCACTAGATCTAAAAATATGAATTTGTTTGCTTGTAGTTGGATGTAATATGTTTCTATTTGGAGTTAGGTTTTACATGTGATATTCATATAAAATTAAAACCCTAGTATTGAATAAGCACATAAAATAGATCAAATTTAAATAGGGAAAAATAAGGGATGTTGGAATAGTTGAGATATCCGAAGAAAAACCCTTATTGATCGATTGTTGCATACATAACTTAAAGGGCCTCAAGTTGATGTAGTTATCCCTTTAGGAAATATCATATGAATTCAACTAAAATTTTGATTATAATTATTAAAAAAATGATTCCCTCAACCTGAAATAAAACTATGTTAGACCTAGATAAGGGTTGTAAACTTGCAACAAAATTGTAATAAAAGACTATAGTTAGAAGATAAATGCTTTTGAAATCATAAAAGTGACATTTTTATTAGCGAGAGATAGGTAGGTTCAAGTGTGACCCTTGATTTGATTTTAAAGATCCTATTGAAAATATACAATAAATCTATTAAGAAACATTTCATTTTGAAAAGATAGTCATTAAAGTGTGGGAGACAAGCCCTGTTAAGAGTAGAATAGGACTACAAAAATTGCAGAGTGTAATTTGTATACATGTGTACAACTCACACTAAGTTTATATTTTGTATCTATTTTTGTATACATTGGCTCTTTGAAAGAATAATAATAGTCTACAGAATGTGAAGAGTTTTCCTTTGGATGTATCTCTTTTTGTTTGTATTTGGCTCTATATATCTATCTCAACCAGTGACATACAAACTTAAGCTTAGAGCTTATTAACTCCAATATTTTAGTCAATTTACAATCCCATTGAGTGTGATACCTCTTAACTCAGTACCATACCAAAGTGGGGTAGGTAGGGTGTGATGTCAAGGCTAGAACCAAGCCAAGATAGTGCTGGTAACTAGTCCTAATGATTGGCCTTAAACCTATGAAACCAAGGAATGTAGTACATAATCTTGTTGGTGATTCCTATAGGACATTATAGTTCAACCTTAAACCCTAAGTAAATTGGGTCCATGTGAAATATATAAATAGGCCTTTAACACCTTAGTGTCAGTAGTGCATATTCCAGACTAGGGCACCTTTATTCTAGTTCCCTCCCAAAATGGGGAGATCAAAGTGACTATATTGATTCCTAATCTAGTCATTGATTATCCATTCTAGTAGAGAGTCAAGAGTCAAGAGTGAAGAGTAAAGAGATAGAGGGTGATTCAATTATTATAATTAGTAGTATGGTGTTCCTCTTAACTATTCTGAATGTCCTTCCATCGTGACCAGGTTTTTAGTTATCGATTCAAAAAGAGTGAAATAAAGTGGTCTATTTGACCATATTTATCTATAGGGCACCATGACCATAAATAGAGTGTCATCTCCCATATAGATATATAGACCAGTTGTATCACATATATAATATACCTATATACTGGCTATAATTGTTACACTTTATGATCAAAATTGAAATGTTTAAAACTAAGTACTGACCAGATTGGATTCAAAATAACTATCTTTTAAATAGTAACTCATATAGTTCTCGAATCATTTTCAAATGATGAAAAGTGACCCTTATTTCTTATATTTATTAAAATTAATTTAAAGTGTAAGAATATAAAATGTAAAATAAATTTGCTAAAGGGCTTAGACCCTTTGCACTACGCAGGGTGCATGCCCTTTGCTCCAATTTTTTCAAAAAAAATGCATTCCTTCTAAAATAAGATTTGAGAGAGTGCATGCCCTTTGCTCCAGTCTTTTCAAAAAATTTACATTATACCAAATATAATTTTTACACTCAATGATCAATATTGAAATGCTAAAAAATAAATAATGACAAGATTGGATTCGGAAAAACTATCTTCTAAATAGTAACTCATATAGCTCTAGAATCATTTTCAAAAGATGTAAAATGGCCCCTTTTTCTTATATTTATTAAAATTAATTTAAAGTATAAGAATATAAAATGTAAAATAATTTTTTTTAAGGGCTTACACCCTTTGCATTACATATGACGCATGCCCTTTGCTCCAATCTTTTTGAAAATTTTGCATTCCCTCCAAAATAAGATTTGAAAGGGTGTATGCCCTTTACAATACATAAGGTGCACGCCCTTTTCTCCACATTTTAAAGTTTTGTGTGTTTCCCTCTAAAATATCCATGGTTTTAGGTTTGGAGGATTTGTACCTAACACTCAACATTGTATTAGACCAGCATACATGACTTTTGATAAATTTATAAGTTTTTATTATTATTTAATTTCTACACAACATATGTCATTTTAGTTTATATATATATATATATATATATATATATATCATTGAAAATAGTTTTATAAATTTTTGACCGTTAATCAAAAGTTTATAACTTATATCTCGATAATCTACACATTATCGGCTATGCTTTGAAAAAAATAATAATCATGGAGTTAAGATCAAAAAACTATGTTCGTATGTCCTTTCACTTTAAATTTTTTAGCTTTCTTGATTTTTAGAATATTTAAAATATATATATATATATATATATATATATATATATATATATATATTAATAAAAGTATATTTTCAATAATATTCGATATTTTCTCTATCCATATATAAAATTTCATACAAAAATTCATTTTTTTACTCTAAAAAATTGTGTTTGTACACATGTAGTCTACTTATTTTTCACAAAAAACTACTATGCCATCACAAAAAATGTGTCAATTTCATATACTTTTCTCATCTAGTTATTTAAAAAAATTATATATTTAGAAACTATATTTAAAATGACACAATTCATCTTCTTATGTTATTATATCTCAATAGTTTACACATTGTCGGCTATGCTTTGAAAAAAAAAATCATGAAGTTAAGATTAAAAAATTATGTTCGTACTCTTGCACTATATATATATATATAATTAAATTTCATATATGGATAGGAAAAATGTCAAAGATTGTTGAGAATATTTTTTATTAATTTAAATTTTATATATATATATATATATAATTAATTTTAAAATATATATATAATATTCTCAACAATATTCGACATTTTCCCTATTTATATATAAAATTTCATAAAAAAATTCAATTGTTTACTCCAAAAAATTGTGTTCATACACATGTCATTTATTTATTTTTCACAAAAAAATATTATGCCATTATCATAAATGCATCAATTTCAGATAATTTTCTCATTCAAGTATTTTCAAAAATTATATATTTATAAACTACACTAAAAATGATACAATTCATCTTATGTTATTATAAAATTATTTGTCCAAGTGTCTCTAAAAGTCTTTCTAAGTTTAAGTATTAGAAGAGTAAAAGTGACATTTTAAGACCCAACTTTTATCCCCCATTACCCTGCATCTACCTTAAACTCTGGATATAGGTTTTCATCAAATGCCCATATTTCATCATCATTATTTTCATCATATTTTTATACATCAAACAATTTTATATTTCATTTTCCTCTCTCTCATATGTTATGCATTATATTTCATTTTCTTCAACTGTATATTATGGCTCACAATTTATCTTATGAGACAATGCCTTATCACTTTTATTTGGGTATTTTATATTTGGGTGCTCATTATTTCCATCATGTTTGATCTTTATTGTATTTCACTTATTATGTATTTATTTAGAATGTCGATTATAACCTGTATCTTTTGTAACATGGGTGTAGCCCATAATTGGTCACTAAGGTGCATCACAAATGTTAATGTATCAAAAAAAATTCATAAACAATTAATAATTTAATATGTCAAATCAATCTGTCATAATGTCTAATTTGTTGAAATTCATCTATGTTATGACCCAAATGTTGTAAGAATATAATGATGCATGTGTTTGTGCCCTTATCCTCATTGATCTGAATCTTTCACTGATAAGTACCCTTAACATATACCATAGTAGTTATGTCATGTCTTGGACATTTGAACTCTCTATGTAATTTATTTTTGAATTGGTTCTTATTAGAGACCACCATTAGTGGTTTCTATTGTATTTGAGTTACTATGATATTTCCTTCATCCTTAAAATTTTGAATCTTTCATTGTAATGCCACAAAACTGTCTATGTCATTCCCTATTAATATATGATAGCTTAAAATAAATTCCCTTCATGATTCTATAATTTAGCCATAGCTTTATCTTTAAAAAAAATCCCTTCATGATTTTATAATTTACCCATAACTCTATCTTGAATTGTAAGTAGAGAAATAAAATTCTTATTAACTAACATCTAGAGGATAACACTCAGTTTATCATGTGCATTAGTAAACTATAATCTGATAACTAGTTTTGTATCTATAAACTCTACATTTTTATTAATTCTATCATACATGCTTTGTGTTCACCTATAATGCATCGTGTAGTTTGTTGTGCCTCTTTTTATCTAGTTATGTTGGATTTGATAAAAAAAATTATTTCAGTAGAACACTTATCTTGGAGGTATCTTTTCATTAATTTATATTGCAAGAAGTAATTTCATTTGTATCCTTATGAAAGTTTGGAAGGATTGTTTTTCCCTTATCAAAGTTAGTATTACTTACAACCATGGAATCATCTTTGTGCTCTCCTAGAACAATGGGTGTAAAATTTAAATCAAATAAATATTCATCTATGTTCATTTGGTGTAGACATTAAAATTTGGTTTTAGATACTTTGAAATGCTAGTTTTTATCTATATTCACCTTACATAATTTGTGTGTACACATATGGCTCTTATTCACCCTTCTCTCATATCTACATGATTTCTTTGGGTCTGACATTATTGATTTTATATAAGTCACCTACAATAATTTTTTAATTTGTGTCTAACTTATTAAAAATTATATTTAGACTATCTTCATATCATATAATTAGTATTCCTACCTTTATGATAGATCCGTCAGACTTGGACTATTCATAATTCTAAACTCATCCAAAACTGATAACCTCATCTCGCGCCAAGCAACAATCAATTTTAAAATTCAAATCCATCTTATGGATTAACCCATACATTTCATATCAATAGCATGATAAATTATCCAATAAATCCCATATAAATACATAATAGATGTAACCCTATTCCTACTTAACATTTGTTAAGCAATCATATCATACACATCTGCACATTCAAAAGGACCATCCTATTCTTTCCAATTTAACCATCAGTCATAAGGAATAGGTCCTCATTAAGTCTAAATTACCATCAAATGTAATTCAAATATGTCATTTTCCAAGTATCAAATGCTAGATGATAATGTGCATTAATTAAAGGATTACTCTTACACACATACACCTAATGAAGAACTACATGTTGTTTGATTTTCCTCTTTATAGTATTAGATATGTAGGTAGCACTCAGCCATTCACCAGGGAGTGATTTGGGTCAACTCAATCCACTTTATTTCTCATTTTGAAGACTAAAACATAGTGTCTAAATTAGATCTAAGGTTTTAAATAGAAGGAGACAAGTTTATAGAACTCCTATTTAACCTTTTTTTGAAATAAAGATTAACATGAAAGAAAGTATCCTAAATAAGTAAGGAGTAAACTACTCTAAAAAGTAAACCAATTAATAAATTTAGATTCTATTGATGTTATAAAAGAAATATTAAATGTAAGCATATGCTAAATGTAGAAAGTACATCATTAAATATTCTGATAATAACAATATGAAGGATAAATTGTACTTAGCTTATACACTGATGCACATGTAGGTTTGAGTAATGCAGGTGTAGAAATAGACTGTATGAAAATTTTGATACAATTATAAGATTCTAAAAATTAGATTTTTGTTATCGCAAACACTTGTGTCATCTAATAGGCAATTTCTTTGATGCTGCTATTTGTGCTTCAATGCATGTCTTGTATGACATATTGACTATTAAATAAAATTTCCACCCAGGTTTGTCTACGTTTTATGTCACCTTTTAGATTGTGTATATAGCTCATGCACATAGGATCTCAATATTAGAATATAGCTCAAACACTAGATCCTCATCTTAAGTCTTGTCACCTTACCAAAAAATAGGTTAGTTGGTTCACAAATTTGAGTTGACTCTAAGGATGCCTCTATCAATAAGCATTATCTACATAACCAATAATCCAAAGAGGGCCTCAGATGTATGTAGTTCTCTCCTATGTATTGGCTTGTTTGTGAACCATAGTGTAGAATGTTATATATACAAGTGCATGTAGTGATATATATTCTAACTTAACAAAGATGTCTTATGTGATTATCTTTGAATGCTTCATAATTGTAATATGATTGCTAATATGACTGATATAAAAATAGAAAAGAATAGGATAAAATATATTAGTTGTGCAATTATTTTTTAGTGGTGTAGTGTACATTTGAGAGGTGTTTGTTAGATGATTAATCAATTGGATTTAACTTGTGTTTATACCACCTCTTTTTAAAATTTCTTCACATAAGGGTTAATGAAACATAATAGGTTGACCCATACATATCAAAATATTTGTAAATTTGAGTGTTTAGAATCCACATACACTTACATTAGAGAATGGGTAGTAACGATGATGTTGTTGTCTAAGTATGAATGCAACTATATAAGAACATAGAAGCTTTTTAGAGCTTTATAATTGAAATTGAAGGGTATTTTAGAGTTTAAGTATATTAAAACTACTTGTGATTCGGATAATCAATATAACAGGTTCAAACTACAAGATAATCATTTGGGCCTAGTGAAATGGTGAGCGCAAGCCTATCAAATGCAACTAAAAATAATAATTGAAGGGTAGAGGCTTGAGCAACATCTGTCAAATGTATAAGACTAATTTAACATATCTAAATCCAAATTTAAGTATCTACATTTTCTCCATTTTAATCTAGTAATACATAAGGATGAAATTACTAGTTTAAAGAAAATAAATACATACCATGGTACATAAAACACACCATGCTTTGTTTGAGCCCTATTTGAATTTGTTGTATGTGTATGACCTATAACCAAGATCATGTTATAGATGTAATTACTTCATATAATATTAAAATTAATAATTGAAATATGATTAAAAGAAAATAAACCAAGGAGAGAGTACACCTTATGTCAATAAAACCATGTTGTCTCTTGATAGTTTACTTTGCTAATGATTCTTCCTAGCTGAAGCATTCGAGAGAGGTTTACAATTGAACCTTGGTGGTTTGAATAGAGGAATTAGACAATGATCATGCCCCAAATATAGTATAAGGTGAGTTGTGCCAAGTCCATCGAGAACTTATAATCTCAATCGTAGCACTTTGGTGTATCAAATCTAACCAATATCATTTGAGTCAAATGGTATAACCATATCAACTTGAAATAATAGAAAATAGTGCCAAGTCCATTGAGGGCATTGGATCTTGATCAAATTAATCAAATAAGCCAATTTTTGTAGTAGATAAAAGCTCAAACATTGCATCTTGGTAAGGTTAGCGCATGAATATTGTGTACAATTTGAAAATATATTTTTGATTTGGTGCATTTGATGGCATATTCACCTCAAATATGTCTCAAGCTGAAGTATTTGTTACAATGTAGCCATTGCTCCATAAAATATGTACAATATGTATTGTGAATCTAAAAAACTATCCCAAATGTGTGTTAAATATATGAAATTTTGTTCCAAGTGTATATCTGAATCATGTAAATTAAATCAAATTTTACCAATTCTATGAACTATATGTATGTGAAATCATTTCTCTGTCACATACTCCCATTGATATGGCCCTTTTTTTAGTTGAGGAAAATGAAAAAGTGATAGTCCCCTTATCTCAAAACGATAAGACATATGTTGCATCTACGTGAATTATGTAGTAAAGAAGCATCTACTAGTATCAAGTCAAAGTAGATATATCAATGAAACTCGCATTATGCATACATAACAATCCTTAAGATATGCGATGTGAATCATGACAATGTCTAGAAGATAACAAGTTAAACAAATAACCAAGCACACATGTAAGATCACTCAAATGTAACACAAAGAAGGGTCTAAGGAGATTGCAAAGAAGGGCATGTTCAAATGTCGCACACTCAAGGGGAGGACATATACAAATTTTTATACACCAAAGAAAAAAGCAATATCAAGGCATTGTGTCCAACAAGCAAAGAACATGTTCAAATGTTGCACAAATAAATTAAAGAAATAAAAAAAATACACTCAAGTAAGCCATGTGAAGAGATGATGTAAATAAAATAGAAACAACTAGCATAAGCATGTCATACTAGTCCATCATACATGTGTTAGCAAAATGTCATGTACGATATCATATCAAGTACACTGTGTAAGATAGCAACAAGAGTATAGGCATGTGTAAATGTTAGTATATAAGCTTAATATAATAATGAAAATAATCATAAAAATAAGAGAACATGTGTCAATTGTGATCATATAGAAGAAATATGGACTTAAAATAGTGTGTCACGTGAGAAGAGGAAAGGTCCAACATCTACATAGTCATGTATCATGGATCTCATTTATGTGTGTATCACACTCAAGTACTTGTGAAACATGTGTGTATACAAATAATATGATATCTTCTAACATAAAGTAAACAATTTATGTACAATATAGTAAACATGTGTATGCTGAATATTTTTTTATATTTTTTATTTTATTTAAATGTTTTTGTCTTTTCTTATTTTTTTTAATATATTTTTGATTTTTTTATATGTTTGAAAAGAGTGTTAGCTGATGGTCCCATTTAAGGGATGCTCATAGGGTGCTCTATACTTTGAATATGGTATAGTAAATTGGTCATGCTACCAACGATCATGTATGTGTGTCAAATTTAGAAATAGAGAATCTATAAACTTTGTGTATAATCATAGGACTCTGTGATCATGAGGTAGTAGTACAAGGTGTAGTGGTTCATGAAACCCATTGTTTAATGCTCTGTGATTTATTTGGTGTAATATTACATCTTTTTACTTATTTTAAAACATGGTGTTTTGATGTCAATAACTAGCTAGGTCGTGGAAGGGTAAACGAGGATCTCAAAGAGTCCATTGTATATCTCTAATGTGATGGCCTCTCAAAGATTAGTCACCTAGGAAATGAGATTTCATGTTGCTTACCCTTTCACCCATGATTAATCTTTGTAGGTTATATAAAATTAGTTGTTGTGGAATAAATTTTGCATGTTGCAAAGGATATTCATATTGAATCCTAGACAATGTAATTATTATGTTGGCATGAATATACTTAAGACACCTATTCACTATGGAAGGTACCATATAGAGATTATAAATCCAGAGTCATCCCAATAATATATCAAATACTCTTGTATGTGGTATAACTAATATTTTTGTGGTCACATGTGTTGGACAAACATGTAAATGTAAATCAATCTCACTAAAATTTTGTGTCTTTCTATTAAATGATTTGGCCATTTTAGTCAAAGAAAATAAATCATTCTCTATGTATCCCAAATGTGTGAGTTGTTGGAGAATGATTTGACCATTTTAGTCAAAGGGAATAGATTATCATATGTGAATCTTAAATGTGTGAGTTGTTGGAGAATTAATTTTATTTGTGTCCTTATTTATGTGTTTAGGTTTATCTTAAGTTTAGTTTATATGTGCATTTATTATAATTTTATAAATGTATTTTATCTCATATTTATGAGGTGGCTCTCACCTCTCTTTTTTATTTGTATGTTTTGGGAGTTACTTTCACAATTAACTCCTCTTCCATATGTCACACACATGCTCTTCACTTGGCATACATGTTGAAGCTTATACATGTAACTCTTCATTCCTTTTAATTTTATTTATTTAACTCTTTTCTCTCATTTTTCATGTTGTACAATTTTGATCTTGATCTTGCTCTTGCTCTTACATCATTATGATGTTCTTTTGACTTAGGACCATTTTCTCTCTGTCTCTTTCTTAGCTTATTATTTCTATTTAATTGGAGATTCATAGTTGCAAGACTTCTAATAGATCATGTGGTTTTTCGACATTTGACAGTTTTCTCACTTGTTAAATCTCTCGCCTCAACTTTATAGTTTGTTTTCACTTCAAAACAATATTATTCCTTAAAAAATTTCATTGTTTATTCAACAATTTTAATTCAATCTTTGACATTATTATTTCACGATATCAAAATGTTAATTATTTTAATGTTTTTAGTAAGTATTGTTCAAAGTTTCTTAAATAAATTTTATATATTTTTTTGTCTCTAATTTTTACCCTCCTTTAACCTCATTTAAAAAAAATTAAGTTTCTCCCTTTTAAATTTTATTTAAAGGCTTTTTTTTTTAAGCATAAACAATTCTATTATAAGTATTTCTTGTTTTGTTAAGCATTAGCATTCCATACTTTCATTCTTTGGTATGTCATGAATTTTCTTACCTTTTCATTACCTTTGTTAAGCAATATCAGCAGACTCATAGGGCTTTTCGGCGGTGAAACTCAAGATTGTCATGATAAATACGTACCCTCTCGAAGTTGTTCGAACCTAGTTCTCTGTTGGAGCAGGTCAGAGAGGGAAAAAGACAGGCAGCTTTGTGGGACTCAGGGGTCCCTCTCACACCTAATAATATTATTATTACTAGAAATTGGAGGAAACTGTGAAATCTAGGCTCTCTCTCGGTGGGTCTTGCTGGTCGATGGCTGGGGAACAGGTAAGTCCCACAACACTTGGTTTTCCCAAACCCTTTGCAGTAGTTGTCTTTTATTTTTTTTATCCTCTCTCATTGGGTATCTTAAAACAAAGAAAACCATGGTAAACAAAAGGAAACAGTTAAAAGACAACCTCCAGTTGGTCACACAGGGTTATATGGCAGAAAAAACATGGTTTTCACTAGGGGTCAAAAATTTGCAAACTCTTGGACCATTGAAGCTTTCCACATTTCTTACAGGGGATCCAAGTGGCCCCCAAGTGTAGTTAACGAGGTTTGTGGTTAGGGTACTTTATTAAGAAGGGTTAAACACTCATTGGAACCAAACTCTGCAGTTAACAAACAAACCTATTGATCTAAGCACTCATGGTCAGAGTATAAAGGAGACATGAGACCCTTTCTCATTATTACACCCTCATGATAACAT
This sequence comes from Torreya grandis, assembly GCA_037957365.1. Lineage (NCBI taxonomy): Eukaryota > Viridiplantae > Streptophyta > Pinopsida > Cupressales > Taxaceae > Torreya > Torreya grandis. The sequence continues at coordinate 3,213,353 of JARHVA010001316.1, read as the reverse complement.
TATCAAAATGGAGGGAAAGTTAATATTTGTGAATTCAAATCAATACAAGGGGATAATAAGATGTAGACAAATATGTAAATAGTGGCAAAAACATAGTAAAATGCTTATTAAGATTTTACCCAAGATAGATGGAAACGCTGCAAACACCGTGATCAAAGTGAATCACCCAGAAGGAGAACCTATAGGACTAGATGAAGATAGTCGGAAAGAGAGTGAGAATCATCTGCGTCACAAAGAACTTGAGGCAGACCGGGATAAAACAACAACTATTCTAATAAGCAAAGACAGAGGGGAAGATGGATCACAAGACCATGCAAGACCATACAACCCTACGACTACACCACTGATGTGGTCATTAGAACTGTACGTTAATGAGCTTATGAACTTGAAACAATGGCTGGAGAAGATAGAAGAGAAAGGGTGACATGAAAGCACTAAAATTTAAAAAAAATTGGAAACCAACTCGAACCTTGAAAGAGAAAACAAGTTTCTCAAAGTGCAAGTTTTAACCCTGCAAAGCAACATGATAAGGGGTCAGCAAGAGCTGGTCTATCTAAAAATGGAGTTATAGAAAACAAAATCAACAAAAGATATACAAGAAACAGTGATAAAAAGTGACATTTCACAGCTAGAAAAGATCCAAACAGCTCTGGCAAGCATGGAACTAAGGGAAAATAAGCTAAGAGATCAATTAGAAGAAGCAAAATCCTGGGCCCAGGTTGTTAGAGAACCAATTCATGAGAAAAAAAAATCATCGAGAAACAAATCAAGAGACACATAAAAGAAGAAAAAGACAAACAGGACAAGGAGGTTACTAATATCATCAAAGGTTTGAGGGATTTTGGCGAGAAAGAAAGAACTGACATCTTAGCAAGAGACTTTCTTAAAGAAGAATTGAAATGGACGGGTGTTATCAAGCAGGCAAATAGGATTGGAAAGAAAATAAAAGAAGGAAGGAATAGGCACATAAGAGTCATCTTGAGAAACATAGAGGATAAGAGCACAATCCTAAAAAATAGGGGGCTACTCAGAGGCACTCACATTTTCCTTGATGAGGACTTAACATTTTCACAACAAGAAGAACAAAGAAAGGAGTGGGAAAAAGTGAAAAAAGAAAGGGAGGATGGAAAATGGGCATGGCTGAAAAATGGAAAAGCTCAAACCAGTGAGCATTCTTTCCACAAAAAATAGGAATTCGAGGCCCCATGAAAATATCTGTACATGATAAGTTGGAATTGCATACCCTTGGAGAAGAGGACCGGGGTTGGGGCCCATAGCAGAAGGGAAAGACATTATTATTTTAACCGAAACACATGAGCATGATGGATGCAAAGTCCTAGACTTTATAGGGTACAAAAAAATCTCAGTATGGAACGAAGGAATGGAGATAGGTAAGGGTCATGGGGGGTCACCGTGTTAATAAAAGAAGTGTGGGCTGAAACAGTGAAAATAGAGAAAGAGGATCCCAATAAACAATACATTTGGCTGAAAATAACAGATAATAAGGACATAATCAGGTTGGCTGCTTGTTACTTTGCTCCGAAAGGGTCAACATTCTACAAAAAGAGAAACTTGGATAGGGAAGACCCGTATACGGCTCTAGAGAAAGATATCTCTATTTTTAGCACATCAGGGGAAATTGTTTTAATAGGAGACTTCAATGCTAGAACCACCAACAATCAATCTCTTCAAATGGGAGGAGGAGATAGAGGGGATAGCAATCCCTTATGGTTAGAAGAGGGTAGGGACCAACTTTGGGAAAGAATGTCACAAGATGGGAAAGGCAGTGTGACACACTTCGGTGCCAAACTTTTGGGACTTTGTAGTTTGTATTACTCTTAGGCATTTGATTGAAAAAGCTTAGAACACCCAAGATGGGGAAGCTTACTGTTGTTTTGTGGATTTTAAAAAATATTTTGACATAGTTCCCAGAGACAAACTCTGGAAAAGGATGGAAGAATTGGGGGTCCTTGATGAGTTTAGAGTAGTTGTTCACAAACTTTATGAGCATATTAGAGCAAAAATCAGAACTAGAGAAGGCATGTGATCCGGGCAACAATTTAGATGACAATTCGGGTGATGGGTCCACCCCAATTGATGACGAACCTTTCGAGAGCCATAACTTTTGCACCGTAGCTCCAATTGACTCGCCATTTGAATCGTTGGAAAGATAATAAAGAGGGGAACGTCATGAGATGGCATTGAGATCTGCTTGATGAAGTTTGACCCCCTAAATCCCAATGAAAGTGTCCCAAATTTTAATTTTAGTAGTGCAGTCTAAAAATAGTAAGTTTCTAAAAATAGTAATTCCTCAAATTTTGTATTATTGTAAATCATGGAAGTCGAACCAATTCATCTCCCTCGAGATTGGTGACCTTCCACATCCTCCCCACACCTTCAAAACATGTATAAATGAAGATGTAACCCGAAATAGAAATCAAACATCTCTTCTCAGAGATAAGCATATGTTTGGGTCTGCAAATTTGATCAATAAAATATCTCTTCTCAGAGATAGCATTATTTGAATTGTTTTGATCTTGTTTCTTGAATTATCTTTCAACCAAAGCTTTCAAGTTTTGGATCAGCATGTATGAATGCTTTGGCAGCAACATCGGGGTCAAGTAGGGGTGCCCACTCTCCCCCACTTTGTTTGGTCTTTACATTGACAAACTTGAGGAATGGATAAATAAAACCGAAGGGGGTGGCATCCAGTTGGCCAGTTTTGTAGTAAAGCTACTTTTATATGCAGATGATCTTATTATTATAGCAACAACTGCCCATGGTTTGAGGGATCATTTGAAGGCTTTAGAGCTATTTTGCCAAGATGTCAGGATGCAAGTGAACATTAGCAAGACTAAAGTCATGATCTTCTCTCTAAAAAGGAAACAACATCAAACTAATTTTATGTTCGAAGGTAGCTCGTTGGAAGTCGTCGAAGAATACAAGTATCTTGGCATTGTTTTTCATAATAGGCTAAGTTGGAAAACTTGCAGGGCAAAAAGGATTCAAGGAGGTTGGAGAGCTTCTTACCTTCTCCAGAACAGGTGTAGGAAAGCAAAACTTTGGGACTGGAAAACCAAGAAAACCCTTTTTGGTTTGTTGGTCACACCAGTTGTCCTCTACAGTTGTGAGGTTTGGGGAAGCAACATGTCAAATCACAGATGGAGACAGTTGAAAAGAATTCAAAAACATCTTATCACCAGTAGTCTTAAAGTTAAAGCAATTGTTCCATATGAGATCCTCTTGGTGGAGGTCGGTACTTTCCCAATGGAAGCTGCGGCGATTTCACGGTTACTAAGCTACCTAAAAAAGGTTAAAAACATGGGGAATCACCGGTGGCCCAAAATGGTGGTGAAAGAGGTGTTAGATCGGAGGAAGAAGATGTGGATGAAGCAAAACATCAAGTGGTTGGGAAAATGGGACATTAAGTTACATGAGTGCCCTAACACCAAAGAGGAAATAAAAAAGTTTGTGTTATAAAAATTCAGGACTGCCGTGTGGATAAATTAGATTGGGCATAAAAAAATGCATTATATTAAAGAGTTCAATCCCACTTGGGAACACGGGGATAAAGCATACCTAAGTGTCGATCTTAAAGGTAAAGCTAGGCTCCTAGTGGCACAATTGAGGACCGGTTCACACCATCTTAGGTGTGAAACTGGTAGATGGACGGTTCCCAAGGAAAGATGGGAAGAAGATAAGACTTGCATTTTCCGCAGTGATAGAGCGGTTGAAACTGAACGACACTTCATTAGGGAGTGCGATGCGTACAAGGATATCCGTATGCAACAGGATAACAACATGAATGTGGGCAGTTTTAGTGAGTTATTTGAGGAAGAGAGGCTACACAACACGGCCCGGCTGTTGGTAAAGATTCATAAGAGGCAGGATGACATCGAAAGGAATCTGAAGAACTCCTAATGGTCTTGACACTTGGTCCCATAGACTGTTTGGTCTCGTGGACTTTATTAAAACTCATTCATTCATTCATTCATTCATTCTATAATATTTTAAGAGGTTCTTATCACTGTGCCCAGTCGAACTATGGTGATGTTTTTTTTTTAATTTAATTTTTGTCTTGACTCTCCATGTCACTCGATAAGTTTCTGTTTTATTCTCTTAAAATAATATTTTTTTAATTATAATGCAGTCAATTCAAACCATTTTCTAATATATATATATATATATATATATATATATATATATATATATATATATATATATATATCACTTTTTTTTCAAAATGATAAAATCTTTTTTTTTAATTAATTCTCTTACAGGATTCTAATTTTGGATTTGTGCTCAATACACAATTAAATTCCTAAGTTTTATTCTCTCTTAAAGGGATTTATTATTGGTTGTTTCTTCATACAAATAACAAACCAAAAAAATGATTTTAAAAAAAAAATTAAATTAAATTTTGGTGTTCCAAAACATGGAAAGTTTAAATTTTGAAAGGAATACGTGGCAGTATATACATGAACTTTCTTTTGTTTTTAAAAATATTCAAACTCATAAAAGATAAATTACCTTTCATATTTCTTATTAAAAAAAGAAGAAGCTTTTAAATCCATGGACGAGTTTTTAAAAATAAAGCTTTTTAAAGTTTTAATAGCCTTTATGACACTTAATATAAATTATGAATCATGTGGATGATATTTTGTTATATTAATGTATTTTTAAAACATTATTAAGTAATTTTTAGTCTTTTTTTTATATATTAAAATAATTTTTTTGGGGTTTAAAATAAATTAGTGTTTTGATGTAGATTTATATTTACAATTTAATTGTTTTATTTATTTTTCAGTATTATTTATTTTTTAGCGTAGATTTTGTGTCTATGACATTCAAGATCGTTATTTTTTAAGTATTTAAAAATATTTTGTATCAAATCGATTTGAAAAATGAAGAAATTAGTGCTCTCAAATATATAAATAAATGTCGAAATGATACACTTTATAATTTGTATAAGTTGGTTATTGAACTTCAAAATATTTTTCAAAATCATATGATAAACATATAATCTTCCTTCGATACTTTAAATAAAACGTTTGTGTATTTTTCACATGACACTAGTTCTCATAATGATGAATTTTTTTGTGCTTATAAATGCCCTAAAACTTTTTTGAACACTTCTACCAACTCTGGCTTAAAAATTATGTATAATATGGACTATTCGAGTAGTGCACTTAGTAAGTGCCAAGATAACATTCTTGAACCTATATTGTTTAAATCTAAGGCAAATTATAAACGTCTCGATTTTGATGAATCAACTTCTTCTCATATAAATTTGACATCTTATTGTTCTCCGAATTAAAAGATTTATATGTAATTTTTTAAATTATAACATTTAGAATACTCATATTTTGGTTAAAAATGATACACCTTGTGTGCATTGTAGACAACATAGGTTTCATATCTCTAAATATTAGAAATTACATGCATGAAAATTTTATGGTAAATTCACTCATGACACTATACATTATTGAAAAATAACTATATCTTCTAAGGTTAAATTGTTTAGATTCTTAAAAATGATAATTTTTTTAGAGACTTTAATATTTTCGTGTGATAATTATTATAATACTTCACACATAATATATTTTACAAATGATATCTTTTTTGTTTCTATTTTGATTAACTAAATCTTTTTTTATTGCATTCCTTATTTTTTGTTGCAAATAAAATATGTTTTGATTATGTTGACTAACTTTTTTTAATGCAAGATTTTACACTTTTATGGAAGTTGTCTTTAACTTAAATTTGTCTAATTATACATCTCTTTTTATTACACTATGTACGTAGATTGTGTTTTTTGGCACATTGGTTAATTTAAAAGATTGTTAACATGTTTGTTTTGCAAGGTTTTGTGGATCAATACTCTTTATTGGTATTTGTTCCATTGTGGATCAACCACATTGTTCAAAGATGATTCTTGGATATTCATGGTAATCACACTTTTGTCATTGTAGTTTTTTACGACACTTTTCTTTTTTTCTTTTCTCAAACTATTGTAATTTTTCTTGAAGAAAGTTTCTATTAAGAGAGAATATTATGTAATTTCAACTCCTTTCTTTGATTGTAAAATGATTTCTCTACTTCTATAATTCCAAATTAAGTTTAAGGGGGAGTGTTGGAGAATTAATCTTATTTGGGTCTTTATTTATATTTTTAAGTTTATCTTAAGTCTAGTTTATGTGTGTATTTATTATAATTATAAATCTCAGATTTATGAGGTGGTTTTTACATCTCTTATTTAATTGTAAGTTTTAAGAGTTAATTTCACAAAAAACTCCTCTACCACATATTATACACATTCTTCTCACTTGTAAGAGGATTATGAATACTTAACATATATGTTGAAACTTGTACGCATAACTCTTTATTCCTTATAGTTCTATTTATTGAGTCATTCTCTCTCATTTTTCATGTTGTATAATCTTGATCTTATTTTTACATTCATGTGATGCTCTTTTAGTTTAAGACCAATATGTTTCTCTTAGCTTCTTCTCGTTATTTACTTGGAGAATCATTATTACAAGGCTTCTAATATATTGTGGAGTTTTTTTTTTTTAACGGTTTCTCTACTTGTCAAATCTCCCGCCTCAACTTTGTGATTTTTTCATTTCAAGATAGCATTGTTCTTTAAAAATTTTTAGTGCTTATTCAACATTTTTAATTTGATCTTTGATAATATTCTTTTAGAATATTATCATAGTACATATATTCTCACTAGAATCATTATCAACCATAACATTATGCATAGGTTGATGATTAATATGTGCCCTGATAAATAAGGAATGAAAATCTCAGTCATCATCCAAAATCTCATTGTCCTCAAACAAAATATAATACCTCTGAACCATTTGACATATTTCATGTATAATATACCAATAATCTCAACTAATTGATACCTATAATGTGGTGGAGTATGTGCATGATATACTATTTACACTTCTGATATTTCCTTAAAATGGCCTTGTAATGAATTGTTAAATATATTTTGACCCTAACATTAACCTTAACCCTAACCTACAACATTTATATAATGCTACAACATAATATTACACACACACGAGCAAATCAACTTTTATATATAAATATATAATTAGTAAGGCTACAATTTTTATACATATCAAGTTGTAGCCACATATATATATAACATGTTACAACTACTCTCTCTCTATATATGTGTGAGAGAGAGAGATTATGACTTGATTGATGTATATATATCAAATTGTAGTTATATATATATATCTTAAGTTGTAGCTTTATTTATATATATGCCTACAATAGCGTAATATATATAATTGATTTGTAGTCCCACATAACTACAACTTGATTGATGTGGAGGTATATGTGTACAAGTTATCGTCATAAATATAAATATAACCACAATTTGATTATATTTAATTTTGCTTGCCGACATTAAGTCTAACCCTGTCACTTAACTAACATTATCCCTTAATCAATTAATCCCATGAAAACTCTATTTTCCCCAATTTTATAATCCCTCAAAATCCTAACCTACCCCACAACCCCAGTTTCCATATAATCCTCAATTTTTAATTCTTTGAAAAGTCTAACTGGCCCCACAACCCACTTTCTATCTGAAAATCTTAACTTTATAATTTATTCCTCATATATTTCCCTCCCAAAGGAAGCTCTAGAGGTTTCCCATCTCTATTCCCCTCTTTAAATTCAAAATTTGAGATGCAAAATCTCCCTCTCAAACCCCTTCTAGCCTCTTCCAAACACCTCTTTAAAGAAGAGGAATGCCCCAAGCCAAGAAAACAAGAAGAAAGAGAAGGAAAAATCCCGTGTTTATGCTGTCCATAGTGCTCTAGCCTACATAATCCATATTGCCCTCCTTACCCTAGCATTCATAGCCATCTCATGTCTATCATCTTCATCCCTTGAGCTATTAGTCTTTGAGTCATTGAGCAAGCAATCCAAACATCCAAACTCGAGTTGCATTACATAATCTGCTGGAACATCTTAGAGGGAAGCCGAAGGAGAAGCAAAAGGATGGTAAGATTGTTCTGATTTCTGATTGCTCCCTCTCAAATTCTCTTTTATTAAAGGTCTTTGTAGAGATGTCGGGTAGATTTAAGGTTGTTTGCTTTAAATCTATTTATCTCAAATTCTTACATTGATTCAATATATAACCCTTACTTTTATATCTATACAACTTATATATATTTGATTTGTAGCCCCATATATATATATATATATATATATATATATATATATGGTTACAACTTAAAATATATAAATACATTGTAACCATACTTTTTTACAACTTAATATACATGTAGTCATATATCTATATATATATATATATATATATATATATATATATATATATATATATATATGATTTGTTGTCTCATATATACATATAGTTACGACTTGAGATATATAGATAAGTTGTAGCCATACCGTTTTACAACTTAATATATATGTAATCATATATTTTTTATATATGATTACATATATATTAAGTTGTAAAAGGGTATGGCTACAACTTATCTATATATCTCAAGTTGTAACCATATATATATATGGGGCTACAAATCATATATATATATATATATATATATATATATATATATATATATATATATATATATATACAACTTAATATATATATCTCAAATTATATAATATGACTACAACTTGATTGATGTGTGTGTGTCTATATGTGTTAATTAACTAAACCAAATTGTAGTCATATTATATAAATATGACTACAACTTGATATATATATATATATATATATATACAACTTGATTGATGTGTGTCTATATGTGTCAATCAACTAAATCATATGGCTCGGTTAAGATAGTTATTGTGACTTATTTATGAGTTAAAATTTAACTAAGATAACTATCACGAAATCCATCTAATTAATATAATTGATTCTAAAAATCTTCTAATTTTGTGGACTATAAATATGACTACAACTTTATATATACACACACATCAATCAAGTTGTAGTCATATATATATATATATATATATATATATGACTACAACTTGATTGATGTGTGTGTCTATATATGTCAATCAACTAAATCATATGGCTCGGTTAAGATAGTTATTGTGACTTATTTATGAGTTAAAATTTAACTAAGATAACTATCACGAAATCCATCTAATTAATGTAATTGATTCTAAAAGTCTTCTAATTTTGTGGACTATAAATATGACTACAACTTGATTGATGTGTGTGTGTCTATATGTGTTAATTAATTAAACCAAGTTGTAGTCATATTATATAAATATGATTACAACTTGATACGCACGCGTGCACACACACATATATATACACATACATACATACATACATACATACATATATACATGCATACATATACACACACACAGAGATATATATATATATATGACTACAACTTGATTGATGTGTGTGTTTATATGTGTCAATCAACTAAATCATATGGCTCGGTTAAGATAATTATTGTGACTTATTTATGATTTAAAATTTAACTAAGATAACTATCACAAAATCCATCTAATTATTGTAATTGATTCTAAAAGTCTTCTAATATTGTGGACTATAAATATGACTACAACATGATTGATGTGTGTGTGTCTATATGTATTAATTAATTAAACCAAGTTGTAGTCATATTATATAAATATAGCTACAACTTTATATATATATATATATATATATATATATATATATATATATATATGACTACAACTTGATTGATGTGTGTGTCTATATGTGTCAATCAACTAAATCATATGGCTCGATTAAGATAGTTATTGTGACTTATTTATGAGTTAAAATTTAACTAAGATAACTATCACGAAATCCATCTAATTAATGTAATTGATTCTAAAAGTCTTCTAATTTTGTGGACTATAAATATGACTACAACTTGATTGATGTGTGTGTGTCTATATGTGTTAATTAATTAAACCAAGTTGTAGTCATATTATATAAATATGACTACAACTTTATATATATATATATATATATATATATATATATATATATATATATATATATATATATATATATATAACTACAACTTGATTGATGTGTATGTCTATATGTGTCAATCAACTAAATTATATGGCTCGGTTAAGATAATTATTGTGACTTATTTATGAGTTAAAATTTAACTAAGATAACTATCTCGAAATCCATCTAATTAATGTAATTGATTCTAAAAGTCTTCTAATTTTGTGGACTATAAATATGACTACAACTTTATATATATATATATGACTACAACTTGATTGATGTGTGTGTCTATATGTGTCAGTCAACTAAATCATATGGCTCGTTTAAGATAGTTATTGTGACTTATTTATGAGTTAAAATTTAACTAAGATAACTATCACGAAATCCATCTAATTAATGTAATTGATTCTAAAAGTCTTCTAATTTTGTGGACTACAACTTGATTAATGTGTGTGTGTCTATATGTGTTAATTAATTAAACCAAGTTGTAGTCATATTATATAAATATGACTACAACTTGATTGATGTGTGTGTCTATATGTGTCAATCAACTAAATCATATGGCTCGATTAAAATAATTATTGTGACTTATTTATGAGTTAAAATTTAACTAAGATAACTATCACGAAATCCATCTATTTAATATAATTGATTCTAAAAGTCTTCTAATTTTGTGGACTATAAATATGACTACAACTTGATATATATATATATATATATACAACTTGATTGATGTGTGTGTCTATATGTGTCAATCAACTAAATCATATGGCTCGTTTAAGATAGTTATTGTGACTTATTTATGAGTTAAAATTTAACTAAGATAACTATCACGAAATCCATCTAATTAATGTAATTGATTCTAAAAGTCTTCTAATTTTGTGGACTATAAATATGACTACAACTTGATTGATGTGTGTGTGTCTATATGTGTTAATTAATTAAACCAAGTTGTAGTCATATTATATAAATATGACTACAACTTGATATATATATATATATATATATATATATATATATATATATATATATATATATATATATATATATATATAACTACAACTTGATTGATGTGTATGTCTATATGTGTCAATCAACTAAATTATATGGCTCGGTTAAGATAATTATAGTGACTTATTTATGAGTTAAAATTTAACTAAGATAACTATCCCGAAATCCATCTAATTAATGTAATTGATTCTAAAAGTCTTCTAATTTTGTGGACTATAAATATGACTACAACTTTATATATATATGACTACAACTTGATTGATGTGTGTGTCTATATGTGTCAGTCAACTAAATCATATGGCTCGTTTAAGATAGTTATTGTGACTTATTTATGAGTTAAAATTTAACTAAGATAACTATCACGAAATCCATCTAATTAATGTAATTGATTCTAAAAGTCTTCTAATTTTGTGGACTACAACTTGATTAATGTGTGTGTGTCTATATGTGTTAATTAATTAAACCAAGTTGTAGTCATATTATATAAATATGACTACAACTTGATTGATGTGTGTGTCTATATGTGTCAATCAACTAAATCATATGGCTCGATTAAAATAATTATTGTGACTTATTTATGAGTTAAAATTTAACTAAGATAACTATCACGAAATCCATCTATTTAATATAATTGATTCTAAAAGTCTTCTAATTTTGTGGACTATAAATATGACTACAACTTGATATATATATATATATATATATATATATATATATATACAACTTGATTGATGTGTGTGTCTATATGTGTCAATCAACTAAATCATATGGCTCGTTTAAGATAGTTATTGTGACTTATTTATGAGTTAAAATTTAACTAAGATAACTATCACGAAATCCATCTAATTAATGTAATTGATTCTAAAAATCTTCTAATTTTGTGGACTATAAAATTTTGAAAACTATCATGTAATCCATCTGACTAACGTAATTATTTCTAAAAATCTTCTAATTTTGTGGACTATAGAATGTTGATTTCTTTAATTTAGATTTAATTAGTTCAATAAATTTGCAATTCAATAGAAAATATTTAATAGCATGGTTATGCCACACGATATACTTGTTGCAAATGACCCTTATTATGTTGGAAGGCATTTTACAATGGCATCGAGGAGGTGGTGTTGGGTTGTAATGTAGTGATTGCGTTCATTTTTAAATCCAACCTTAAATTTGACATTAATTTGATTGTCACTAAGAAGTTTTTCGATTTAAAAAAAATGATATTATTATACCATATTAACTTTTATTTAAAATATAATTTTATTAATGAATACTATTACAAGTTATACTTGACTGATAGTATCATCTTATATTAACTTTTATTAAGATTATATTTTTATATACGAACCTTATTACAAGTTAAGAACTTAAAGCACATATTTTTTAATTTTAACCCATATATATATAAATTTTCTTTTCTTTGGTACCTTGAGGTTATAAACTTACAAGGTTCTACTATTATTATTATCCATAAGATTAAATTTTATTCTCAGTTGTTTCTTATAATGCCAAGTTCAACCAAAAAATTTGTTTTTCAGTTCATGCAATAAAATTGGTTATTTTAATTTCTACTTCCATATAAGACTCATTGCAAAGTGTATTTTGATTGGTATTGGAGTGAGTCTCTCCAAATCTATTAAATGGTATTTATAAAACTAAGTTTATTTCTATACTGAATGAATGAATGAAGGATTTTAATAATGTCAATGAGACTGCAACAGCCTATGGGACCCATCAGTCATGCACATCCCCTTCAAAATAGGACCTCAGCCACAAAACGTTCCCTAAGTTACCTGAACTTCCTTCTTGAGATCTTCCCTTCTGCTGTGAAGTTTGATCACGAGGTTCACCGTATTACCCAACCTTGTCGCTTCAAACAGGGTGTCCAGGTGGGCGATTTTCAAAGTTTCACCATAACTGTAGCGGATGTCTTTGTATGCTTCGCACTCCAAGAGGAAGTGTCATGCCGTCTCCACCACGCCTTTGTTGCAAAAGAGGCATATTCTCTCCTCCCAATCCTCTTTAGGAGTTAGCCATCTACCTGTTTCACACCTACGATGATGAGAGCTCATCTTAAGTTGTGCAATCAATATTTTCACTTTCCACTTAATGTCTGCTCCTATATAGGCTTTTTCTTCAAAATCCCTTGTGGGGTTGAATTCTTTGAGGTAGTATTCCTTTTTACGGCCCCTTTGTTTTGTCCACATGATGCACTTGAATTTTCTTGTCACATATTTTTTTATTTCTTCATTAGTATTTGGGCACTCTTGTATGTTAATATCCCACCTCTTTACCCATTTGTCATTTTGCTTCCTCTAGGTGTTCTTTCTTCTAGTTAGCTCTTCCTCCATAATTAGTCTAGGCCACATGTGCTTCTTCATGTTTTGAATCTTCTTGAGGTAGCTTAGTAACCGTATCATCACCGATGCCTCTAGAGGGAAGGACCTCGTTTCAGCAAGTAGGATCTCATACGACACCGAATTCTTGACTTTGAGACTGCTTATGATGAAGTGTTTCTGGATTCTCTCTATCTGTTTCCATTTCTAATCTGACATACTGCTGCCCCAAATTTCACACCCATAGAGAATCACCGGGATAACCAACAAACCAAAGAGTGTTCTCTTGGTCTTCCAATCCCATAACTCCGCAATCATGCACCTATTTTGAAAAGAGTGCAACGCTTTCCATCCTCCTTGAATTCTTTTTGCTCTACACGTTTCCCAACTGAACTTGTGGTGAAAATCAAGCCCGAGGTACTTGTACTCCTCGACTATCTCTAACGGACTGCCTTCAAACATAAAGATACTTGTACTACAATAACTATTATTTTGATAGATTAATGATTGCGGTGTTATTTTTTCTTAGATAAATCTATCATTTGGATTTGAGAAAATAAACAATATTTTATAGATATGTGAATCTATCATAGAACAATATTTTTTACAAATTTAATTATTTATCACTGAAATAAAACAAAAACAATACTTAAATGTGTAAACAAGATTTGATTGTCGAATAAATTATAAATTTATGTAAATTAGAATCAAAATATTTTATGGAGGTCAAACCAAAAAAATCATTCTGAACACGTTTATGCCGAATACATAATAATTACAAATTGAAAAAGTTTCAGTGGATACATCTAGAGCGTTCCTTCCGGATTTACGTGGAAACCCTAATCAACACGCATGAACCTGTCGTGTTTGTATCCCAATCAAATGCATCAAATCATTCGCCCGAAAATCCTGTATATACGAAATCTAACCTTTAATTTAATTGGACAAATAAATGACGTGCGACAAATCAGAGCACACTCGATGTCTGCAACCCGAAAGATTCCAGTGGGTATGAGCTGGATATGAGCTGGCCTACCCCACAATCTAACGTGGTTGTTCTCACTCGCTTTCAGAAAAAAAATCTTTCGAAGAAAAGGAGATCCAATCAAAACGTGAACAGTGCAAAAGATGCAATTGGCGGAGGCATAATTTGTTATTTAACACGGCTTCCAACAAATTGCATCACAGCAAAGATAAAGATTATATGAATGACAAAGGTCACACGTTATTGGAGGTATATACAGTGGAAGAATATAAAAGGGTGAGGGGGCATTCGATGTATATACAGTAAAGGTTTTGACGGAACATTTTAGGTATATACAGTAACGGTTTTGTGGGGACATTTTTAATGTGATGCAGTATTCACCCTGGTAGCCCCTCGGAATGGCGCGCACAATTTGCTTGACATGTTCATGGAGCCGTTTCAGAGCCTCCTCTAACAGAGCCATGTATATACTCTGTTTTTATTCTTTCTAGGTTTTAATATTTTGCATCTGGTAATAAGCTGACAATTCGTTCTCTGTGTCTTTGTTGAAGGTGTTTTGGCGGCCTTATTGGACTTGGCGGCGTTCGCTTCAATTTTAAAACCAGTATGTGAGTATTTACATATTTTCAAATTCGATAGATCCTGAAAGACTGTTTATTTTTAATTTTAAGCTTGGTTTTTTTGCAGTGTAATAATGAATAATATTTGTGTACAAATGTTTTTGTCCTTTGTTTGGAATAGCACTATTAGATCTTCTTCTGGCAAATAAGGATTAAAATCAGTTCTAGTTATTTGTTAATTGTTTTTGCATCCTACTTTTAGATCCATTTTCAGGGGAATAAAGAGTAAAGTCAATACTTATTATTTATGTTTTTATTCTATGATTGGCATCCATCCTATTCATCTTCAGGGGAATGAAAAGTAAAGTCAATACGTATTATTTGTTAATCGTGTTTGGATCTTATATGCAATTATTGGTGCTCTAGAGGCAAACAACTTTTTTATCTCAAAGATCTTAAAAGATGGTGTTTCCATGTCCTACTTGCTAGAGAATCCTAGAATTTGGAATATTTTTTTTACATCTTTGTTCCTACTTATTTTCGTTGCAAATAGCTTTAGCATTTTTCCTTCCTTCAGGGCTTGCATTTCCTTTCTCCGGTGTCGTACTGTTTGGGTTTTTTTTGGGCGATCTATGGAACGTTTGTAATTTACAAGCTATTTATTGCAGTAGCATATCCATACCAAAATAAAGTTTCCTCGTGTTATGCTGGTCGATTCCAGGTTTAAACATCAATTACCTGGTGTTTCGATTTCTCTCGGTTTTTTTCTGTTAAAATAAAAAATCTATGGGACGTCCGGTGTCGTACTGTTTGGGTTTTTTTTGGGCGATCTATGGAACGTTTGTAATTTACAAGCTATTTATTGCAGTAGCATATCCCTACCATATTAAAGTCTTTACTCGTTATGCTGTTCAACGTTTTAGATATTAACTATCTGGCTTTTAAAGTCGAGGAATCCTGAGTTCTATTCAGAGAGGATAGAAAAATATTTTTACAGTTATGAATTAAAATAGTACAGATAACTTAAATCCGATTACTCCATCACATTCTTCAATAATTTTTTATCGACTGATGATAGATGGCTTCAGTCTAGTTGTATCACTTTGTCAAGTTTGAAAAAATCCTTTATTCTATCACATTCTTTATAAATTTCTTCCTGACTGGTGACAGATGGCCTCAGTCTAGCTGTATCACTGTGTCAAGTTCCAAAAAAATCCTTGTGAAGATGAAAAAAGAAAAAAAAAGGGCTTCAAACTCTATTATATACCCAAGATATTGTTATTTTTCAATCCCCTTCTCCAAGTAAGAAGAAAAACTGCCCTGTGATGGTTACCTGGATGTCAAATTTAAGGTCCATCAATTTTATTGACATCTCAGAAGATACACTTGCTCCTCTCAACCCTTGCATATCATTGTAGTTATGCTTCTTAACATAATTAATAATCTTTATATCTCATAAGATAAAAAATTACTATAACTACTTGATTTTTTTTAATATAGAAGCAAGGCAACTTCTATCAGAGATTTTATATGGAAGCAAGGCAGCTTCTATCGGAGATTCATCTATGTGATGATGGGTTTTCCCAAGTTGAAAAGCTTCCATACCTTGGCCTCGTAGACTTTTACTGTGCTTGACTCTCCTAAATATCTAATTTAAAGATGCTTGCAAAAAGGCAGAAAACTAAATCAAGAGTCATGAAGATACCAAAAAGAGAAACAAGCAGTGGGTGAAGGAATGATATGACATGAAGAGGACCTCAGAGAAAAACAAGGAGAGATGTAGACAACACAGATGGCAGGTGAAGAGAGGAAAGAGGAAGAGTAAATGGAATTTACAATAGAAACAGCCAAAAGAAACCTGAAACCCAGAGGCGAGGAAAAATGTTTTCCAGATCCAAGTAGATAAGGCAACTTTGGATCAAGTTCTAAAAATAAAACAGGCTGAAAACGAATTACAAGATGAAATTTTGAAAAAATGCCTGTGAATTTTGAAAGGTCCATCAAGAGAGCCAACTCAGGTTCCATATGCATTCAGAAATAAAGACAGATTCAAGAACACATTTTTAATCTGTGAGTAGCGAATTGTGGATTGCTGTACATAAAATTTAGTATGATATCTTTAAAATTTTGGGGAGTTTTAGGTATAAGTAGAATTGTTCTGATGAGATCAACCATCATTAGTCGCTGCCCTGACTTGCTCTTCCATGAATAGTTAAAATTGTATTTCTGATTTTGGACATTGATTAAGAGTAGTTCGCATGGAAATTATCTAACTATAAGCCATGAGGCAGAATGTGGTGGGGTTGTTTGTGCTATAGCACCTTTTGTCCCTTTTATTTTTGATAAGGGTGAAGACTCAATGTTTTGTTAGTTGTTACTGCTGGATAGCATTTTTCTGATCGGTAGTGGCTTCTGTGTGGTTTATGCCCCGAACAAGTCAGCTGGAAGAATGCAGCCAAAGCAGTTGATGTCACACTCTCGTGTGGCTAAATGCATCTTGGAGGGAGTTTTAAGTATGATTAAGTAACATGGAGATTGTGTGGGATGCAGATCTCTACCCCTAGCCTCGTAGAAATTTAGATTTGGAACAAGTGCTTAAGATCCCCAAGAGTATCATGTACAGCATGAGGCAAATTCAATTTGGTTGTTAGTGGCTGTTACACTTGGTCAAATGGACTATGAAGGGAGGTCATGTCACGTAACTCAAGTGAGGCTGGACATATTATGCCAACCTTTGGGCTACAACTTATCTATATGCAATAAGTCAGTTAATGTGGAAGACTTGGTGATGGATATATACCATCTACGCATTTCCACCTCAAAGCTTATGGAACGTGATCCAAGCTTTCTTATAGACTCAATGTCACTTTGTCAGAATTTGAGAAGTATCTCGTGTATGCGCCCATGCGGACACAAAGGTTCTCAATGATTGCTAGGAGAGCTAACACTCTTGCCCTTTTGCTTCCTACTTGGATAGAGTGAATGTGTTTTCTGAAGTCATCTATTATAGACATGAGAGGGGAGACTTATATTAGTCTCTTAACTGAATAGGAGAGGGCTATCCCTAGAAGATTATATCTACATTGTCAATAAAAAAGCGATTCCTGCAAGTACACTTTCCCACATCTCTTTATTATAAGCGCTAACCATTCAAGTGTGTTCTAGCATCTTCTCAATCTTAGAGAGGAACAAAGAGATCCATATTTTACTTGGATCTAAATTCAAGTACTTTGTGTTCCGATAAGGAACATATCATAGCTTCTAACATTTGGTAAGAGCTACAAGAAAGTTTGATGTAACTGTACTTGTTAAGTTTGGCTGTGTCTACAGTGCAAGAAGTGTGTGATTACTATATAGTCCTACGCCAAAGAAACCATCATTCGAGAATTTTATGGGTTCTCAACTATTGGTTCAGTTGAGGTGAGATGAACCCATGGCATCTTTGTCTAGGTTATATGAGTCGTATGGAGAAATTATGTAAATGACATGTTGATGGGATGAAGGGCAAATTGTCTCAACGGAGTTTTTTGTCTTTTAAGGTTGTTGACTTGGACGTAGTTCACTTTTGGTTTTCTATTCTATTTTTTGCCACTGAGTGGCTTGTATATTTCATTAATGCACAGGGGCAAACCTAGAAGGCGAGCTAGTGTTTTTGAAACTAAACTACTCTTAAGGTCCCTATCCTATACAGTTTGTTTTTTGTGGGTTTTATTTTTTTGTGATATTGGAGGATCTTCATGATGAGTGTTGTTGATTATCTTCTTTAACAAGCAATCTGGTTGTCGGTTCATTTTTTAGCATGATCAAGTCTTTCTAATTTTCTTTGTATTTGATGTGATCATGTCTAAGTTTCTTTGTATTTGGTGTGATTGCAGACTATGATACCGATAATGTCTCTCAACATTGGGGATTACGAGCCACTGGAATATTTGGATTGGTGGATTAGTGATTGTTATTAGATGATAATATTCACGATGGAAGGTGGGGCTATTTGTGTTAGAATGGATAATGGAAGTTTTAGGAAAGTACTAGCAGTTTTGGGCTTGATTTTTGCCCTCTTTGTTATGCTTCCGGAGATGTCACATGCACACGTTATCTTGATTGGCAACAACAAGTCCTTTACATTTAATGATCTGGAGGCAAACTTTGGTAAGACTCATTTCCTGATGGTCTATTTCAGGCATGCTAAGCAAAATGTAAATTTTCTAGATAATTTTCAAATTTGCAGTTTTCCAATTCATATCAAAGACTTGTGTACTCTTTCCTGGCTTGTATTTTGTTATTTCAGTCTAACATTCTATGCAAATTGCAATTTCTTTTTTCAAAATTTTCATTTTTATTGAAAACCTTTTGGTTAATCATTATCAACATATGATTCTGATGTACTCTGCATCAAGAATCCTTGTGGCTTCTATGTTCTTAGTTTGTATTTGTACCCTCTAATGTTGTCTGTTTAATTTTCCACTTTGGTTGTGTCCATTTATGGAGACAATGCTATCTCAGCAATGAAGAGCGACAATATTCACATGCAAATATTGCTGGATATGGACAGATAATTGAAATAATATTTGTATGCCATAATTTGCTTCTACTTTAGTCTATTGAACAATAACTTAGGATTTTTTCTATTAAGAGTTTAGGCTTTCTCCCTGCTGAAGTCTCTAGAGACATAGCTTGCAATTCATTCTTCCAATTGATGTAAGGGAATATGTTTCTTCGTATTTACTATTTTAGCTTTTCATATATAGTCCATTGCTTCAGTGGGCTTGTGCTTAACTGCTAGAGATGCTAATACTTTTATGTTTTGAATTATATTTTCAGGTCTCCCAACTAAAGGATCAGGACTCTGCGGGGTGCTTCAGGTAGCAGAACCATCTGATGCATGTTCTCCACTTCAAAACAAAGCGATGTCTGGAGAAGGTATATACTCACCAATTGCATTGATTCAAAGAGGTACATGCAGCTTTGAGAGGAAAGTTCGACATGCACAAAATGCAGGCTTTAAAGCAGCTATTGTCTACAACAATGAAGATAACAATGATCTGGTTACAAGTAAGTTTCATTACATGGGAGTCATGTTCTTTTGACATTGGTTGCGTATAAGTTTCATTACACGGGAGTTATGTTGTTTTGACATTGGTTGCTTGTTAAATTTTGGCTTCAAGTAATTGTATCGAACCAGGGAAGACATGCTTTCTAGGATTGAATATGTTATCTTGCTTGCCCACCTTGCAATAACAAATATTGCTATCCTTGGATTTTTCTATGCATCGAAGGGCAAGTGATTATGAATTGGGAATGGAAAAATATCTTTTAATAATAAGAATGATTTGTTTTGCAACTTTGAATTACTAATGTGAAATTTGCCTAAATATTTATGGGAAAAATATATATCTTATAATCTGTTTGGCCTGCTTTGGGTTTACCCACCCTAGTTGGTTAGAACCGTTTTTGTGCTCTGAGATTGTAGCTTGTAGTCTTTTGTTTTGTATTAGGTTGGGTTCCTTTCTTTTTCTGACTCCCAAGTTCAGTAGATTAGATGTAGTAGGGTTTAGAAGTTTATATATACGCTCAAAAGATGCCCTTAGATTCCTAAGTAGGATCTATACATCCGTAAATATAAGGCAGTCTTCTTGATACAACCTAAATGAGCCTTAAACATCATTAACTAGTGGATGCCATTGACCAGCTATTCTAATCCTTGAATTTAATATACTCATCACGCTAATCCTTGAATTTAATATACTCAGCAATTCCTGCCGCTTCCTTCTAAATACTAGCTCATCAATCAACCATGTAGCTTGATCCTAACTTTGTACGCCAACATTATGTTTTGCAGCTGTCTAGTTACATCTTGTGGGCTATAATTGTGCCTGTTTACACTTTCGGGGAAGGTGGGTGCATCGACAGTTATGTTATTTTTGCGCTTCCATTTTTATTATCATTAATAAAAGGGCACATTTTCAGTTACCTTATACTTAATTGTTCATGTTCAATTTCTTTTGATTTGGTAAATTCCCTATTGCGGGGTAACCTTTGGCCTAGATGCTGTGGATGAGGGGTATCTTTTCTGTCAAAACTAGGAGCTTGCACCCAGCGTTTCTGTTGGCATATATCGTTCTCAATAAATTAGATATGATACTTTACCCAATTTCAACACTTTTTCCAAGGTTTTCAACCCGGGGCTCTGCTTTTGATAGCTCCAATGCTTTTACCACTTGAGCTCATTTCATTGAACAATTGTTATTGTTCAATTTGGTTCATAGTAGAATGTAACATTAATTTGATGTTCTTCTGTTATTTCTTTAGTGGAAGGAAAGAAAAAGTTTTTGCAGTGGAGATCTGGACGGTACATGCGAGTCTACAACATTTTGATTATTTGATTCTCTCTCAAGTTTAATATGTTTATTTTGGCTGGCATTGCTTAGTAATCCATTTGTTGACTTTCATTCTGGAAGTCTAATTATCCATGGCGGTTTGCATATAATCTCATAAGTTTGATATTGAAATTCTTGAAGGCCAATTCAAGGATATGTCTAAGCGTAACTGAAATATCTTGTTTCTTACTTAATTTTGTTTTTAATTTTTGCAAAATTTGATTGCTTGTATGCAGCAACCATTCCTCATACCTGTACATGTTTCTTTCCAACGTCTAGCATCCAGATTCAAGAATAGTTGTGCATGCTTACTTGCAAAGCAGAAGGCACAAGGAGCTCTATGTGACCTTTTGTACAAGCATAATAATTTTGGTATTCCAAAGGTTGACGTATTCTTATACGTTTTAATTGAATTGGTATGCAGTGGACGGAAATTCCAGGGGCATCATGATATATGCAGTATTTGTCTCCAAGGCTGATGGTCAAGTGCTCTTGACATATGCTGGAAATAAAAATATGGAATGTTGGATTATTCCCTCCCTCAACACATCTTGGACAGTAATGGTAATCTCTTTTGCCTCTCTGGTTTGCATGGCTGCTCTTCTTGCCATCTGTGTCTTTGTACGGAAGTACTGGATACGACATGGTAGACGGGTCAATCCACATCGTCGCCAGTCCCATGCTATGAGTAAGCGGAAAGTGAAAGCATTACCAAGCTTGATATTCATATCTGTTACTGATAACAACTGCACATCAGAAACTTGTGCTATATGTCTTGAAGATTATACCGCTGGAGAGAAATTACGGGTCCTACCTTGCTGCCATAGTAAGTTGTTTTTTCAACTCTGTTGGTTTCCTTTTGTTGTTATTTATTTTCTTTACATCATCTCAGGGACTGCCCTTTGGCAATAGGACTTTCCGTGTGATCTTTAGGGTTTAGGGTTTAGATGCGCCCTCTAAACCCTAAACCCTAAGCTAGAAGCAGTTCTTTACTGACAATTATGCTTGCGTGTTGTTTAACTGGCAGAATTTCATGCTCTGTGCATAGACTCTTGGCTCATGAGGTGGCGAACTTTTTGCCCTGTATGCAAACGTGATGCGAACACTGTAACTGTAGAGCCGCTAGTGACAGAAAGCACCCCGCTTTTGACTGCAAATTCCGTAATATCTTCTCAAATTCAATCGGCACAATCATCCTTCACAGGATCTCCAGCCATGCATGTACCTCCAATTTCACTGCTTCATCCTGCTGAATCATCGCATTCACATATTGCATCATCATACATGGCACAAACATTAGGTTCTCGTGATGGTTTCTCCAGTTTGAACAGAAATGTTGCCGACATTGGAAATACATCTCTCCTGTCCTTGGGTGTTCAGTCTTCAGTGCTTTCATCACAAAATTCTTTGTATGCGTCTTCACAAATAGATTTCACTCTTCCCCCACCCATTCCATCTTGTGGTGGGTCAGTGGCTGTTATATCCCCATTCAATTCGACACACTCCTTGCCAGGATATCGGGAATGTTGTGTATAACCATCTAGGCACCAGCACAAATGATACTTGAGTGGGAGAATGCTGAACTGCCAATGGTGATTTGTGCGCGCTGGCCTTTGGTGTAATGCTTGAGATGACCTCTCAAGGCACCAGTAAATTGTGTTTCTTTTTCTGCAATGGCTCTGTAATTCTTGTAATTCTAATTTATATTTGATCTTGTGGGTTCTTAATCCATTGTCAAAACTTACAAACAGTTTGAGCCTATGGTTGGAAAGTGATAACAGATTATTCTCAAGTTGTTACAATTAACTTGTCCCTTCGAGGATTCTAATACATGCCGTCAAGTGGGATTTCAAACTTGGGGGATAACCTTAGCACATTTCCTGCAACTTGTAATAGAATTCTATATTTTACTATTGATGCTGGGAGATTTGTAGAATACTTCCAGCCAACCCCTAGATTAATTAGTTTTGAAGATTCAAAGATGCAAATTTACGTGATTAGTAGAACTGCTATTATTAGATTTTTGTTCTCAGAGTGATTAGTATTGTATTATTAGTTTTTCTTTTAAATTTAGATTTTCTTTTAAATTAATAAAAAAGTGTTCTGGTGAGACATGTCCAAGGAGAAATTTCTTACAATGGTATTTATTGTTTTTTTTTTCCATCTGCTAGCTCGTTGCTGATTTATCTTAAGTATGTAATTTGGTGATTTCTTGGATCATAGGAAGAAACTCTTTTGGTTTAGTAGGACAATCTCATGCAAAGATTGTGATTGTACTTCAAATTGATGTAAGAAGTTTATTTTTATGTGTATTTTCAATATTTTATTTAATCTATATATTTCAGTTGTGTTGTACTTTGGTTGTGCATTTTAATGTGAAATTCTGAAATATTCCATTTGAGAATATTACAGTGGTATCAGAGCCATATAATTTGTCAATTTGTTGGAAAAAAAACTAATTTTTATATAGGAACATGAACACAATGGATGAATCAATGCTAGAGTTGATGCAAAAATTTCAAAAATTTGATAAGGTTCAATTAGCATGGATGGAGGATTTAAAAGCAAAGAGAATGCTTTTGAAGAAAGAGAAGGTCAAAGAAGATCTAGTTCTAAAAACGGTTAGTGAGCAGTTCATGAAGGAACTTCGCATGCAAGATTTATGACAACAAGATCCTAAATTTGATGAAAACAATGGAGAAGTAGTTGTTGGAGAATTACAAATATTGGAGGAGCTTTTTAGTCCATTTGTAGAACAAAATGAGAGTTAAGGTGATTTTTTATTGGATGAAGAAAGCAATTGAGTAGAGTTGCCAATATTGAATATGGTGGTTGTGTATATAAGTGCACACAAGGAGATGGTTGTAAAGGATCATCCATATGAAGAATCTAAAATCCAAGATATGGTGGAGAAGAAATCAACGAATGAGAATGTTTGGCTTAGATCTTTAGTTGGTGATGCTTTTATGGTGGAGTCTCAAGAAGAAGCCAAAGATGTCACAATCTTCCATGGAAAGCAGGGGGATGATCCTAGTGCCTTGGAGGTGAAGTTTATTGATGGCACTTGGATGATTTGCATGAAGAATCTAAAATCCAAGATATGGTGGAGAAGAAATCAACGAATGAGAATGTTTGGCTTAGATCTTTAGTTGGTGATGCTTTTATGGTGGAGTCTCAAGAAGAAGCCAAAGATGTCACAATCTTCCATGGAAAGCAGGGGGATGATCCTAGTGCCTTGGAGGTGAAGTTTATTGATGGCACTTGGATGATTTGCATGAGAGACATTATTTTTTGGAGAAAATGTCTTTAGTTTTAACAGGGGGTCTTTTGATGCAGCGCATATAAATATCAGAGTAGCGTAGCAGAAGCCACAAGCAAGGTCGAGGATTGGGAGTTGCCAACTTCCACAACTGATTTGGAAATGTGGTATTTGGAATTAAAAAGTGAACTAGATTGTTTGAGGATAAGCAATTTTTGGAAAGGGAGATGTAATGTCCCCTTCCTCTGAATGAGACATTATTCACTAATTACTATTTATGTGTACAATTCATGGTTACTATTTATAGTGATTGTACATGATGATGTGGTATGACGGTAAGATGACATAGTGGTGAGATGGATTTGGAGTGATGTGACATGATCCACAAAAAATCTTTGAAAGAGAAATGTTGTTTTGAAAGAATGGGGTGTAGATTGCACTAGAAGACAAGTTTCTTGTTTTTATGTGAATCACATATGCTTGACGTGTGAGAGTGGGATGCCTTCCTTGGGTGGCTACATGTTTTTTTGTCTGTCATTTAGTCAAAAGTGATTGAAGACTTGTCTTGGAATCTCATGTGCACATGGAGAAGAAGACAAGAGGTTTACTATTCTAGATTTGGTTTACATGTGGAAGTGGGGCACTATTATTGGGGTCACATAGAAAGTGGGAGACAGAGAAAATAGGGTCGCTAATCATGTGATCCACTTTTGACCATTTGCATGAGAGGACAAACATTTAACATGTGAACGCTATCCTTGACATAAATGGTGGCACATTTTTACCTCCACATGAAGATTCTTTCTCATTTTCTCTCTTTTTGTAAATTCTATAAGAGCTCTCTCCTTTATAAATATCATTCATGGTTATATTTTTGAAACCTTTCTTTTGTGAGATTTGAACTTTGCGTTCATTCTTTCATCTTCTTTGGACGAAAACCCATTGGAGATTGAGATCCTAGGACGAAACTTCATTGATTTCTTGGATCCTAGGACGAAACCCCTTTGATTCAGTAGGACAATCTCATGTAGAGATTGTGATTGTACTTCAAATTGATGTAAGAAGTTTACTTTTGTGTATTTTATATAATCTATATATTTCAATTGTGTTGCACTTTGTTTGTGCATTTTAATGTGAAATTTTGAAATATCCCATTTGGGGATAGTGCATTTAATCTACCAGGGGCTCCCCCTCGGTTAGACACTGTTCCACTTCTGCATTCCCCAACATTTTTGTTCGGCTTACAAGCGGCCAAAATCTTTCAAACCTCTGTTTTGGTTTTTTCTTAAATTTCAATTTGCCGAGGGGTGGATTCATTTGTTATTCCAACCTTATCACCCCGAGCTTTTCTTTTGGTGGCAAGTGCTTTTTGGGGACTTTTCTAATTGGCTAGGTTCTATTGCTTTTCTCTGGGAATTTTTTTGTACTATCATCCTCTTTCAGCTTTGGAAAGCTAGAAATAATACTATTTTTAATTATGAATTCTGTGAAATTTTATTCTCTGTTAATGAAAAGGTGGTTGTTATTGCATTGGTCTACTTGCAGATTCAAATTCAAGTTCAGAAGATGGTGCTAGACCTCCACCGCCTGTAGAAGCTCCTCAACCAATGGGGGAGTGACCCATGCACTATGAGCAGAGTTTCGTCAAACACCCTGCCCTATAGTCCTCTGCAACCTCCTCCCAAGAGGGATAGAAGCAAAAATCTGTCTCGAAGCAAGGGGTCACTTTTTGTCTTGCCCTCCCTCAAGGGGTGGTTGAAGTTCTTATAGAAAATTTGATGCTGGTCTTGCACAATGGTCTCCAACGAGTGTTATTGTTCCTGCACTACCCACTGATGGTTGGCCTATCATTATTCATGATGACCACCTGGCTAAAATGTTTCAGAGATACTTGACTTGGAACCACATGCTTGGTCGATGCTTCCTAAGGATGACCCTCTGCGTTTGCCCCCTGAGACGGCGCCCTATGCTTAATTATTTGGTTGATTATTTGTAGTTGCTCTCGCCGTGCTTTGACCAACTATTTTTTGATGTTGTAACCCAGTTTCTTCCTTTGCGATGGAGTTTGGGCCGTGATGTCTCTGGGCATATTACTTTGTAATTTAATGTAATTATATTTTATTAATTAATATAATGTGAAGCATTCCAATAATAAAATTTAAATATTATAGTTACAATTTTGGGTTCCCAGTGTGTAGTTTCGAGTCAATCTATGTTGATCCATATTTCATAAGTAGTAATTCATAAAAACCCATCTTTCACAATTATGAATGGTCCACTTAACAATCCTTGTATCTAGGTGATGCTTACAATGATGAAGTACCTTGACTTCCTAGCAGGTCACACTTCCCAATACTACTCCAATATAAATACGCATAATCATAAAATTTCTTCACAATTAATCAAATTTAACTTACAACCCCATATACCAATATAATTAACACATGGTAAAAATATGACATAATTATAAAACTAAACTTTAAGGTACACACTAACTTATTGTAATTCTTTTAAAACGTAATCACATGAAAATATATACTTTTTCCTTCTATTGGGCGTGATAGCATACAAAATAATTATGTCCGCCTCTAACCATGATTAGATAAAGAATCTATCTCAACAATGTAGTTTGTTGACCCACTTTGCTTGTTGGATAAAATTCAGTTGAAAAACAAATATTATAAATTATCTATAGAATGGATGGAGACGGGTTTTGTCATGATATATACGCATAAAATATATTCCTAATTCATCCTTTGAGCACGCATGAGTGACACTTTGATGACGATAAATTATTATAATAAAATGAAAAGCTGGTGTTGCTCTTTTAAAAAGATAAAGGTGAATGTCGTAATGAATGTTTGATAGGGAAATCAAAGCACCATCATGATTTTGAAAGTTGATGAAATAAGTGTCGTCGTCTTTGAATGTTTGTTATTTGGAATTTTTTCAATTTCAATTTTGTTTTGTTCAATTATTGAGGTCATCGTTGTCATGCCAACAACCCAACCATATTTGACATGTGTGTCGTACATTTTTCCAACCTTCTCGTTGAGGTCAATATTGAGCAGTTTGACAAAATTTGTTGAATGTGGGAGGAGCAACCACCCTCCCCATAAAGGGAGAGCTCTATTAGTATCAAATGGGCATTGTCAATCCTTAAGAATGTGGCCAAATTCGAAGGCTATCTAGTGGGTGGTTGTCGTGGTAGATGAGGATTTAAGTGTACTTTGCAATTTTTTCATGTTGTTTCAATGGATCATGATTCCCATAACGAAGGAGACGATATGATCTTTATCAACCTATAGTTTCGACATCACAACGACTATGGCTTAGAGGGAGGAGGGGATCCTCCTCTTTTTAATGATTAAAAAAAATGTAATGTTGAATTGTCTTAAATATGTCTTTAATCATCCATCAAACTACATTGTTCATATCACATGTAGTGTCTTGAAAATCTCATCATTGATTACTTTGAAAGTCAACTCATGGCACTTGGGCATCCACACTATGCTATTTTTGGCTTTCTTAACCATTAAGTCTTGAGGTGATGTGTTTAGTGGTTTTTTTTGGGGTTACCATGAGGTTTGGTTTTTAGTGGTTGCAGGGGAACTTTGTGTCTTCTTGTTTAGTTTTACGATGTTTTGTAACATAGTAGTAATTGTTAATAATAGTTAGTTGGGTTTTCCTGTTCATGGATTAGTAGTAAATAAGTGAATCAAGAGAAATAGAAAAGATGCAATCTGGACACCCTCAAATCCTAGTTGAGTTAAACTAAATTTTGATGGGGCTTGTAAAGGCAATCCAAGAGCATCAGACGCTGGACGTGTAATTAAAGATTGTAGTGGCTCTTTAATTAGAGCTTTATCTTTGAAACTCCACGATGGGACTAATAATGAAGCAGAGGCCCAAACACTAGCAACAAGAATTCAATATGCGATGGATTTTGGTATTACAACACTTGAAATCGAAAGAGATTCACAAGTTGTAATTCAAGTTCTGAAAAATCAAAGAACAAACTCGTGGAAAATAATGAATATCTTGAATATAGTTTGGCCAAAAATGCATTTTTTCTCTAATTGGTCAGCTTCACATTGCTTCAGAGAAAGTAATATTGTGGCAAACTCCCTGGCTAATGTGGCCATTGATCAACCTATGGAAATGAGATCAAACAATGTTAGTTCAAGTTTCGCAGATTGTGTGAATTTCGATCAAATTGATTTCTACTTTTTCAATGCTTTTATATTTGAAAGTTTTTATTTAAAAAAAATATATTTCTATTTAAAGGTGGCAGGGTTGTTTCATTATGAGTTTGGCGGACTCACATGCTTGAAATTCTAATCATATTGATGGCAAATGCTTGCAATCCAATGGGATATGACCTGCCATAATTAGAAAGCATGGATCTGTATGTTTTGCAACAAGGGTATTGATTTCCAAGCATGGCTCGATTTCCATTATGTTTGCTTGGTGGCTATTTTCCTTGGTTTGTGTTTGGTTGGCCGTCAATTTTGCTGGTTGTTTTGAGGATGGAGAACTTCTCGTATGAATCTACGTGTTGGCCCTTGGTGTTTTGTAAAGCCAAAACTAGGGAAATGGGTTTTTGTGGAGCAATTACCAGAACTCGCCTTTTAAATGTTTTTTGGCTTCCTTCGTCAGAAGTGGTGGTTGTAATCGAATGTGTTTTGGGCACATATTCTCTAGCAGCAAGTAACCAGGTTCAGGGGAATTTTGAACCGGCCTCTATTTTCTGCAGTAATCTCTATCTCTTGGTTTTGGATGTTGATCAGGTTCAAATGGTGGTTGAGTTCTTTGTGTTTTTAGAGTTTTGCCAGGGCCTGTTCTTTTAATTAGCTTCTCTGTATCTCGGCCCTTCTCTGACAACACCTTTCTCTAGTCGTGACTCTCTGGGTTTCATCCCTTTGTTTGCATTCTAGGAATTGGAAGTTAAGTTCTTGGATTTAGTGCACTTTGTTAAGGAAGTGGAAGAGGCCTTTGATAATTCTCATGTAGGGACGCATAGCAGGGGTATTTTTATGCCATATTTGGATGAGGTTCTAAAACCTCTCTCTGGTCTTGAAGATTGGCAAGCTTCCCATAGAAATTTAGAGCGTTATTGTTGGTCCTCAGTGTAAGAAGGTCTTCCCTCAATTGGCGGTAACAATTGGAGCACAACAGATTTTGGGATGACATCTTTGGGCAAAGCTCTTGTGGCTAAGGCACAGGCTAGTCCTTCTACAAGTTTTTCTGATGGTAGTATTTTATATGATGGCAAATTGGTTGATCTTTTAATCTTGGAATGATAAATGTTTTTTTTTTCCTATTGAAAATTCATTCTAGTTTGTAGTCTTTGGTAATCTTAGTTATCTAAAACTATCGATTTAAAAAAAATAGACATATGTAAGACAATTTGTCTATATGTTTTATTTTTAAAAGGCAATATGGTAAATTTGAAAAATCTTCTTGCCTAGTTTTGATTGGTCAATAATGCCTTAACATTTTCTAATGTTAAGCCAGACCACATTTTGTCTTATGCTATATATGGTGTAAGGGCTCGAGACCCTTTAATTCTCGAGCACTGATCTAAAAAAAATGATTAGCTAGGTTAGGCTACTTTGTTGTGGTCAATGTTTTTGGGCATTATCCAATTTTCTATTATGATACCCTTCAATAAATCTTAGCTCACCAAAAAGACATTCACCTAGCTAAAACTCGATGGCGATGCTCTCTAAGCTCCACAAAACACTTTTAAGTCCTATGAAACTACCATTTATGTTATCTTGAAAATTTTCAAAAAATCGTAACTTTATGAAGTTAAACATTACTCTTATCTAGCTGTCCTGAGTCATCATTGGGATCATTCATCCCCCGACCCCACCGCTCCCCCGCCTCCCCCCCCATGAGAAGCAATGGGCCCCATTGCATCCATGTCTTCAACCAATTGTGGAATGGTTTTTCTAAATTTGACTCTTGGTTAGCCACATTCATTGGTGAGCAAACAACCTTGCCTTGATCACTCGATATAGGGGATTTGATGATGTCTAGTATCTTTTACCATTATATCTACGACCTAGTCAAAAGTGAATAATGTTGAATAGTCAAGGTTTAACTTCGTGATCTATAATTATTTAACGATATTTGAAGTGTTTAGGAGAGTTGGAAAATATGGTCAGAGCAATTCCACTTTGAACACTAGATCTAACCCAAGATAGGATGGAAAATTTAGCTCAAAGGAATTAGTGCCTAATTACTTAATGATTTTGTAGAGCCCATATCAATGAGGGTCGAGTTCCCTATTTGGGCCTTTCAAACATTATTTGTACAAATGTAGCCATACATTATCACCAACTTAGAACTAGTGAAGGACTCGATGTTGGTCATGTCATTGCTTGTAATTTTGGCTAGTTTTATGTAATATTTCATGCACATGCTTTTGGGCTTACCCGATTCATTCAATAAATTTGGTGGATCGTCAGATTCTTTCTATGCATGGTGAGATCCTTCCTCCAACACAATAGGCAATGACACATCAATGGGGGCTAGTAGTTGAAACCAACGACAAACCTAAAAATGACTATGACCTATGGAGCCATGGAGGGCTCAATTATATTTCTGTTGGATGTATGATGAACTATCATCCCATATCCATGGATGTTTTGAGTTATACATCTAAAGTAAATGCAACATCATATGTCTAACCACTTTTGTTTGCCCATCCATATATGGATGAAAATAGGTGGAATTGGTCAGCTTGGTGTCTATCATGGACCATAATATATACCAAAAAGTGCTAAATAACTTGTTTTCCTTGTCTGACACAATGGTCTAAGGTAAGTTGAAATGGACTTATGCATACTCAAAAAAGAGCCTCACAATGGGTTTAGATTTGATCCCTTTGTATAGGGTGCCAACAATGCCATCTTAGAAAAAAATTCAACCATAAGAAGGACACGATCATGACCATGCCTATTCATGGGTAACCTTAACCTGAAATCCATGGAGACTAAACCTAAGATCGATCAAGGATCAACATAGGTCTTAAAAGGCCCTACTTTTTATTGCCTAGTGATGTAGGAGCGTCTTCAATGGTCTCCACATTTTGAGTTGTTTAGTTAGTATAAGTCATTTAAAATGTATTAGTGTTGGTTGAGAGTCATAGGGGTCTTTAGAATTCAAATTGTTGCTTACATGGCATTTTACCGCCATTTCTTCAATTTGAATATTTGAATGCTTTTTGGTCAAGTTTGAGTCTTTTAAGCTTGAGTGCAAGAACCTCAATATTGTAATCTTGTTGATGAGGTCCTAGAAGGAAATAAATTTGTTCACTAAGTACCTGAGTCACTCAATAGGTCTTTTGGACATGTGTGTTAGGTGTGGATTAATTAGTCTGTTGAACACAACTATCTACTGAGAGGGAGGGTGAATCAATAGATGAGTTAAAGCCTAGTTCTTAAATTTTTTAAACAAGATACATAATGTATATGCAAAGTAAAGAACAAAAGTAGAGATCATACACACACACAAAGATACTCAACAACATATTTTTATGTGGAAACCTAAAGGGAAAAACCACGGTGAGAAAAGCTGCTAGAATCTACTGTTCTAATCCAGTCTCATAGAAAAGATGTCTCACAGACAAACCTCATTGGTTACATTCAAAAGCACCCACTCTAAGGAAGCACCAACTCAATTTTTCTAGATGGCACCAACCTATCAGAGATATGAAGCTACAACTTCAGAATACAAAATAGATTCAAAATGAATCCTGTTCAGTTTCTCTGTTACAAGTCTAGTCTGTAATTGCACCTTCACACTATGTGCCTTCTCATATTTTCTGCCTCTTTCTCTTTGTGTTTGGATATCTTCTATTTTGACACACCTTATTTGCTTTGTTTTTTTATGCTATCTGCATATGTCCTCACTTGACAATTTTTGAGTTAACACTCTAATTATTATAGCAACAACAACAAAAGACACTTTCAAATGTTTTATTTGTAGCATATATAGACAAATACATCTTAGGTTTTTCTATCTGTAAGGTGTTCACACTTAAACTGCTCTTAACTAGTTCAAGCTTCTGATCTATATTCAATGTGACTTTGACTTCATGTCTCGATTTATGCTTCAAACGGCAATGTTTAAATTTTTTTACTATCTTTGGCATTTGTACTTCTACTATTCTTCACTGTGTCACTTCCTTGATCAATTAGATTGATTATTCTTGAGCTCCATGAAAATATATCAAGTACATCACCAGTTCTACCTGTTCCTTTACGAATAGTTAGAACACATTAAATGCGATCTTTTTATTTCTTTCATCGTGCCAAGTTCACGTTCTTTTCTTTGTTGGATCTTTCCTTATGACCTCTTGACACTTGTCAAATGCGCATGCACTCAGAGGGTAATCTGGCTTTATTTCGTACCATTGGATCTAATGCACTGATCAAGCTGAGCCGTTGATTTATTAAAGCAACATGTATTTTAATTCTTGCTTTGTCATTAACCATCGAGCTTCTTTTCTTCCCTTTTCACATCTCTTTGCTTTCTATATGATGGATTCGCTTCTGCTCCTTTTGATTGTCCTCGATATGCTTGATCTTTACCCTTTCTATTGTGTTGTTAAACTTTGACATATTAGCGTTATCTTATTTTCTTCGATATTCTTGTAATGCTCCTTGAAACATTGATCCTTGTAGACTTGCTCGTCTTTTATCCTTACTTTAATCCTTTAGAAGGTTCCTTTATACAAATTATTGCGGGCCTTTATCTTCGAGACAATTTCCATGGGTTTTCTGTCAAGGACTTCTTCGGCCATTTTGCAAACTATCCTTCTAAAATTTTGTAATGGTCCATTTCATCTTGAAGTGTCCTCTAATTTCTCTGAAAGAATTAATCATTGGCTTCTATTTGGAAGTGCCCTTCATAAAACTTCCAACGGTCCTCATACCCTTCAGATTTTTTGTAATCTACCCTTTGGCTTTTCTGCAAGTGTCCACATACCCTTTGCAACGTTCAAAAGATACCCTTCAAACTTTTTGAAAAGGTCCACTTGCCCTTCACAACGTTCAAAAGATACCCTTCGGAATTTTTGAAAAGGTCCACTTTCCCTTCAGACGTATTGTTATGGGATTTCTGTCTCAAAAGACTTCTTCAAGTAAAAAGAAATGCTGTGGACAATTTGTCCGACATAATTCCTTAACATTTTCCCAAAAGAATTCTTAAGACGAATTCAAGTTTTTCCCACTGCTTAGCTTATGAAAATGGAAGAAGTAAATCTATCCTGGAAACCCGATAAACTCCTCTTAGACCAACTCAAGTTGTTAACATTGCTTGACTTATAAAACACAAAGTAAAGTCGTTCCAGAATCCTGACCAAGTAAAGTCACTTCAGAACCCCGAACAACTCCTCTAGATCACTTCGGGTTTTTGAATTTGCTTTACTTATAAACATGAAAGAAGTAAAGTCATTCCATAAACCCGATCAAGTAAAGTCATTTCAAAATCCCGAATAACTCCTCTAGACCACTTCGGGTTTTCAACTTTGCTTTACTTATAAACATGAAAGAAGTAAAGTCATTTCATAAACCTGATCTACTTTATTAGACCAGTTTGGAGTTTCGAGATTGCTTTACTTATTTTATAAGTAAGAACACTTCACAAACCTGATTTACTCCACAAGTCTGTTCAACTCAACCTTTGGCATTAATGCATGATCATTTTCAATCTCAATGACATCAATGACATCAACCTTTGACATCAATGACAATTCCATGCTACCTTAGACATGAATGACAATTCTTCAATCCTCAAACTGCTTTTTGGATCATGATATTCAAACTATCAACTGTTCCCTTGCTCAAATTGCCAACAATCTCCCCCTTTGTCATTGATGGCAAAACACCTTCAAGAGCAAAAAACCTCCTCAAAATTCCCTTCTCATTCTGCTTGCTTGCTCTTATTC
This sequence comes from Torreya grandis, assembly GCA_037957365.1. Taxonomy (NCBI): domain Eukaryota; kingdom Viridiplantae; phylum Streptophyta; class Pinopsida; order Cupressales; family Taxaceae; genus Torreya; species Torreya grandis. Next base: position 3,178,864 of record JARHVA010001316.1, on the reverse strand, counting down.
TAATTTCTCCCCCTTTGACATTAATGACAAAGAGTGTTTGTTAAACCATTAAAACAAACTACTCCTTTACAGGCTTCTTAGTTGTTCTAATCCTTGGACTTGTTTGGATAGAGCATTTTGAAGAGAGACTCCCCCTTGGATAATGCACACCGACCTGAACTCTTACTAGGACATACTTAATTATGGCTCTCTTAGCTTTCATATGCTTCAACCGAACATGGATATAGCATTGGTCTGAAAGACCAATCAACAATAGATATATCTCTCACATAGATGAGCATAAAGATCTAGATCCAACATACCATTGTCTACTTCTTGACATCAAATGGCAAATGACGTGTAAAGTACATAACAGATTGCCTTCACTCTTAATCCATGAGTTAATAATATCCTTGCAATGCTCCCCCTGGACTCATAACCTATAACAAGAGTCTAGTGATATGGGGTGCGAGCTACAACTCCCAACTACTCTCTTAGATACTCAAATTGCTCCTTGGGAAGAGGCTTGGTGAAAATCTGCAATCTGATCCTTGGCTGGCACATATTCTATTGTGACCTCTTGAATTGCAACCTTTTCTCTCAAAAAGTGATATTTTATGGAGATATGCTTAGTTATAGAATGCATCACTGGATTCTTGGATAGATTTATGGCACTTGAACTATCACAAAAAATAGAGATAGGTGCTTGATATTCTACTTTTATGTCCTTGAGAGTTTGCTTCATCCACAAGAATTGAGTGCAGCATGCAACTGCTGCAACATACTCTGCTTCAGATGTAGAGAGTGTAATAGATTCTTGCTTCTTGCTCAACCAAGACACAAGTCTGTTACCCAACAAGAATGCACCACCACTAGTGCTTTTTCTGTCATCCACACGTCCTGCCCAATCAACATCAGTATATGCAACCAAAGTAAGATCTTCACTAGTTGGGTACCACAACCCATAGTAAATTGTGCTCTTGATGTACCTGAAGATTATTTTTACATCATTAACATGTGATTCTTTGGGGGATGATTGAAACTTTGCAACCATGCACACTGCTTGCATGATGTCTGGTCTTGATGCTATTAGATACAACAAGCTGCCTATCATTGATTTATACATCATATTATTTACATCAGGAAACTTGTCTTCCTTGCTTAGCTTGCAACCAGTCATAATGGGAGTACCAATTGGTTTGTTGTCCTCCATTTCAAATTTCTTGAGCATCTCCTTCACATACTTAGCTTGAGATATGAATATCCCTTCATTAGTTTGTGTAATTTGTAGACCAACGGAGAAAGACAGTTCTCCCAACATTGAAATTTCAAATTCATTTTGCATTTGCATGAAAAATTCTTTGCACATGTTACTATCACCACCTCTAAAGATAATATCATCCACATAGACAACACCAAGCAACATATGCTCACCTTCTGATTTAAAATACAGATTACTGCGTGCGCACCTTTTTTTGAAACCTTGTCATTGCAGGTATTGATCTAATCATGAATACCATGCTCTAATTCCCTGTTTCAGACCATACAAAGCTTTCTTTAGTTTTCACACATAATTTTATTCCTCTGCTAACTGAAATACTTTTGGTTTTTCAATGTACACTTCGTCTTTTAAGTTTCCATTCAGGGATGTTGAATTTACATCCATTTGATATACCTTGAATTTCTTGTGAACACAACTATCTACTGAGAGGGGGGATGAATCAATAGATGAACTAAAGCCTAGTTCTTAAATTTTTTAAACAAGATACATAATGTATATGCAAATTAAAGAGCAATAGTAGAGATCATACACATACACAAAGATACTAAACACTAGATTTTTACGTGGAAATGCAAAGGGAAAAACCATAGTGAGAAATGCTGCTAGAATCTACTGTTCTAATTCAGCCTCACAAAAAATATGTCTCACAGACAAACCTCACTGGTTACATTCAAGAGCACCCACTCTAAAGAAGCACCAACTTACTAACTAAGCACCAACTTAGTTTTTTTGATAGCACCAACCTATTAGAGATATGAAGCTACAACTTCAGAATACAAATGATATTCAAAATGAATCCCAATCAGTTTCTCTGTTACAAGTCTAGTATGTAACTACACCTTCATACTATGTTCCTTCTCATCTTTTCTGCCTCTTTCTCTTTGTCTGGATATCTTCTATTTTGACACACCTTATTTACTTTGCCTTTTTATGCTGTCTGCATATGTCCTCACTTGACAATTTTTGAGTTAACACTCTAATTATTACATAAGCAACAACAAAAGACACTTTCAAATGTTTTATTTGTAGCATATATAGATAAATGCATCTTTGGGTTTTCTATCTGTAAGGTGTTCACACTTCAACTGCTCTTAACTGGTTCAAGCTTCTAATCTACATTCAATGTGACTTTGACTTCATGTCTCGATTCATGCTTCAAATGGAAATATTCAAAAAAAATTACTATCTTTGGCATCTACACTTCTACTATTCTTAACTGTGCCACTTCTTTGATCAATTAGATTCATTAATCTCGAGCTCTGTGAAGATATATCGAGTTCATCACCAATTCTACCTATTCCTTATAGACAATTAGAACACATTAAATGTAAGCTTTTATTTCTTTCATCATGCCAAGTTCACATTCTTTTCTTTGTTGGATCTTTCCTTATGACCTCTTGACACTTGTCAAATGTGCGTGCACTCGGAGGGTAATCTGGCTTTGCTTCGCACCATTGGATCTAATGCACCGATCAAGCGCGAGCCGTTGATTTATGAAAGCAGCATGTATTTTAATTCTTGCTTTGTCATTAACTATCGATGTTCGTTTCTCCCCTTTTTGCATCTTGCTGCTTTCTATATGATGGGTTCATTTCCACTCATTTTGATTGTCCTCGATATGCTCAATCTTTACCATTTATATTGTGTTATTAAACTTAGGCATGTTGGCATCATCTTATTTTCTTCGGCATTCTTGTAACTCTCATTGCAACATTGATTGTTGTAGACTTGCTCGTCTTTTATCCTTGCTTTAATCCTTCAGAAGGTTCCTTTATACAAATTATTGTGGGCCTTTGTCTTCGAGACAATTTTCATAGGTTTTCTGTCAAGGACTTCTTCAACCATTTTGCAAACTATCCTTCAAAACTTTTGTAATGGTCCATTTCATCTTGAAGTGTCCTCCAATTTCTTTGAAAGATTTCATCATTGGCTTCTATTTGGAAGTGCCCTTCAAAAATTTTCCAACGGTCCGCATACCCTTCAAATTTTTTGTAATCTACCCTTTGGCTTTTCTGCAATTGTCCACATACCCTTTGTAATGTTCAAAAGATACCCTTTAGACTTTTTTAAAAGGTCCACTTGCCCTTCTCAATGTTCAAAAGATACCCTTCAAACTTTTTGAAAAGGTCCACTTGCCCTTCGTAACGTTCAAAAAATACCCTTCAGAATTTTTGAAAAGGTCCACTTGCCCTTCACAATGTTCAAAAGATACCCTTTGGACTTTTTGAAAAGGTCCACTTGCCCTTCGAATGTATTGTTGCGGGCTTTTTGTCTCAAAAGACTTATTCAAGCAAAAAGAAATGCCACGGACAATTTGTCTGACAAAATTCCTTAACATTTTCTTGAAATAATTCTCAAGACCAATTTGGGTTTTTCCCATTGCTTAGCTTATGAAAATCGAAGAAGTAAAGCTATCCTGGAACCCTGTTAAAATCCTCTTAGACCAACTCGGGTTCTTAACATTGCTTGACTTATAAAACATAAAGAAATAAAGTCGTTCTAGAATCTCGACCAAGTAAAGTCACTTCAGAACCCCAAACAAATCCTCTAGACCACTTCGGGTTTTTGACTTTGCTTTACTTATAAACATGAAAGAAGTAAAATCTTTCCATAAACTCGATCAAGTAAAGTCATTTCAGAATCCCAAACAACTCCTCTAGACCACTTCAGGTTTTCAACTTTAGTTTTCTTATAAACATGAAAGAAGTAAAGTCGTTCCATAAACTCGATAAACTTTATTAGACTAGTTCAGAGTTTCGAGACTGCTTTACTTATTTTATAAGTAAGAGCACTTCACAAACCCAATTTACTCAAGTCTACTCAACTCAACCTTTGGCATTAATGCATGATCATTTTCAATCTCAATGACATCAATGACATCAAACTTTGACATCAATGACAATTCCATGCTGCCTTAGATAGGAATGACAATTCTTCAGTCCTCAAACTGCTTTCTGGATCATGATATTCAAACTGTCAATTGTCTCCTTGCTCAAATTGCCAATATAGTCTTGTCATTGTTGTCAAGAGGAACTGTTGAAAAGTAGTTATGCACATATATAAGCTTGAAAATGTCTTTGTGGAAGGTAGATTGGGGTGTGGATTCGAAGGAGAATGAAGGTGTAACCCCCCAAAAAAAAGAAGTAAATGAAAAGTTTCTTGAAATCGATAACTAATTCTCAAACCCTATTCTGCCTTGTTATTCTGTGTTCTTTGGAATTGAGTGGAAATGTGGATTGAAAGACTATGAGATGAAAGTGTTTACATGTACATTTGATGGAAATATACCCATGAATGCTAATAATTTAAAGTGGAATGAATATTGTGTCTAAGAGAATGAACATGAAGTGTTTTTTTGAAAACAAAATTGACTGCAAGTTCTTTGTAGTGTTTGTATGCAAGTTGATAGAGTAGATGAGATAGGCATTGTGGAAGAAGCATTATTGATATTATTAGCATGATGGAAAGTGAGTTTCACATGTTCTAAGGGGTTTGTGTAGGGTTCATTATCATTTTGAAACATGTTTTCTTAAAACCCTTTAACTGTGTAGAAGTCTATGTTTTCACACAATTCAATCTTAGTTTGTGCAAACCAAGTTACAGGGGTATAAATTGGGAAAGTAAATAAATTGTGGGTAGAGTAAGGGGTATAACAAACCCTAAAAAATCCATGTTCTAGAGTAAAATCCAGTGGAAGGCCTAAATAAACATTGTGTTTCTTATAAAACACATAGCCCCTGTAGATGACAACATTGTTCTCCCTCAGTCAATCACATTGTAGGGTGAAAGTGATGAACAAAGGTAACTAGAGGGTTAGATAAGGATTTAAGAAGGTGTACAGACATTATAAAGTACTAGTTCAATCACTTTGAGAATGTTTAAATAGTTGTATAACTTAATCACATAGAAAACCCTCCTCGGTTACACATATTGTGCATACACACAAATAACAAGGCATCTAATGTAATTTGGAAACAAAGGTCTAAAGGATGGTCAAACGAAATGGGTTTGTAGAGTGGGATCTAAAATAACATTAATCAAGTTTATAGTGGGTGGAAAACTATATGAAAGGTTTGTATGCATAGTTGTTCCTTGGTAATTGTACATAGTCCGGTAGAAGCCAATTGTTTTACACAGTCAAGTGGAAAGTTTGATAGAAAGGTAGAGTAGAATGGTTGAAATGATGGTTTGTTGAATGGAGAAGGTTTGGGACATTGGCATAGAGGTTATCCAACTTTTTAGAAGTCTTGAAAACCATATTGGAGGCTAGGAGGTCGAATCAACCCTTCTCGGCCTGAGCAGACACAATTAACCCTATTTGTAGGGTTTCAAGGAGAAAACATTAATAGGAGGAGATTCAACCAGTCAAAATCCCTATAACTTGTTTATTAGCTAAGAAACTATGTCTATTAAGACATTTTGAATATTTTGTGCTTGAAGAGTATGTGTTTGTACCTATAACATCGATTGTGTATTCAAAACCTAAATAGAGGCCTAATAGGCCTAAACAAAGGTCAAGAAACATTTAGAAGAGGGGTCAAATGGTTGAGTTTGGATTTGAAACTTCATAATGAGATTATTATGGATAGAGGGTATTTTAAACATTGATTAGTTTTCTCAAACCCCACTATACTTTTCTGTATAATCAATCAATAAGCAAAAAAAGGCTACAAGAGACCCTGTTTGGATAACAAAAGTTATGAACAAGGTGACAGATGCTTGGAGAGGCTTTGTGAGATGAATGAAGAGACCATTAGGATTGGTTTGAGAATGACATTGATATAGATAAATATAAAAGGATCATTGAACCAAAGTTTTTAGGGTGAAGCCAAGGTGCTCATTAGAACAAGATTGGGAAGAGTGAGACTAAGGAATAGTAACAAGATATTAAAGACAAAGTTCGAGAGAAGCTGATGGTGGTTTTGGAATGAGATGAGTAGAGGTTGAGAGGTGATTTCAAAGCATATGTATGGGTGAGAACATGTACAAGAAAGGCTTCAAACTTTGTAGAAGTTGACAAATAACCAAGGATCAAGGAGAGAGATAAAAGAAAGGTAAAGTTTTCAAGTCAAAGAATCAAAGTAGATGAGAACTAATGGAAAGGTAGAGGTAAGTGAGAATTTTTTTGTTTATATCCATATTAGACAAGGTTAGTGTGAAGGCCTCTGCAAGGCCTAATGTGACTTGCAGGTCAAAGGCTTAGAGAGCAAAAAGACAGATGGTGGAAAAATGAGGTATGAGTTTCAGATTTCAAGATAAGAATGAGCATGTGAGAATTTTAAATGGTGTGATAGGTCATCCCATGAGTTTTGACCAATTCTGAGGTCAAAATTTGCAAGAAAATGCATGAAAAGTGGTTTTGATGTTTCTTGAGTGCACAGAATGAAGGGCTTTCAACTCGAGAAGAATTTTCAAGTGTTCATTGGCATGTGTAACCTATGCATGTGAACCTAATCCATTCATGGTATATGGGGAAAGGTCCTAGATCAAATTTCTAAGCATTTGTTTCTAGAATAAGGGGCTAAGCTTTATGAATAATCGTTAAGACTAAAAGATGGTTTAAACCCTCAAAGAAACCTAATAGTGACCTAATGTGAAATAACATGTTATAAAGTGATCAAAATATATTTAAATGGATATTTAAGTGATTTGAGGTTATATTCAAGTCTCCCAGTCACCTCTAGGTGTGATTGGCTTGTCATGTGAGTGAGTGGACCCTACAAAAAAACCTTATTTCTTAGAGATTTGTTGTAGTACTCAAAGTTGACCAAGTCAAAGTTTCCAAATGAATGAATATTGAGACTTTTATTTGATGTATATGGTGGTTTATACGTAGGTTATATCCCTCAGGTGTGATAAATTGGTCTACAAGTTGACCTATCGCTAACAGGCCTAATGGTGCAAACAATGAAAAAACTTAGGAAAAGTGAGAAGGTGATTAGGGATGTGTTATCATGGATTAGGGATGAATCTAGGTGCTTAGATAGGTTTTTTAGGACTTGTAAGACATGTCCATTTTTGATATATGTTTTGAAGGTTAGTGGAAATGATGAAAATGTTGCTCATAAGTTGACCTGTCTAGTGCAAAAGAGACAATGAAGGTGTAAGGTTGTGAGATTGGTTTGCAAGACCAATATTACCATATGACCACGTTACTTATATATTTGATATTGTTATAATGATATTATTAAATCATCCACATTCATTGAAAGTCTCTGAAAGTGTCTACACAAATGTTGAAGGTCAAAATCATCATGATTGTGTTTCAAGGCAAACTGACAGTTTTTGGTAAGCGAGTAGAAATAATGAGTTTGAGGCTCTATGACATAAGAAGAAGCATTAATTACACATGATGTTGTTTTTTGGGACTTTAAAAACCCATTCATGCTTTTTAGAAGCTTGGAAGTCAGTAAAATAGGTTGAAACACTAAAGACAAAATGGCTTGTCTGGTAGAGTAAGGTTTGTGAGAGACAAGGTCAACAAATTGGTCTGCAAGACCAACAGTTACCATCAAATATTGTGATATTTTTTTTGAAGGTTATTATAAGGATTTTTAAGGTTCATATTCATGAATTTTAAGTCCTTGAGTGTGTTTCTTTAGATGTCAGAGGTTCAAATTTCCATGATTGTATTTTGAGGCTAGTTGGTAGTTCTGAGAGGGCTATTTGCAAAGAAGGGTTTGAGTCTTTTTGCCCTGTATTGGGAAGTATAAAATACATGGTGATGATATTAAAGTCATTTATCTTTTGTATGTATAATATTTTTTAATTTTTTCTTTACAAATTTGTGTTTATGCTTCAGTTGTTCTAGACAGACTTTTTGGGTATGCATAGGCTTAATATGAACAATACTAATGGTGTGCTCCAAGTAGTGGTTTGAGCTACAAGGTGTTATGAAGCTAAGATGAGATTAGTAGTGGTATATTTAGGTGGAATATTATATGTTGCTTCCTTATGAATTGATTTAATATGCTCTTATAAGACCAAAGAGTAATGTGTGCTAAGTAGGCCTAATGGGATTAGGTTTCCATGGGACCTAAAGGAGAGATAAGGCCTAATTAAAGTAGGTCAGACCTAAATGGACTTAAATAATGTTTGATACATGTATATAAAATTTCATAATATCCATTTTATGGCTGACCTAAGAGGATAAAAGTGTTTCACAGACTAAAAAGAATATCAACAAGAAACTTGTATAAATACTAGGCAATTTTAGGCCTATTGGTGTGAGAAGATTGTAAGCAAATAACATAAGATATTTTAGAGTAGAAGGTATTTTAGATCATTATAGGAGTGAATAGGATCTATGATGAAGGACTGATAGAGGTTATGTGCATGAGGATCAAGGTCATATGATCTATTTAAGTCAAGAAGAGGGCTAGTTGAGCAAAGAAGGCTAGAGACCAGTTTGAGAGGGATAAAAGTGTGTGAAGAGATAAAAAAGGAGATCATCATCTGTTGGTTGAGAAAAATAGTGTTATGAATGTCATGAAAGTAATCAGGTTGATGATTTGGTATAGAGTCATCTAGGGGGTTGATGCCTCCTTGCAAGTGGGTGCTTAGCTAGTTGGAGTTGGTACTCCATGTGAAGTGGGTGCTTCACTAAAGTTGATGTTTGTCTTATAGGACTATAGTACATTTGTAGATATTAGTGGGTTTTTATCCCCTTCAAATATATGGTCTTTTTAATTGTGCAATCTTGTTTCATGCTTGTATATTAGATTATTTATGCATTACTTGATCTATATGTTGATGATTGCTTAAGTGGAATTGATAAAAAAGTTTTGAAGACTAATCCCCCCCTCTCAGCCATTTTTCTTCAAACAGGTGTCATACAAGCCATATTAAATGTTCCTACTACTTATCCTGATGTGTTCCACAACAAGTGATGTATAACATAATTTTATTTAACAAGTTTTATGATCACAATGACCTAAAACTACTAAAAAGTACAATCCATTGAAAAATTCACCCATGAAAGACTAAATTATTCATAAGGTAACTTAACACCTAGTGGCATGTAAAGAAAAATAATATCATGAAGAGAAGGTATTACCTAAAATTTTGAGAAGGTATTACCTAAAATTTTGAGTGCATACACCATTTCAAGTGCTTCACAATCATTGGTTGTGTAATTAGGCTTACTTAATGTGATTTTCCTATTTGTAAATTAAATAATATGGTTGACCTTATCAACACTTGGTTGTTATAAGATATTATTGATGATTGATATCGATTCATCATCATAGACACGAAATGGATTATTCTAATCCAAGAGATACAAGATCAATGCATTGTAAAATTTCTCCTTCAAAGTCTCGAACACATCTTATTGCTTGTATATCCAATTAAACGAGCCATAATTTCACAATAATTATTCAAGGGTGATCAAATATTTTCTTAGTATTGAATTAACTTGGGATAATAAACTATATGTCTTAAAAATTACGTACACATCTCTATGGGTGTTTGGTGTTCCCAATTGCAATATGTTAGAAATATTGGCTAGATATATGAGCATACCTTTTTTGAAAATGACATGGCCAAGTAATGTCCCAAAGGGTGTCACAAAGTCACATTTAATCAAGTTGAGAGAAATATGGAGCTGCCGACACCACATAAACATTAAGTGCAAGTTGGTATGATGTTCCTTTACTAACCTAAAAATAATCTAGTCATCCAGGTAAATTTGAAGTAACTAGTGGATAAAATATTTGAATGTTGTGACCACCACATGTGTAAATACTACTGACACATTATTTATTCTGAAGGGAGTAACATTATAGGTAAATGAACCCCACATTTTAATAAATTTGGTCTTGGGCTTATCTTCCTCCTCAATTTGGACTTGATGATATCCAGAAAAACCATAAGTGAGAGGGTAGATTTCACACCCTACAACATTATCAAGGATTGATTCAGTGAATGGGGTTAGAAAGGGATGGATTACACATGCAACATTAAGCTACTTGAAATCCACACATATCTGTATGTGCCCATTTTATTGATACTTATTGCCATTTAGATGACCTGCCCAAACTCTTCCACATAATAAATGACACCTGCAAATAACTTGTTATCAATTTCCTCTTTAATATTTTCATGCCATTCTATGCAACCATTTTTTGACCAATTTTTCCTAGAGAAGGATGTTTCCCTTCATCTCTTTGTATCTACACACAAATATACTTTGGTACTAATGCAATAATTCAATGCTTTGGTTTGACTCGTCATCAGACTAATAATCACAAAGATGGTGATAATTGGCTATTCATCTATGCCAATGTTGACCTTCATTATTTTAGTGGATCATGGTAATACTTGTGTTGATTCCTATGTGTGTCCACAACATTTCACATACAATAATAAGTTTTTACCTTCATATGATTAGCAATATCTTCAAGGGGCATTTACTCTACCTGACATGCCACCTTCTCTTTATTTCACTTATACTACAAGTTTTATAGACACCTCATTTTGGCCACAACTGTGTTCCAACCAGACTTCATATTGATTTCTACCAAATAGTGCAAACCAAACCTAGGAATGATTAAATGTCCCAATTTCATTTGCACATTAGACATTAGTACCTAGAATCATGTTGAGACATCTCTATTTGGTGTATTATCATGTACGCAATAATAATCTCTCAAGGATTCATCTCTAGTTAACTTGAAACCTAACAAATTGACAGATTGGCCTTTAGACCTATTAAGCGGGACACTTAAACAATTCTTAAAATGTATAAATGCCAAGTAGAATGAATTAACTAATCAAATAAAATTAAATGCTTAAGTGAAATTTTCATGTGAAATTAATGAATATGAATTTTGTAAAAATAAAACTCCAATAAAATTGAGGTCATGATGATGCCATCATCCTCAAAATCAAGGAATTAAAAATATTTTCATTAAAGCGTTAAATTTAGAAATGGAGAGCCATGCTTAATAAATGGGATTTCTATCCCAAATATTAATTTCTTGTCCCCTCCTTAACTCAATTAGGGTTAAACTAAACCTAACTCTAGTTAACTCTAATCTAACTTCACTTAGGTTAGAGTTAGTTTGAAAGGCTATAAATAGAAATGCCAAGACCATTGTAAAACAAGCTCTCAAGCCAAAGTTATAATGTTCAATTATTGAGAGACAAAACATTCTTGTAATGTTATAATGCAAACATATTTATAGATTACTACATCTTGCCAAATCCAAGCCAAATATTGCCAAGGTGACAAGGATAAATGATACAAGGAGCACCATTGTCAAAGACTCTTTGAGCACACGACTGAGCATATTCCTCCAAGGCCAACATGAAACTCTTACTCACAAAGAAGTTAAATAATACTTGTTTTGTCTTCTATTGTTAGTTACTTGTACTCTTCTCTTCTCCTTGAGTGTCTAGGCTTGAGGTGTTACATTCTTAGTGTATTTTTATTAGTTTTTATCATACTAACACTTGACTAACTCCCTTCTTGGAATCCTATGATCACATAATGGCACACCTGGTGGGACCACATCCCACATACATAATGAGAGCATCTTTGCACCTCCTTAGAGTCAATAAGTATTCATTTTAGACCTTGATTTATTTTTTTATCTAAATTTTCCATGTTTGGCCTTTGACTGCGAAACTATGAATTCATTTTTTTGAAATTTCAAATTTGGAAAGAAAAACTACAAAATCATCGAGTGAAATTGTGAAATCATCCTGGAGAATCACAAAATCACCTCTATTTGAACTTATCTCTATGAAACTATAAATTCGATAGAGAAAGTTGTGAAATTGTCTAGTGAAATTGCAAATTTATCTTATAGGAACTACAACCTTTTCCTCTATTTTTTTGGTTAATTACAAAATTGTTTAATTTTTTTTAAATCATTGTTTTGAGTATCAAAATCATCTTTTGGGTTTGCAAATCATTAGTCTAACTATGAAATTTATAGGAAATAAAAAAATCACAACTCTTTGTTTTTCTGTGTTTTCTACAGGTTTTCCCATAATTACAAAATTGGTGATTTGAACTATGAAATTGGCAAGTTAAGTTGTAAAATAATTGGGATGAGTTACAAAATCATTATTAAATTGCAAAATCACTCATTGCAAGTCTGTGTTTCTTATACCCGAATAATTTCATAGTTCCCAGTTTATTGTGTAACTATGAAATCATTTCAAAAAGTTAACTTTTATGTATTATTGAGTTAACTTGCAGGATTTCACCTTAGCTTAAGCACAAATTAATCCACTAACATTGTTTGCAGATAATTGAGTCGAGAAATAAGTAAGCTTAAGTTATTTTTAATCAATTTTTTATTTTGCAAAATCCAATTTCACAAACAAAGGCTAAAATTCAGTCACATTTGGCTAAGGTGCTTAAGAATCACATAAGAATTTGTCTTTTCACATTTTCAAAGCTTTTTACAAGTGAAAATATGGTCAAAGGGCCAAAATTTCAAACACTTATCAAGTTGGTGCCATGAAAAAGAACCTACATTTTAGTTAGAGCTATTAAGAGCTTTTTCAATTCTTGTTTGCTTTTTAGATAGTTTCAATTTCAGAGATATATCCTTTGTTTTGGAAAATAGAAACTATTTCATGTATGATATCTCCCGTCCCCTTTACGTAACTTAGGTGACCAAAAGTGCTTGGTTTATTTCCATTATTTGTAAAAAGCCTTATTGGAAAGAATGTCGTGTATGCTCTCTCCAAGCTCTGAGTGACTTCGGTGATTCAAAAGTAACCTCTAAAATCTTTCTATTTCCATTTATTTATTTTTATGCATTTGGATTATGGAGGTGATTCAAAATCAAATTCTAAAGTCCTTCCATTTTGATTTATTTCTTTTTATACATTTGGCTTGTGGGAAGGAGTTCATTACTTCCCCACAAGTTATTTAGAGGTGCATTGACCTGGGGTTTCATATCCCAGTATCATACCAACCCCGCTCTATGGAAATAATATAAATCATGGGACATGATGTTGGGATTACCAGGGGTCTGAGTGGCTAGCCTATTTGATCTTAACAAAAACCCATGTTAGATCTTGTTAAATATCAGACTCTACTAAGTAGTATATCGCTGGAGTCACTATGTAAAGAAATATTAGCAGGTATAAACCTGATTGATGTGATTATGCCTTATGTTAGCCATACTTAGGACCATATAGTACATTTAAAACTTATATATTTTTAGTCAACCCCACTTGCCGTTGAATTTATTGCCAAATACCAAGTGCTCCTCACTCTAATTTTATGCCATGTACCAATGTTTGAGACACATAGGGGGGGGGTAAAAAATATACCTACACATGTTCTTTAATTTTTATATTAACACTTAATTCCTCACAAGCATTGGTATATCAATAGAAATTTTAGCAGAATATATGCACACCCATGTCAATTTTAGAAATAGGATGAGGCATCTGTATTATTTATATTTTATTTAATTTACATGTGCGTTTTGAGACTATAATTTATTTGTTTGTTCAAAGTCAAAATGATTCATAACCATCAAATTATTTATCACACTTTCGCCTAATAGGTGTTATTCTTCCCATTTGGTGTCACATTTTTGCCTTAGATTTTTTATCCCAAAACCTTTGTGTGTGTCACTTGTTTAAATGGGGCATCGTTACACTGCCCATTTTGTCTCAAACATTTGCCTTGGATTTTTGAATTTAAGGCCATTATCATACCATTTTATTCATGGGGTGTCATTATGCTTCTCATGTTATTTAAAAAATATTGCATTGTTTCAAATCGAGTTCAAAATCACATGTACCTTTTGTCTAAAGTAAGTGTCATCATGCTGTTCGTTTGGGTCTAGGATGTTCTCCATTTGAAAAATCCAAGTCTTTTAAACCAAATTTGGAATTTGTATTGCGAAGTTCAAATTCAAAATTGATTTGTCTACACCTAGGTCTTTCTTAATTTTGTTTCAGGTGTTTACCTCTTACCTTTGGATTGCATAACTTGGACTAATTACTTGCCTGATTTAAAGACCCTTTGCATAGATATAAGAAGTGGTTTATTTCCATGTGCATTGATTCTATTTTTTGTTGTAAAAAAAGGTAGAAACTCACTTTTTAAGTAAAACTTTAAGCATGATTAGTTTACATTGGATCCTTACTTATCACTTGGGTGTGAATGTTTTACTCATTGCTCTTATTTTGATTACTTAATATTGACTTTTCCAATTAGTTTAGGTGTGTGCCTAAGAGTGAGTGATTTTATACCGAGGTCAAGTTTGTTTTAAAATCCATTTTCCAGTATTGAGTCAAAGCATTTCAAACTATTTGCCATAGAGTTAGATTAATTTGAAGTTTTTACCTTGACCTAGTTTGTTTCAAAGTCTAGCTTTGTGCCTTGTTACCAAAGACCTAACATTTCCTTAAAGTTTTCAAAACTAGTTTGTTTTTAAGTCTAGCTTTGTGCCTTCTTACCAAAGACCTATCATTGCCTTAAAGTTTTTAGATCTAGTTTGTTTTTAAATAATAGCTTTGTTTCTTTTTACCAAAGACCTAGCAATTTTCATTTTAGACTTAGATTAGATTTGTTCGAAACACTTTTCTAAGACCAAAATTCAAATTTGTGTTTCATTTGACAATTTGTGAAAGACCTTAGAGTATATGAGATATTTGAGATAGATTTATGTTGATATCTTTCAAGAAGAGATCCATTCTAGGTTGAGTTTAAACCATTTTTAGAAATAGATCAAGTTTTCCACCTAGAACAAGTTTTAAGATGCTTGCAAGCATCAACCAATCTTTTTAGACCGTGTTTCAAGTGATTTGTGATCTCTAGACCTTTTCTTCACCAAACGTCAATCATGGGTTCAAATATGCCTCTCTACACATGTAGTGGGACCATGTATAATCTAGATTACAAAATTGTAGTCACGAATGATGCATTTTGGTCAAGACCCATATGGATATGATGTAGTTTGTGAGATGGATCCATATTCCCCTTACATAACTCAATATGTGTAACAAGGCCAAGATCCATTAGCACAATACTTGGTTAGTACACCTCCTTATCCAAGGCAGGATCAAGAACATACATCTCAATGCCTTGTTAATATGCCATTTATTGAACAAGTCCAACAACAACCTTACTAAGTTACCTTGCCATCAAGCTATGACCCATATTTGTTCGATCGTCACTTGGTTTAAAATAAGGATGAGGTTTTGGTTAGGGCCATAGAGGTAGGAACCAAGTTTCTAGAAGACTTTCCCCATAAAAATGTACATAGTATAGTTAGAGTGCCTATTAACGTACCCCATATTAGATCCATTAAACAAGCCTCTACTAGTTACCATTAGGTACTCATGCTAATGCCAAGCCAGGATTCAAATTTAATTACAAAGGTAAAAGGCCCCATGGTGGACCAATTCATGCAAATGAAATAATCATATCAGACTTATATTAATCTAACATGGAATTTCAATGTTATGGCCATATCAAATACCCCAATTATAGAGACAACTCCTTCAACAGGGGTGCTAGTTGATTTGTCAAGTCATATTAATCTGAATGTGGACCCCTTTTCCCAAAGTACTTCTGTAGGTGACATGTTTAATGTCCTGGTTACTGAGGAAGTGACTGTGGCTTCTACTTAGGATCATGTGCTATATCTAGTGGATAACATGCAAGTACATCACAAATAATTTACAACAACAAGTGCCTCTTGCCAATACTACAAGTGGTTCACAACAACAGGGGGTAGGAATGCCTAGTTCCCAACCATAACAGGTTTCTCCCACTCTTAAACTAGTTACTTCTTCAAGCACACAACAATAGGGGACAAGTAACCAAGCACTACTTATTGTCTTACTCCAATAAGTGGTGAATATCCCCACCTCAACACGTGAAAACTAATATTTTGCAGCTACAAACACAAATCGATTTAACACCTCCAAAAAGGTATAACACTATACCACCCCAATAGGTAGCAATATATTTACCACCTAAATAGACACATACCAACATACCTCAACAATCACATATGTTGTCTAGTCAACAATATGTTCCTATTGGTCAATGACAAATACCAAACACCTAATAAGCGTCTAGTTCATAATAGGTGTTTTTTTAACATAGAGGCTCCAACATCCAAGAAGTACCTATTAGGAAATAGTTACCTTTTACCGAACATGAGTCACATATTCAAAGATAGGGCCTTCGTCAATAACAAGTACTATTTATTTAGTCAGGTTTGACTAGTCAAAAATAAGTTCCTACTAAAACTCAACAAGCACAATACCTTCCACAAAGCCACATACTTCCATCACAACCCCAATTCTATTTGATTCAAAATCATATTCTGAATCCAAACCAGAATATTTACCAACAATGCATGCAATATCAACAGCCTAATCTCAAGGTGTGGATGCACATTCCTGGTCGATTGGTCCATCAAACCAACATTCCACAATACTCCATTCCCCCATTGTACCCTAGTCAAGGTAATCCACCTTTGATCACCCAACCACAACCACAACTGACTGTGCCATCAAGTTTCTTAGCCTAAGAGTTACAACACATGAAAGATACAAATGCAACCATTCAATAGGAAAATGGACTAAGAAGTTTAAATTGGATGATGTGTGTTCATATCTATTTAACATGGAGTATCTCCAAATACCATTTCCTCCAGGTTATGAGCCACTAAAGTTTGACAAATACAAGGGTAAAGGAGACCCTAGAGAGCATTTAAAAGAGTTTTTTTTTTCTTGCAATCTAGTGGCCTATAGTGACATCTACTTGATTCTTATTTTTTCTTGAAGTCTAGCTTGACATGATTTGGAGTGTCTTCTTAAGTTTCCAAAACACTTGGTATCTAACTTTGATGATCTTTCATATACGTTTGTACAACATTTATCCTACAATCTCAAGCATGAGATTTTAGTATTTGATTTAAGTCAGCCCAAGTAGAAAGTTGGTGAAAGCTTTACAAGTTACTTATAACATTGGAGAGCGCTTGCTAGTCACTTCACCCATAATCTAATAGATAAATAATTGGTAGCTATGTTTACCAAAAATCTATATAACAAAATATCTTATTAGTTGGAGCTTTAGTGCACTCACACATTCAAGGAAATAATTGAGAAAGGTATATAGATTGAAAAGTCCCTCATTAATAAGGGGATTATTAAGTTATCTTCTTTAAACCAAAATCAGAGCCAAAACCAAAATTTAGGCCCAAGTTAGAGCTCTAGCCCAGTCAAAATGCAAGCGTCTGTGCCCACTCAAGCTAATAATTATGAAAAACTTAATCCATACAATTGTAAAAACAATGTTATCCGTAATGGAGTCACTAATTCGCATCATGTTCAAATGGTGCAAACACCGTCTACTTAGTCTCTCCCATAAATGTAGTTTATCCAACAAGAGTAGCTTATGCCTCAACCTAAGCCAACTCCTCAAATGCTATAACCACCACCTTTAAAAATCCCTCCTCCAAGAATAAGACCTACTCTTAGAGTCTTTAGTGACCTTGGTGAGCCTATTGAATTAGTGTTTCACAAATTAGATGCGACCAATATAATTAGTTGGCCGATTACAAAACATTTTCCTAAGGGAATAACTTATCCAAATTGGTATAAAGAGCATAAGTTATGTGAATACCATCATGTTCATGGACATTCTATATATCATTGTGTGAAGATGAATCACCTCATTGGGAATATGTTGGAAAATAGAGAGATCTAGTTGGATAATAGAGCATCTACTTCTAATCAAAACCTGGGTATCTACCAAAATCTTTTTCCAAAATAAAACAATACCAATAAAAAACAACAACAATAAAGACCACAACCACAATAACAACAATAATGCCAACCAAAAAATGGATAGAACCAAGGTTGGAATGACCCCAATAACCAACATACCTATCACACAGTTGCACATGACTACACTAAAATCGTAGGTCGTATTGTGGGTGGCAATGTATTTACCATTACCATCAATCCTAGACCAAATGCAAATAGACTAGGATGGTTATCTAACAATGCCCATCAACCTACCAATGTTGGTAATCCTTCCTTAACCTATGACCACAACCAAGTGTAATAACAAGCAAGGATTACCATCTCAAGTCATTATGTCGATAACTCTTCATTGCCCCATAACCGCATCTAAGTGCACCAACAATCAAGAATTACCCTCTCTAGCTTATCTCCATCATCTTCTAGTTATGATGGTACTTTACTTGATATAAATTGTGCACTTGTAAATTTTTGGTCTAAATTCACTATCCTAGGTCCACAACCCCTTACCAATCAGCTAATCTAACCCACTATATCAGCTAAGAGTAACCCAATTACCACTGTTATGGATAAAACATATGATATTGTGGAACAACTCCAAAAGACACTCACATAAATATCTATTCTAGATTTGTTGTGTACATCTACCATCCATAAGAATATCTTTATTGAACTCCTAGGCCAATCCCAAGTGCCCATTGACATTACACCAAACAAATTTCAAGCTTTGGCTGGACACCTAGCCCAGGATAATAGTTAACCTTTGACCAAAGTGATATATCATCCCACGATCCTTTCCATAATAACCCACTATACATTAAAGTTGTTATAACACAATGCAAAGTTAAATGTGTCCTCATAGACAATGGATTAGGCCTAAATATTATGTCTCTGAAGCTAATCAAGCATTTGGGATATATAACAACTAACCTTCAACCAAAGACTATTACTATCAAAGCCTATGACAATGAAGAGCGGGAATCACAATGAACCACTAGTTTGCCAGTGATCATTGGGCCTTTGACCAACAATACACTTTGCATTGCGTTAGACTTGGATTTATCATACAGTTTGATTTTAGGTAGACCATGGATACATGGAATCCACACAATACCTTCAACCTTGTACAAGTGTATCAAGTTTCCTCACTCTGGGATGGAGGTAACTATCCATGGATATTTATAGCCATATGAACATTGCAAGCATTTGGAGTTCGAATATTAAATTTAAAATTACCATTTTGGTCTAGACCTAGTACCAAATAAGGACAAATACAAATAGATACTTGTTGAATTGCCAGAGACCAATTGCATAGACCCTGATATCCTTGCCTCAACTTCACACATGCCTCCTATTGAAATGTATAATCATTTTATGATTTCAGACAATGGTTCAAGAGAGTATTTTACCCATGATACATTCAATATATCCAAGATTTTACATAATACCAAGTACTATGAAAGGCCCCAATCTAAGCCAATTTGTATGGAATGGTGACAAAAGGGAAAAGGAAAGCTTTATCCCTTAATGCCTATTATTTTCACATTAGCCACTAGCCAAGAATAAGACCCACTTACCAATCATGATTCTTGGTTATACAGTGACAAATTAGCTGATTACTACTGAAGTACAAATTATCCCATCCCTAACATGATGATAGATAACCAAGCTTATGAAGGTATAGGCTTGGGGGCAAATCAATAGTGTACTATTGAGCTTATTTATATAACCAAATACAAAGGAACTTATGGTCTTGGATTTAAACTACTTGGGAGTGCTCCCACATATCTTATTCATGTTCTTACACCAATGACTAATGATGACAATACTGGCAGTGAAGTAGAGTTTGATCATAACATGTACAAAGACCTAGATAGTACCAACTTATTTTACCCATATACCATTTGTACCATCATACCAATATTTCAACATTTCCCACTTACCCTTTATCATCCTCAACTAATAGACTATGACTAACAAGAATCCACAATATATTTAGATGAGTTTGAGAATGATGAGGCATTTTATGTTTTTCTCAGCATAAGAGACAATGTTCCATTAGGAGACTAGAAATGAGTCTTATTTATAAAATTGGATCCTTCTACCTATTTCAGAGAGTGGGTAAACACCCTTAACAAAAAAAAAAAAAAAAAGATTAAAACATTAAGGTCCCAAAGTGAAAACTTCTTTGAGGCACATTTGGAATACTATAAAAGTAAAGATAAAGGTCAGTCTCTTAATGCAAACCTGTTTCAGGCACCATTAGATGGGGATGTTCACCCTTTTTCAAATGAATCTCAGTAGACCACCAATAGAGAACTTGATTTTGGGTCTAAGTTTAGTAAAGAGGAACAACATACCTTTGACCAAATCATTTGAGAATGTCCAAAAATGTTTGTTATATGGCCCTTGCTACCATTAAGAGATTCAAATTCATCTTGCTTGGGAGAACTTGAAGAACTAGTCCAACCAGAGGACTTTGCCATTTGTAGCCAATTTACATCCCTGCTAACTATTCTAGAATATGAATCGACTCTCCTTGTAGATGATACTATGAAAGTTAAAATTGGGACTCTAGAGGACCCAAAGTGTATTAAATTAGACGCATCCCTCACTAAGGAGGAATGTGAAGTCTTTATAGTCCTTTTGAGGGAGTTTATGGACATATTTGCATGGGGTTATTTAGGCATGCTAGGTTTGGACCCCACCTTGGTTTTACACCATCTCATTGCACATCCTGATGCCAAACCTATTAAGAAAAAACTACATAAGGTTCATCCTCATATTTCTATGTTAGTGGAAAAAAATCTAAAAAAAATCTTGAAAGCAAGATGCATTAGACTGATCAACTAATTAGAGTGGATATCAAACATTATTCCTATCAATAAAAATCTAGAAGGAATCAAAATATGCACTAATTTCAAAGACATTAATAAGGCCTACTTGAAGGATGACTTTCCTCTATCGAACATCGACATGATAGTTGACTCCACAACTGAGTATGAAATGCTTTCCCTCATAGATGGATTTTCAAGATATAACTAGATTAGAATTGCACTAGAAGATCAACACAAAAAAACATTCACCACTCTTTGGGGAATGTTTTGCTATTAGGTCATGTCGTTCAGCCTCAAGAATGTAGGGGCAACATACCAAAGGGATATAACCATTATATTCCTTGATATTATTGAAGACTATGTCGACAACATATTATGTAAATTTAAAACCTGTTCAGATCATCCATTCATACTATGGAAGATATTTTAAAGGCTTCATGAGTACAAGGTTTGACTTAATCTAGAAAAGTGCATATTTGGTATTACTTCAAGCAAATTGTTAGGCTTTATTTTTTCTTGTCGAGGCATTGAAGTTGATCTTGCTAAGGTTTAAGTCATTACTGAGATGCTTCCACCTTCAATTTTAAAGTAACTCCATAGTTTACATGGTAAAATCTAGTCTATTAGATGCTTCATTTCACAGTTGGCCAATAAATTTCATCATTTCATTCATTTATTAAAGAAAGGTATTACATGTATTTGGGATGCCAAATTTTAGAAAGCCTTTGAGGACCTGAAGGAATAATTAGCCAATCCCCTATTCCATTACCACCAAAACTAGGGAGGCCATTTCTACTCTACCTATTATCCACTAAAAATGCCTTGGGGGCACTTTTGGCCCAATATGATGAACATGGGAAAATAGTACTATATGATCCATACATTGGTAGCATATGAACATAACTATATGCCAATTGAAAAAACTTGTTTAGCTATGGTCTTTGTAGCCCAAAAGATCCATCATTATATGCTCAATAACAAGGCCATAGTCATTTGCCAAAGTAGATTTATTCAAGTATCTACTATCAAAAATAGATTTCTAGGGATGCATGGCTAAGTGGATCATGCTTCTGAGTGAGTTTGAAATTAAATATGTCAATCAAACAACTATCAAGGGACACATACTTGTATATCATCTTGTTAAATCTCTCATTTCAAATACTCAACCACTCACTTTTGCATTCCTAGATGAGTATATCATGATTGTCTTAGAAACACCTTTTGAGGAGTAGTACTAGAATTTATATTTTGATGGGTCATTCATATCTCATGGATTAGGAGTAGGACTGTTATTTATTACACCATAGGGGATCTCATTCTCAAATCATTTTTTATCAACTTTTCTTGTACCAATAACATGGCTGAATATGAAGCAATCATTGTAGGTCTTCATCTAGTAGTACAAAAAAACATTCAACTTCTCTTAGTTTATGGAGATTCCTAACTTATTATTAATCAGTTTATAGACTAGTTCTAGACCAAAAATGATAAGTTGGTACCATATAAAGCCATGGTGGACATTATAAAGTATCAGATTGCTCACATTCAATTTGAACATATACCTCAAGCCAATAATAGTACAATAGATGCCATAAATTCTATTGGTTATTTGATCCGAAACATAGACAAGGAAAGAGACTATCAGTTCCTCATTGAACATCTTCTAGTGTTTGTTCACAATCCCTTGAACATTTAAATGAGTTATGATATTATTGGTCCCAGTTATATTTGGTATTCTGACTTATATAATTACCTCCATGACCAATTCCTTACACTAGACATTTCAGGTAAGCAACAAAAATATTTCATATACCAAGCCTCTCAATATACCTTACTCGACCCAACCCTTTATTGTAGAATCTTTGATGGAACTTTGCTTCGTTGTTTGAATTTGGTAGAAGCCCCATTAACATTGAGAGAAGTTGATGGAGTTTTTGGGGCTCACACCAATGAGGCCATCCTTGACAAAAAACTCCTATATACCAATTATTATTGGGCAACCATGGAAGTAGATGCATATACTTATGTGAAAATATGTAAACAATGTTAGAGGCATGCTGATTTAATTCATGCTTTGAACATAACACTCAAACCAATGATTACACCATGTCCATTTTCAATGTGGGGACTTGATCTTGTAGGGAAAATTAACCCTACCTCCTCAAATGGACATAAACATATCCTTATCACCATCAAGTACTTCACTAAGTAGGTTGAATCTATACCCCTTACGTGACAAGAAATAATTTTTTTAAATTCATCTTCAACCATCTCATTTATCATTATGGTATCCTATCCAAAATTATATATGATAATGGTAGATCATATAAGAACAGTGATGTCAAGGGGTTTTATGTTGAGTTTAACATTATCCAACACTTTTTCACTACATATTCCCCCAAGGTAATGGCTAATCAAAGGCATCTAACAAGACCATCGTTAATACTTTTAAGAAGATTGTCAATGATGTTGGTTGTGATTGATACTTGTAGATCTTATGTGCCCTTTGGGATTACCATACTAATTACCATACTCCAACAGGAGTCACACCATATTCCCTTGTCTATGGAACTAAGGTCATTCTTCTCATCAAGGTAGAGTTATCTTTTATGTGCATATCATTGAAGTACATACTTAATGATGAGGATTAAAGGGTAGCTCGTTTGCAAGAGTTAGAATTATTGGTCAAAAAATGTAGGCCATTGTAAACCTCCTTAAAGCATATCAAAAATAGTTATGTGGTTAGTATAATAGGCATATAAATCATAGAGAATTTGAGCCTAGTGATCTTATCCTCAAATCAAACCAGAAAACACTATGATTGAGAAAAATAAGAAAGGTAAGTTCAAGCCTAATTGGATAGGCCCTTATGTCATTAATTCTAATTATGGATCTAGAGCTTATAGGTTAGCTACACCAGAAGGCGATGAACTTGATGAACCCATGAACATAATACATCTCAAGTGTTATTTCACTTGAGAGACCTGAGAAATTGGCTATGAAGATCATTTACACCATACTGTAATCTCACCTTCCTTGTACCATACCATATATTGTTTCTTTTGTACCTTATCTATTGGTCTAATTTATTTACCCTACCTTACCCCCCTTTTTGACCTTGGTTCCAATCCAATTGGAACTTTGAGAACCTTCAGAGATTGGATTCTAATGAAGTTTTAGTGGTTGATTCAGTATGGTGCTTCTTTGAGCTCATATTTTATAGAACGAGGTAGTATCTTGGGGAAGTATGATAGTGATTTGGAAATTACATTCTTCATTGTTGTCATGTTATATATCATTACCCATGATAATAATTATAACCACCTTTAGTAAAATTAGTATCACTGACCTGTGCCATTATTTCCTCATTATAACTGTGTTTAGGTAAATTAGGAACAAACCTATTTTTCTCTATATTGCTGCATCACTATTCTATACTTTGCCATTTGCCTACTTGTGAACTTGTTACCTAGTTGAACTCTCCACTATAAGGTGGAATTATGGTGACTTGAGATCCATTCAAGAATATGTAGGCAATGCTCGATTTATTTTGAGGTCAGTATAATCACCCCTTTGAATGTTCTCACCATTTTTATAAGCGCTTTAAGTTTGAATACTCTTGTTGTTTTGTGAGCATATTTAAACCATGCTTTCATAATTTTGTGAGTTCACCCATTCTATGTTTCATAATTTTCCATTGAGTTGAGATGCCTAACAACACTCAAAAACATGCTCGCATTCAACATTGGGAATTTAGATTATATCCTCGCCACTCAAGACATGCATCTCATAGTCAACAAGTATACATAAAGTATTCTCATGGATTTTGTCATAATGATTTCCATTTGCCTATTCTATTTTCCGATAGTATTTCATCCCATTCCTAGGATAACTATATTTGGTCTAAAGTCCATGTTGGACCTTATGTTCATGGGAATATGTCCGTAATATCCAATTTCTTATTGCATTTAGAGTTTTAGATTAAGGTAAAAGCAGATTTTGAAGGGGCCCCAAAACCCTTTAACAGATCAAGAAAGATAAAACTTTACAAACCACCAAGAAAGGCATTCCTAAAACCT
The DNA here is from genome assembly GCA_037957365.1 of Torreya grandis. Taxonomy (NCBI): domain Eukaryota; kingdom Viridiplantae; phylum Streptophyta; class Pinopsida; order Cupressales; family Taxaceae; genus Torreya; species Torreya grandis. The sequence goes on along the minus strand of JARHVA010001316.1, from coordinate 3,153,926 downwards.
ACTGAAGAATAGTAACTAAACCAGGTTTTACAGGGACCTGAAACCACCAATATAAACCAGTAAAAGCGCCCCAGGTTTTTCAAGGACCTGAAACCTAAACAAAACTAGGCAAAACAACCTAAAAACCAGGTTTTTCAAGGACCTGAAACCTCATAAATGGAGACACCAATGCCCAACTCTAAAAAGAACAGAGTGGGCACCCAGGTTCAAACCAGCAACCCCAAGAACACAATGTCGAAGGAATTGCTCACAAATGGCAGTCGTCTAAATTTTCCTTTGCATGGCCCGCCTTCCTCCCTAAGTGCCAACATGGCGTAGGCAGATTCGCCATACCCATCATTTTTTATGAGCAGGGCTCCTCCACGGCTTAGGGTTTTTCCATTTTTCCCTGAACAGGGCACCGTGGCTCATTCACTAACCATAGAGGAAACAAAGTTTCCCCCATTATTTCACTATTTTCTTTGCAAACCATATCAGGATGGCAGTCCAACTTAGGCTAGAGATCCAACCCAGGTTCCATCCGCAATACGGCAGACCAAAGCAAAATAAAATATCACGCAAAAAAAAAGATCTAACCTTGCTGCGTCGCGCACCAGCACCATGAATCCCACCATCCTCAGACTGAGATCTGGTCGCCATAGATGGAGGAAGCGGCCGTGGAGGTTAGGGTTTTAGCACGGCCGCATCTGCGGCCGTGCTCCCTCTTCCCTCATCCCTAGTGCATTTAGAGTTCACTTGAGCATTTTTTGTGATTGATTTTATTCACCGTTCTCTTGGATCATCCTTCCTCTAGGTTTGTCTCCAAAATAATTTAGTTATTTTTTTAGTAACCGTTGCAAATGCTCTCACCATTTTGTGAGCTTGTTCTCATTCTCATCCTTAGACGTAGTAAGCATTATGAACCAAGTTTATGTGTAAGTGCTTGTCTACTGTCTTTTAGTGTGGTTTTAGCCTATACCATACTCTTATGCTCATGTGATTTATTTGCATTGAAACTTTCATGATTGTGAATGTCATCCGCCTCTTTTCCTACACACCATTTTATGAGACCTTTCTATATTCGTCTCTGAGTCAATCATGTTTTCTTATCATCATTTTTTTTCTATCCTATATCGCATCTTGAATCAATTCAGCTACCCCTTCCTTTTATTTTATTCCCCCCATTTTTTGTGTGTGTCATTGTCTCCTATGACCTAGGGGAAACATTGTACCATTTATTCTTATGTTATTTTACATGTATCATTGCTGCCTAGCCTAGGGGTCACCCTGTTGCCATGAGTAACACCTTTATTAAACACGTACGAATAATTTGTTTTATCTTTGTTACTCACATTGTGATCCACCGTTATTTGTATATTGCCTTTGTTTGTTTAGAATAATTTGTTTATTGCACTTTTCTTTGCTTTGGATTGTTTATTTGTTTTTTTTGTTTGTTTATTTTTTTTATTGGTGTTTTATTATTTTTTTTGTTTTATTTTTATTTTCCTTTTTGCCTCTTTATTTCTTGGTTGTCTTAGGAATATTTCTCTTTATTTACACTTGAATCTTGATTACCCATACTTGTACTCGAGTTGTGAATTTATGTACATTCCTACACTTAATTTATTACATTATATTCACTTGGGATTTGATTGATCATATATTACACCTAAGTGATTTGTAATTGCATTTAAATTTAATTTTACATGCTTTGGATATACATTATTATTATAGTCATCTATAACTATGATACATAATATCACAAACTACAAAAAAAATTAGGCCAAAAGATCTATTAGATAATGCAGTGGGTAGTCTCCTTGTTCACACCTGAAAAATACTAGAACTCTAACACTACCTAAATGCAAATTAATTAAACAATCAATGAATTATGACCCCTTCTATTTAAGATATGCATATCCATACTAGTTGGTAGCCCAAATTCATGCCTATACTCTGGGTTGGTTTATTGCTACTCCATGAGTATGGATTCAATACATAAACCCCATTTTCTCAATTTTCCATACTGAGGTGAATTATGTGGACCTTCCTAGATCATATCCACCCTATTGGGGCAAATACAAATTACATCACATTGCCATCTGCCCTATTGGGGCATTTTCACTATGCCAATGTTTATAACCACCTTTGGGCAAATCATTATTTTCACTCATGTGCCCAGTTAGGGCATCCTCACTATGTTGATTATTATAATTGCCTTTGGGCAAATAATTATTTTTGACCTATCTGCCATAATAGACAATTTTCACTGTGTTGATGATTATAACCACCTTTGAGCAAATCATTATTTTCACTCATCTACCCTACTAGGGCACCTCATTATGCCATTGATTATAACCGCTTTTGGGCAAATTAGTATTTTCCTCCTCCGTTACCCATAGATCACATCATTTTCTTCTTTTTGAGGGAACATTTGACAACACTATTTTTATCATCTGATCCCTCGAGGGGGCATCAAGGGCTTATCCATTGCCTTCTGGGGCATTAGCTAAGGCATTAATGACTTTTTTTGTTATTTGAGAAGACGTTATTGTGATCATGTCTTGAAAATGTCTTCTCAAATAAGGGCAAACTATAGACACCTCATTTTGACCACAACTATGTTTTAATCAAACTTTAGATTGATGTCTACCAAATAGTGCAAATTAAGCCTATGAATCACTAAATGTCCCAATTTCATCTGCACATAGAATATTAGTACCCAGAATCATGTTGAGGTATCCCTATTTTGGGTATTATCCTATACACAATAGTAAACTCTCATAGATTTATCTCTAGTTAACTTGTGACCTAACAAATTGATAGATTAGCCTTTAGACCCATTAAGTAGGGAACTTAAGCAATTCTTAAAATGCAAAAATGCCAAGCAGATTGAATTAACTAAGAAAATCAAATTAAATGCTTAAGTAAAATTTTCATGTGCAATTAGTGAATATAATTTTAAAAAAAAGGGAATTTCTAATAAAATTGAGGTCATGATGATGTCATCAGCTTGAAAGTCAAGGAATTAAAAATATCTCCATTAAAGCCTTAAATTCAGTATTGGAGAGCCATGCTTAATAAATAGGATCTCTATCTTAAATATTTATTTCTTGTCCCCTCTTTAAATGAACTAGGTTTAAATTAAACCTAACCATAGTGAACTCTAATCTAACTACACTTGGGTTAGATTTAGTTTGAAAGGCTATAAATACAAGGCCTCACCCATTATTCAAAGAAGCTTTTCTATTTAATGTTACTATGCCGGAATTCCTAAAGGAAAGCTCTCAAGCCAAAGTTATAATGTTCAATTGTTGAGATACAAAGTATTTTTTTAGTGTTATAATGCAAAAATATTGATAGATTGCTACATCTTTCCAAATCCAAGCCAAACATTACCAAGTTGACAAAAAGAAATGATGCAAATATCACCATTGTCAAATACTCTTTAAGCACATGACTGAGCACATTCCTCCAAGGCCAACCTATAACTCTTGCCCATAAGGAAGGTAAAGAATACTTGTTTTGTCTTCTATTATTAGTTACTTGCATTTTTCTATTGCTCCTTGAGTGTCTATGCTTGAGATGTTAGATTCTTAGTGTGTTTTATTTGTTTTTATCATACTAACACTTGACTAACTCCCCTCTTAGATTCTTATGATCAAAAATTTCACTCCATCCATTGTTCGTCATCATTATCACTAGAGATTTTGTTCATGCTACATTCCTAAAACATATTTGGTAGCACAAGACCCTTCTCATTGTGTATTTTATTTACATGTTATTCCATGATAACATTGCCTTCCATTATTTTATAACACATCCATGAAAGGGTTGACAAAGCTCATGCCTAGGCAAAGAGAAAGAGAAATTTTGGGTAAAAACAACCTTAAACCCCCCATTCAATAGTCTCTTAGTGCATCTTGTAATAACATACTAGGTATGAGACAAGGTATTTAATACTCCATAAAATGCATAGACATACAATCTTATTAGAAGATGGTGCATTCTAGTCATCCACACTTCCTCATAAATTTTGAGATAAAATTCTCAGACAAAATGCCCACCATAATGAGGCAATATCTACTTGAGATTTCTTCAATCAAAATGGGTACAAATGGCTCCCTTGATGGTGACTTATGTTGATAGGGTAGGATCATGCTCCGTCCACCAAAAAACAACCATTATTTATAAAGCATACACTAATGCATGCATCCAATCTTTCTCCTTTAGTATGCAACCCTTTGCATGTCATTTACATACTCATATTTACATTTTCCAAGACATTATAATGAGGAAATGCTACAAGCTTCCATTTTCACACTGTGAACACCCTTTTCCTTTTGGCATTAGAGTGAAACCTAAAATTTTATGTTGAAGTATTTGTCCCTAGAGTTATTTAGGGGATAACATGTAGGAAGTTACATTTTATTTGAATTCGTATGCCACATTTCTGTATGGTTACCTCATATAATCCTATACCTAACTATCACAAACAACACTAGTGGTGCCAAAAATAGAATTTGCATCACCCCAACTTAAGATTCCTTCATTATAATCATCTATATACTCTTCATATTGCATAGAGATGTTGAATACATGGTATTTTTCCTCATTGATATATACACTTTCAACATATGTTGTCCCATATTCATTGTCATGGGGGATAACCACATGTTATTATCCATTTTAAAAACTCATATATACTTATTTGAGGCTATAACTACGTTGTTTTTGTAGCATTATGGCCTTCTTAGAAACTGTCAGAGTGAACAAGGGACAAAAAATGATACATAGGATTAACCTGGGAGAACAAAACACAAAAAATTAAGTCAATCACTTAGCAGAATGGAAAACTCGTAAGAAAGTTGCATTATGAATAAGTGATTGTTACAATCTCTTACACACACCTGATTTATCTCATATACACACCCTTGGTTTTTTCATGTTATAGGAGTTCCTATTATATAGGTGAGATATTTTATTACTACAACAAACTATTTATTTTAATAACAACTATTAGTTAGGCATCTTGTGTTCTTGATAAGTTGTTACAATAATTATTTTATAAGAATTAAATTTGCACATAATATTTTATCAAATATTTATGTGCATTAACTCCTTAACTAGATATTAACAAACTAAGTGTGAACTAAACTAAACTAGGTTAGATAAATAATAACTAGATAATTTATGCCTAGATGAACGCATAATTACAACAACCTCCCTTAAGTGAAAGTCAGGGGGAGAAAAAAAATCAAATATGGGTGCTGGCTACTATGCCCGATAAGATACCCATGCAAAATCAAAATTAAAAATAAGAAAGAACTTCGTGATGAATCCCCCCAAGGACAAATTTTTTTGCCCCAAATAATGATCGCAATTGAGGTAACAAGGTGCTACTAAGGGTTTAGTAAAGATGCCATTGACCTAATCAATGGTAGGCATGAACTCTAATGTCAGGAATTCATTTTGAATATGTTATCGAATGAAGTGCATATGGATTTCAATGTGATTTGTTCATTGATGTTCAATAGGGTTACTTGAAATTACAATCACTCTTTAGTTGTCACACCAAAGAATAATGAGATTAATTTATGGGAAACCAAATTCATCTAACAATTTTCTAAGCTAAAGTGTTTCCTGATTGGCTTTAATAGCACCTCAATATTCAACCTAACTGAATCTTTAAGTGTGGAGTGACCTAAATTTTGTGTAGAACATGTTTAGTTGATTTCCAATAACTCTCATGAGTCTCATGGAAGAATAAAGAGATAGGGTTAACAATAAAATATATATTAGGACATGTTTGAGTTAGGTAAAGAATATTGCCCAACAACTATCGATACAAGGTTAGATCAACCTTAATATTTTTGCAACTGGAAAACAAAATAAGATCTGACTAAAATGGTGTGGGATAAGGCTTACAATCCGCCATGCTAAAATGATAATGTAATTCATGAGCATAATTCTTCTTACCTATGAAATCCTTTCAAAATATTGATGAATTTGAAGGCCAAGGAAATAGTGCACAAGTCCTAAATATGTCATGTCAAATTGCTCCATCAACTTGTGCTTGACATCCTTAATCATGGGGTTTGAATTGTCTATGAGGATTAGATCATCAACATACAAGACTGGTGTAATAATATTATAGGATGTAAACATTATGTTTGGAGGAAAAATGGGTGAAACCAAAACAGAGTATAAAACTATCCATCTTCTCATACCAATCTTAAGGAACTTGTTTGAGAATGTAGAGAGTTTGATGGAGTCTAAAAATAAAGGAAGAGTCTTGCACAAAGTATTGGGGTTGATCCATATAGATATCCTCTTGAAGATCACTTTGTATAAAATAACTCTTCACATCCATTTGGTATATCGACCAATGATGTGTTACAATGAGGGAAAGTACAATAATATTAGAATTTATTTTTTCAATAGGGGAAAAGGTTTTAGAGTAATCAAATGCGACCAAACATGCCTTACACTTATCAACATAACCATATTATGCATATTTGATCTTATAGACCCATTTATAACGCATAAGTTTTCTTCCTTTAAGAAGAGGCATTGAGACCCAAGTATCATTTTGCATTAGTGAAGAATATTCCTCTTGCATAGAAGTATCCCACTTTGGTTTGTATTTCACCTCAGAAAAAATATTGAATCATCTAAAATACCATGGATAATGTGAGTAGCACCAAAAGGATGAGAGTGAATAAAATGAGTATGGCAAGGTTTAGAAGGATCACCAACCAAAGAACCAAATGCTTTCAAAGTAGTTCTGGCCTAGTTGGGCATAAATTGAGGAGCAAGCGGAGCAGGTGGTGATTCAAGAGCATCATCAATGGCATCAACATCACCAGAAAGTAAGTTCTCATAATTAGATGAAAGAGTAAATAGTGAAGGAGGTGATGTTGAATATAGTGGAATGAAACTCTCATCAAACTTGACATCCCATTGAAATAAAATATCAAGAGTGACTGGGTCAAAGGGGTGATAAACTTTAACATCCTTAAAATGGCCATAAAATGTGAGTGGTTTACTCTTCTTATCCATAGACGTGTGCTTGTCATCAAGTATAAATGTACATGCTTTAGTTCCAAACACATGAAATCTAGATAAATCAAGATTGATCCTTAACCAAGATTATTCGGGAGATTTGTCAGCATTGCCTTGTGGGTTATGTGGTTTTATATATAATTCATGCAATTAATTGATTTAATGCAAAAAATAGGAGCCATCTCCTTTGACTGAATCATAATATTGTCCATCTCCTTTAATGTTCTATTTTTCGCTCAACAACACCATTTATTGAGGATTATAGTTTATAGGGCACCATAAATTGATGTTATACACCATGAAGAGTACAAAATTCATGGAAGGCTTTATTTACATATGTTAGGTCAATTGATCTACAAGTTTTTTAATTAGTTTTATTTTTATAGGGGCATGCATCACTTTATGTGACACCCCCTCTAACTTAATATTATTATTAGCTTAAGTTAGTGAATAAATATTAATTCTTAGTTCAGGTTGGTTAAACCCGTTGAGTACCTCTCACAACCAACTCTCATAAGATTATAAAAGCTTATGAGAGCTTATAAATAAATAAGGTTATATATATATATATATATATATATATATATATATATATATATATATATATATATATATATATATATATATATATATATATATATATATATATATATATATCTCCAATCTATGGTCCTATTAGTGGTATCAGATCCTGGATGAAGGAGGAAGATATGCAGGGAAGGGAAGAGCAAGCAATACTTTTGAAGGTTTAAACATTTTTCAAATGTTTGAAAAATTAAATTATCATTTTTTATCCTTGTAAAAGCATAAAAAACTTAGGTTGTACGACCCATAACTGCTTTATACACCCTAGGATGATGTGTTAATGCAATAATTATTTTTTGGTAAGGTCAAAGTCTATTTTGAATCTTTGATTTGATGTCTATATGCCTAAAAATTAATTTGTATGGCCTTTATCAACATCATTATGCCCTAAATTCATTTGTACAACCTTTTTAATGTCCAAAACAATATTTTTTTATATGGCATACTTGTGAATTTTGTCTATTATTTTTACTCCTTTTTGGTTGATTATACAAGCTAAAACAATTTATTTGCAGACCGGTCATTGTTTGTATAACCTCCAACAACCTCCAAACCTTACTTAATGCATTGTATGAGCTTCAACATCCCTGAAATATGATTTGTGTAGTCCTCTTAGTGATATAATATGAATATGGCATCCATTTATAATTGGTTTATATCTTGAAACATACTTGTTGCATCTGTATGGCCTATGTTTAAATTTGAAGGAGGAAGGTGTCATTTAATACAACATAATGTAGAAGTATGCCCTGTGGTATAACCCAATAAGGCATGGTGGTGTTTTAGTGTAATAGTGAAAGATATGTTTTATCTTAGATTTATTTCCATGTTACCATGATCAATGTATCTCACCAGAAAAGATCCAAGTCAAGTGTTTTCACATGCAATTAAATAATAGGGTTAACATATTTTACATGAATAATTTTTTCTTGTTTTTGGAAAATATGAAAAATATAGTTTAATTATCCTATCTTGGATAAAGTCTTCAAATCACTTATAGTGGAGTTGGAAGATAGTGTCTTTTGTAAGGTACATGCAAAGGGAGAACTCTTGGGATCAAAACCCACTAAGACTACTTTTTGGTTAGAATTATTTTTGATCAAACTAGTTAAAGGATATTTTTAGAATATTTTGTTTTGTAATTGGAGATACAAAGGTATACGTTGTGTCACTTTTGACACTTGCAATAATGTTTTACGATTTGTATGTCTAGTCTCTCTTTTGTGCAAAGGTGGTCATGTGACCATTCAATTTCTACATTTTCAGATGTTATGGACACATTGGAATGGTTCATTGCATGATTTTAAGATTATTAATATGATTTATAAAAAAATGTATTGACACTAGTGATATAAGGGTGTAAAAAATTCATTTTGCAACTCTTGCGAGCAATGATCGACAGGTCCCAAAATACAAACATTGTATCTAGGTTTTGCTTAAGGGTCAAGGCAAAGCCTTGGTAAAAAAAATTATTCTCTTTTTTTGTTTACTATGACCAAGATTATCAGTATCATTTTAGAAAATGGATGAATCACTCCTAAAAAATATAAGGAGTGGAGTATTAATATAGAGAACTCTTTAATTATTAATGACTTGTGGGAACTCAATGAAAACCAACCCACATCTTCTACTGAAGCAACTAACTTGATTGAAGTCCACAAGCATGATAAAATAACATTTGCACTATTGAAATATTATTGTTCTAAACAAGTTATCATTCATATTAAAGCTATTAAAACTGAAGCATGTAAAACATGGAAAACACTAAAGGACTTGTATGATAAACAACCCACATGCAAGGAAATTGATCTTCTCATGCAAATTATAAAAAAAAAACTCAAATATGTTTAGTATGTATTTGAATAGATCTCATGAATGAAAAAATTGAAACAAGAGTAATCTACTACATGAGAAAATAGATGATGACAAGCTCATCTCAATCACATCGAATGGCCTAAATTATAGCTATATAAATTTTGTCTAAATGTTACAGCTTAGTGATAAGTTCAATAAATTGAAATTTCGTTCAATTTGTGAATTGATCAATTGGTAAGAGCAATAATTTGTCAAGAAGAAGAGTCAACCTACTAAATATGGATACTTCACAAAAGAAATGAGACACTAAATAACAAAGGGACATGCACACAAACATTTTCAAAAATAGTCTCAAAAATATTTTACACAACACACTCAACAAAAATATCCAAGACATTCACATCACCACTTTCATCAACATTCTTCATGACATTATCCAAAATCCTCCAAACACAAACATTTACATAAACATTCTTCTAAGTCTAGTGGTTTTATAAGTGATTCTTCATCTTCTAGTTCTCACAAACACTGGAAAGAACCAAGTTGTTATAAATGTGGTGGCATTGGCTATCTTATTGGTGTATGTCCTTATTGACGCCCATGTTCCCCACAAAAAAATAAGGCTAGATAAAATTACAATGGTCATTCTAGTGGTGCATCTTTCGATTACTCTAGCTATTATGGTTATTCTAACACTTCCTCTGATTAGGAGGCATCCTACATGGCTGAGGTCTATGGTCTTGATGGACTTGATGATCTATTTTGAGTGCATGAATATTCACTTGTCTTGAGTGAGATGCTAATGGAGAGAGTGGATTTTGCTATAGTGGCAGTTTTGGTTTGGCTTTTGTTATTTTCAGTTCATTTTTAATTTTCTTCACTTTGATATTATTGACGCAGAGAAGACACAATTGTTTGAATAATTTTTTTTGTATTATTCTCACCTCTCTCCTAATAGGGGGAAGTTACTACATCACCTTCCCTCAGTCGTTGTGGTTATATCAATGGGTTTATGTGTGAGACCTTTTATGGATTGATGTGCTTGTGTTAACCTTAATCATGTTATATTGTAGTATGGTAAAAAATGGTCAAAGGTGATGAGCATACTTTGATCATGTTCATCATTCATGCCATGACTCACAGGGATAGGCTTTTATATGGAGCAACATCAGTTGATTAGTACCATGGAGTATAATGTGCTAGTTATAGGTGTGATAGATACTGTTAATTACTTTATAGTCATAGCTCTAGATTAACTTCTTCTACACCCCTTTAAATCAAGGGGGTTTGTTGGGTTAGTTGATCCATAAGTTTTTTACTTGGTTTTCTTTGTATAGAGGCATGCATCACTTTATGCAACACCCCCTAAAACTTAATCTTGTTGGTAGGTTAAGTTAGTAAATAAATATTAGTTGCTAGTTTAGGTTGGTTAAACTTGTTGGTTGGTTCTGACAACCAACTCTTGTAAGCTTATAAAATATTATGAAAACTTGTAAATAAATAATGTTTACCATTGATTTTTTATTATCATTCCTCCAATCTATGGTCCTATCAACATACTCCCTCCCATTATTGATTGGTATTTTTTTGAGTGGAAGAGAATACTGCTTATCTACAAATGCTTTGAATTTATCAAAAAGTTCACTTTTTTTCTTGAGAAAGTACAACCATGTTCTTATATAAAAATCATTGATAAAAGTGAGTACATATTTTTCTCCATAAAAATAATGATTGGGAAATGTCATGAGATAATTATGCACCAACTCAAGAGGAGCTTTCGATCAGGTGGCCTTGACTTTTAGAAAAGGGTCTTGGTATTGTTTAGCAAGAATCTAGGGCAAAAACCATTAATACAAGAGACCTTAGGAAGAAAAATCACCAAGTTTTGTTTACTCTTCTGCTATAAATATTTGTAGTTCAGGTGACAAAAGTGTTCATGCCATAATTCGCTCACTAAATCAACATGAACAATAAAACATCTACTAATAGAGGGTTCAATTTTTTCAAAATTGTAGACATGTAAATGATGGTCAACAATACTTGTAGCTAATACATACTGTGGATCATTAAATTATCTTATTACAACATTATGTGGAGAAAATTCCACAATTTTCCTAGTACCTAAATTACATATTTGATAAACAAATAATAAATTTGTGGAAATTTTGGGTACAAATAGTACATCATTAATGCACCCATATTACATTTGAATTATGCTTGAGCCTAAAACATCAAATCAAGAAGCATTTATAACTTCAATATAGGAAGTGTGAAACAAGAATGAGATGAGAGGTCATAAGAATGTGTCAGAGGGTGAAAAGTACCAAAATCAATAATTCAACTATCATGTGATGCAATCAAAGCCCTGACTGAAAGTGCTTTCCACTTTCCCGATGAAAGAAGTAGAAGGAGATGGATCTTAAATATTGTGTTATTTTAATGCCTCTTCTATTACATCCATCATATTATGAAATTTGTGCTCGGGGTGATTTGTCCCCCCACAAAATCCACATGGATCAAATACCTTCCTTTGTCTGAATGGTCGTTTAATATTAGTAGACTTAGAACGCTCATAGGTAGATTTTGAAGATTTTTTTAAGGTATTATATTTGGTTTGGTTTTTGGTTTGCCTTTATAGGAGCTAACAACAAGTTTGTGACTAATGTTGGGAAGAGAATCAAGGTACATAAACTTGGTTTTCTATATAATTATTCATTCACAAAAAAACTCAAAAGCAAACATTTTGAACTAATCACCTAAGGCATCCATAGTAGAGTAGAAGGTGGAGTAAAATACACTAAATGGACCCAATGGACTTGAATTCGGCAAGGAAATATTTAATAGTGGTAAAGTTAGATGGTGAGAGAGAAAATAACTATGTGTCAAGCTATAATTTCTAGAATTGATTTTTTTTTGAACAATTTCTTAAAGGTGTTCCAAATTACTTTCAAAGATTTGATATTTGAAATGTGGAAAACAAAATTGTCTAACACATTTAAACCAATCAGACACATAACTTCATCCTACTTTCAGGGATATACATACTTGTCTTTATTTTATGTGAAAACTAGAATGGTATCCTAAAACACTTTTCATAGACCTTTAAACTCTAAAAACTACTGCATAATGGGTTTCCAAGTGAAGTAATTTATGGTGTTTAGAGGTTCGATGAGATGGATTTTGGACATTGAGGAGGATGAGAATGAAAAAGATCTAGAAAATGATATAAAACATAAAAATAACACCCCCTAAGAACAAGTACGAGGTTTAATAAAATACAACTCACATTTTTAAAAAAATGACTCCCACTCGGTTTTGATAAAATAATGCCACCTTTTAATAAAATAACTCCACAATAAATAAATCCCTACATTTAATGAACATTAATATTTTATATAAAAATTTGTTAAAAGAATTATTTAAACAAAAAAAAGAGGTGTTGCTTGAACCCTAGACCTCTAGGTTGGAGGGTTTTAATAAAATATCATTCCCAGTCGACCAATCTAAGGCTTCTCTAAGGATTTAGAAACATAAATTAATAAAATTCTATTTAATTTTTGAAAGGCAAGGAAAAAGTAAAAATAAATAAAAAAACTCTTTATTCGGGGTTGGCTAACATCAATAAGGGAACATGGAGGTGGTATTTTCCATGAATGCCAATGTTGATGATGCGAAGTGGTTACCATGGATAGTGGAGCAGACCTCAAGTTAGTAGTATTCAGTATGGACCCAGTGGTGATGAGGTGGATGGAGGTCAAGAAGCACAAGATTTGGATGATGATCAGTGCTAAATATCAGCTTTGAGGTATTTTTTAATGAACCAAATGTTAATCACTTCAATGAAAATACAATGTTAATTCTAATTTGAAATTAAAAATGCCAATCAATAAAGTTAGATGCCAAACGCCTTAGGGATAACTAGGTTTTATGGCTTGATATGGGAGTACTAGGAGCTTCTAAAATAGGTTATAGAATGTGATTATATACACCTACACTAAAGCCAATGTAGAAAAGGTAACAAGAGTTGTAGTAGAAGTCATACGACATTTAGAAAACAAGATATTGAAGACCCTAAAATGTATTGTATGGCCCTTTAATTTTTTTTTAAGTTTAAAATATTTTAGGCTCCTCTATAATTTTATAGGTCTTTTGTATGGCATGACCACCCTACACAACATAGAGAAGCCTAGAAACATGAAAAAATAACATTTTTATCAAAATGTATATTTTTAATGAATTAATAGCGCTCCTATACATTTTTGGGTTCTCCAAAATCAACAGTGAGGTCCATTTTATCCAAAAGTACTTCAACAACAAAGACTTATTTAGGAAACCTTACTCTATATAATTTTTCCCATTAAATGTGGGTAAAAAGCTATGGGAATTGGCAATCAAAGAAACTCCAGTGCTCTGATACCATATCAGAGTGAACATGAGAGAAAAAATGATCCACATGATTAACCTGAGAGATCAAAACCAAAAATAAGAAAGCTTTAGGATAAAAACTCAATCACTCAACACAATAGAAAATAGACATGAAAGATGTATTATGTAAAAGTGCTTATTAAAAGCTATTACACACACCAAATTTATCTAACATACACCCCATTAATTTTTTCACACTACAGGATGGCCTAATGTATAGGTTGTTGTCCCCCAAAAATATCAGCTATTTTTGGGACAACATTTGAACTATTTTGGTCCTACAGACCAAAATTATCTCTTCCCTTTCCAAAATTTGTCTTGGGAATTCAAATTCCTCATTTTTCAAGCTTTTTAGAAATCTACGGACTCTTTCAAGGTTAGAGAAAACTACGGACTTGGTTTCTACGGACTCTACAAACAGGCTCATTTCTACAAGTTCAACAGGCTTTACGGCTTCTGCAGGTGGGTTCAATCAAAAGAATCGGTTTCTAACAATTGTTCATTTTCGGAATTGGTTCATCACCTTGGTTCAAATAGAAATCTCCATTGGCAAGCATCAACAATAGGTTCAACATTAGGTTCATCCTTTGGTTCAACGTCAAATGGTTCAAAGGCGGGTTCAATCAAGCGGTTCAACGCTTTGTTTCAACATTTGCCCTGGGGGAATTTACGAAGGGCTGCCGAAGGACCCCGAAGGGCAGGTGCCCTTGCGGGGGACTCTCAGCTGCCAACTTAAACGACACTTCCTGAAGCTGAAGGGTCACCTTCCCTTCGGGAAGGATGTAAAACAAGAAGCCCGAAGGCCATTCAGGGATCTTTTCAAAGTCATATCCTGAAAGGGCAGGTTCAATCTAGAAAAGTGCCAAACAAAAAAGCCAAAAGAGGACAAAGGAATGACGCGCCCAAAAATGTCAAATTCAACACAGTGAATTAGCCATTGATCCTTTGAACATACAAACCAAAATACATTCACAGATTTCAAGGCCAAGACCAGCAGAAAGTGGGGAAGGAACAGAACAATAAACTAAATCTAGGACCCGATTTAATTAACCAGAAAAGGAGGAACGATGAAGATAAGATCAGATCTCCAGTTGGACATTGAAAGTTGCAAACTTTCAATAAGTGTGACTTGTTTCCCTGCATTGATAAAATGAAATGGGTAAAATGCCCCTAAGTTCCAGCGTGTCTTCTTAACAGATTCCAACACAAAATGATGTATTACTATTCCTGAGCCCTTCTTGAAGAGGCTATATGAGGGACTCTCTTCTATTGTAATAGGGATCTCTTTTTTGACAATTAGAGGAAACTCTGCCCAAATTGAAAGACACTTCTGAGACTTTGAGCTCAGTTTGTTTATCATATTTTGTTATTGGAATAAGAAAGCAAATGGTTTTTTAGACTTTGTGCTGTAATATCTTTGTTGTTGAGGAAACTGTTCTTATGTCTTTTTCTTCAATATATCTTCTGTTCCTTTAATTCAACAAGAAAAATTAGTGACAACAGTAAAAAAGGTGTCCTGAAGAGTCAACTGTGGAGAGACTTTGTGCCCCCATAATTGCCTTTAGTGTGTTTTCTTTTCATTTTTGTGTAAAGGAACTTGGGGCGACTTTGTGCCCTCATTGTCCTTCGTATCTTACTCTTAAGCAATTTAGGTGGAGACTTTGTGCTGCATCTCAATTCGCTGGTTACTACATCCTTTGTTACATTTTGCTGTTACTACCAGGAGTACTCTTGTGGCTTGCTGAATAGTACTTCTGAAAGAAGAGGAGTGCTTTCTGTCATTTTCCTTGAGTTTCTCCTTTGATCCGCACACATCATCTCTAAAGAAGGAGAGATGGATGGTTTGTCCTACCCTTGAGTATTATTTTCTATTTATATATATATATATATATAGCCTATCTATAGGGAACCTCCCCTTGATGAGAGGAGAGATCAGTCCCCTTTTGATGTGGTAAACCTACACATTTGGATGACTAATCTTCCTACTTTGGCTGATCAGACCTATTTTGTTTATCAGTATGCTGATCGACAAAATATTCAACCAACATAGGTGAGATAGTTTTTTACTAAAACAAACTATTTGTTACAATTAAAACTATTATTTAGGCAAATTACATACCTAATAAGTTATTACAACAACTATTAAATAATAAATAAATATACACATAAATATTATATCTATTCTTTATGTGTACTAACTGCCTAAATAAAGCTTAACAAACTAAGTGTGAACTAAAATAAACTAGGCTATGTAAATAATAAATGGATAATCTATGACGTGTGTGAACACACATTTCCAACATCAATGCTTAGTAATTATTTGCCTTGGAAACTTGATTAATTTGAAGTCAACACTAAAATTCAAACCCATGATGTCAACAAAGACATTCTTTAATATACCCAATGGCTATAGATGAGTTTCATTTACCATAAACAAAATATGAGGGAAAAGCATCAAAGTTGGTCTGCGCATTTTACACTAGGCATCTTTAGTCAAGATGTTCAATTCGGACCCTATATAAATTACAATGTCACAAATGGACCATCCATCGATGGTGGAAGAAATAAACATCTCTTGATTTTAACATGTGTTTTTCATAGTTTTAACCACATGAATATTTTGTTTAACATGGTACTATAGGTGTTTTCATTGGACCCATGATGTGTAGTACTAGCTAATTATTAAGTAGGGGAATAATGCCTTTGGAGTAAAAGAGGGTTGATGCAGGATTATCACTCCATATGATAAATTTTGGTCTGGTTCCATTTTTTTCTGAGTCTTATGAGGGTATTATTAGTCTCTAAGATCATGTAGGAGTCATTTCTAGGTCTTAGTTATTCATAAAATTTGAATTTCAGCCTTCTAGGCATTTTCTAGTCAAAATGCCAAATTCAAAGTTTTGAATGTTTTTCTATAGTTTTGAGGTCTTAAGCATGATTTTTTAGGTTAAATGTTTTATGTTGGTTTGTTTAGGTGTATTTAATATGTTAGGATGCTTATTTATGTTTTACAACCTTTGTGGTCATTGATGCTATGTTTAAACCTTGATGTAATGTTCAATAATGCATCTTGTTCATGCATAAGCCTAGATTGGAGGCAAACAAGAAGTAGTTAGATATTTTATAGGAACATATAATTCATGAAAGAGATTGAATGAGTCATTATTAATTGTTTTAAGAAGGTGTTGAGCTCCAAGAAATAGGAAAAAAGGTTCATATTGCATGAAAAACACTTTTTGTTAAGAAAGCTATGTATGCATGAGCAAAATATGAGTGTCAATAAATGAGAAGAGATATTGAATCATGTTGTGAATTAAAGTGTGAATATTTTTAAGAGAAACATTTATATTATTAAATTATTATTTTTTTCAGTAGAAACATCCATCTACAGGTGAATATATAGTAAACGAGGCCTTAAGAGAAATCTGTGTCACAATCAAGTTTCAAGTAATGTGTAAGGTCTCTTTTATTTGATTTCAAGATATAATGATTTAAATGGTGTTGGAGGATGGTCATAATTTTAATGAATATTTTTTTAATCCTCATAATTTCTTGTAAAGACCAAAACTCATCAAAACTTCAAACTCTATCTACACAGTCCTGTAACCAACATTCTAAGTACAGTCAAGGTGAAAATTTAAATTTTTGATTATATTTGACATTAAAGTGTCTATTATTAAAATTCAAAAGGTTTTAGTCTTTTAAACACTCATTTTCACTTTAACACATCGAACTTACACCTCTTGTGCTTTGTAGAAACCTAGTTTCGGGTTTTTGACCATTTCTTGGTTTATGTTTCTAGACATTGTTTTAGACCTTCAAATTTGACCTGAAGCTTGATTTTAATGTCCTTAAAGTGAATAAAATACTTTGTTTTAGTCTTGGCATGTGTGAATTATTTAGGATCCCAAACTCAATTTTGTTGCCCAAGAGACCTAATTGAGGGATAGTTTAAGGAAGGTCAAGTTAAAGAAGTATATATACTTTAAGAGTTGGCTCATAAAACTTTGTATGGAGTTGAAAGACCTTAATGGTACCTGAAAATATATGTTTTATCCTGAATCCTTGTGTAACTAAAAAATCACTTGAAAAACTGCTTTAGGAGGGCTACAAAGAAAGAAGCATAGTTTGAGAAACTTGTGTCTTATGTTGGTTAACTCTATCACTCTATATCAGATTGGTATCAGACCAAGTTGGGTACTTAAAAGAGGCTTAAATAAGCTTGACACTCTTTGAGGATAAGAGTGAATTACTTGTTTGTTGGTCAATTGTAGTTAATAAGCCAAAATTCCACCTAGGAGGAACCCAAGAGGAGGTGGAAGAGTAGGCATCCAAATGGGAGATGAAATCCTAGAGGAGTTAAGAAACTTGAGAGTTAGTTTTGTTGCAAGGTTGACAGTTTTATAGGCAAATAAAAGAAGAGGATGGGTAATAGAGGATGTCAGTGATAGGGAAGAAGAACCATAAGCACCAGGAGAAGAAGAAGAAGAAGAAGAAGAAGAAGAAGAAGAAGAAGAAGAAGAAGAAGAAGAAGAAGAAGAAGAAGAGGAAGAGGAAGAGGAAAAAGGAATTGATAGGATACTAAAGGTAGTCATGGGACATGGGTCTAAACCCAAAATAAAACTTCCCACATATATAGGTAGCCTTGATGGAGAAGAGATTATTGATTGGATTGCAGAATTGTATAAGTATTTAGACTATGAGAGTGTACTAGATGAGAACAAGGTAAAGTTTTCTTGCACCAAGCTAAAAAGACATTCAGCCCTTTGGTGCGACTATGTATAGGATGAAAGGAGAAATAAAGGTAAAGCCGAGATCAAATCTTGTGATAAGATGGTAGCTAAATTTAAGGAACAATTATTGCCTAATGATTATCACACTAACTTATTCAAGAAGTTGTAGAATTTGAAATAAAAGGAGATGGGTGTTATGTAAAATATTGAATAATTTTATAAGTTGACCATCAAATTAGGTCATGTGTAAGAAGATATGGAAAAGATAGTTACGTATCTCAATGGGCTAGGACAACCTTCACTATGAAATTAGTTTGGTAAGTCCAAGAATACTTGGAGAGTGTTACCAATATGCCTTGAAAGCAAAGGACAAGATGCATAGAAGACAAACACAACAAAATAGGGGCATGGTAGAAATTATAGAGAGGAGGAATAGTTACATCATAAAGAGCTAATTTAGAACCTAGTACATATCAATAACATGCATCTAATTCAAGAGGTGGATTTAGAGGAAGGAGATCATACTTCAGAGGAGGATACACACCAGGAGGTACATTCTTAATTGGATTCACTGGTAAGTGTTTTAAATGCAATAATTTTACTGGTCATAGGTTTTGGGAATGTCCATAGAATGCTCAAGCTAGTGGATCAAGAACTAAAAATAAAAATCAAATAATTCAAGGAGATGAAGAGAGTGTGGATTATCCATCTCATATTCAAGAACCAGAAGTGGGTGAATCTTTGTTGATGAGAAAAATGTTAATCAAACCACCTAAGGAGAAGGATCCTACCCAAAGGAAGACTCTATTCAAGACAACATGTAAATGTTAAGGTAAGTGTTGCAATTTGGTCATTGATTCTGATAGCATAAATAATCTAGTGGAAATTGAGATCGTAGAAAAACTTGGCTTGAAGAGGATACCACACCCAAATCCATACAAGGCCTTATGGTTGTAAAAGGGGTAGAAAGCTCTTGTAAATGAGCAATGTTAGGTAGAATTTCAGATTGGAGGATACAAGGATAATTTATTATGTGACATAATGCCAATGGATATGTGTAATGTGCTCCTAAAGAAGCCTTGGAAATATGATAATAAAAATACACATGATGGTAAAAAGAATGTATATACCTTGGATAAGGATGGAATAAGCTATACATTGTTGCCATTCAAAGAAGAAGATCATGGATAAAGGACCAATGCAAGTGTCATGATGGTAAGTGAGAAAGAGTTATTATACACTATGAAGGAAGAAGGATTGGGATTTGGAGTTGTGATCAATCCAAGGACTATTTTAACAACCACTAAGCTGAATAAATTACCTTAAGAGGTTCAAGATATGTCGGAGTATGCTGATATACTGGTGGATGAACTGCCCAATGATTTGCCACCTATTAGGAGCATTAGTCATCACATCAATTTTGTACCAATTGTTAGTTTGATTAATAAATTTGATTATAAGATAACTTAATAAGAGAATGCAGAAGTCAAGAAGCAAATACAAGACCTCTTGGACAAGGGATTGATGAAGGAAAGCCTCAACCCATGTGCAGTACTAGTTCCTAAGAAAGAAGGAGATTAGAGGATGTGTATAGATTCAAGATCAATCAACAAGATAACCATAAAATACATATTTTCCCTTCCAATAATTTAGGATTTGATGGATTTTTTAAGTGGTTCTAACTACTTTTCTAATATAAATCTTAAGAGAGGTTATCACCAAATAATAATAAGAGGAGATGAATGGAATATTGCCTTTAAGATAAATGAGGAGTTGTATGATTGGATTATCATGCCATTTAGTATT
Organism: Torreya grandis; assembly: GCA_037957365.1. Taxonomy (NCBI): domain Eukaryota; kingdom Viridiplantae; phylum Streptophyta; class Pinopsida; order Cupressales; family Taxaceae; genus Torreya; species Torreya grandis. The sequence continues at coordinate 3,133,518 of JARHVA010001316.1, read as the reverse complement.
ACTAATGCCCCAAGCACATTCATGAGACTCATGAATGAGGTCTTGAATCCCTTCATTGGTAAGTTTGTGATTGTATATTTAAATGACATCTTGATTTACAACACTAACAAAGAGGACCATATTCAACATTTGAAAATGGTTATGCAAAGGTTGCATGAGGAGAGGTTTTTGATTAACCTCAAAAAATGTGTGTTCATGAATATAGAGCTCATTTACCATGGTTTTGTGATCTATCAAAGGTATTCTGAAGCTGGATAAAGACAAGGTGAAGGCCATCATTGAATGGCCAAATCCAAGGACAACCTTGAGTTAAGAAACTTTCATGGTTTAGCTAGCTTCTATAGGAAATTTATCATAAATTTTAGTAATATTTGTGCACCCATTATTGATACTCTTAGAGGGGGTAAAATAAGGTTTTTATGGATTGATATAGATGAGAGAAATTTTTAGTTTTTAAAGGAAAAAATAGAATAGTTAGTGTTGGCGTACTTCCTAATTTTAACAAGGTGTTTCAACTTGAGTGTGATGCAAGTAGATTGGCCATTAGAGTTATCCTAACTCAAGAGGCTAGATCTGTAGCTTAATTTAGTGAGAAGTTAAATGAGGCCAATAAATTATATTCAACATATGATCTTTAATTCTATGCCATGGTTCAAGCCTTAAGGAAGTTGATACACTACTTAATGCCAAAGGAGTTTGTTATCTTCACGAATAACCATGATCTTAAGTTCATGGTTAGCCAGCCCAAGATCAATAAAAGGTGCATTAAGTGGGTGGGGTACTTGTATAACTTCACATTTGTCATCAAGCATAAGAAATGACAAACAAATAAGGTATCAAATTCTCTAAGTAGGATAACTTTTCTTGTTAGTGAAATTCAGCTTGAGAGTGGAGGAATAGAGTCACTTAAGGATTTATATGCAACTAATTTAGATTTTCAAGATGCATATGAAGCTTTTAAGTAACCTACTACAAAAAATAGGGAGCCTTGGATGGAGTATATGATTTAAGATGGTTTGTTATTCAAAGGAGTTCAACTTTGTGTATGAAGAAGTTCTATGAGAGACAATTTGATCAAGGAGAAACATTATGGAAGTTTAGTAGGTCACTTTGGTTTTGATAAGACCTTAACTCAAATTAGTAATCACAATTATAGGATGCAAACAAATGTAAGAAATTTTGTGAAAAGATGAAAAGTTTGTCAATATGCAAAGGGGAAGAACACTAATCGAAGCCTATACCATCCCTTAACAATACCAAATATGACTTGGGAATCCATTAGCATGGACTTTGTCATGAGGTTGCCAAGAATTCAAAGAGGGCATGCTTATATCTTTGCTGTTGTGGACAAATTTTTAAAGATGGTCCATTTCATATCTTGCAAGATAACCAATGATTCTACTCATGTGGCCAATTTGTTCTTCAATATGGTGGTTAGACTGCATGGTATACCATTAAGCATTATCTCAGATAGAGATACCAAATTTGTAGGACACTTTTTAAGAACCTTATAGAAGAATATAGGAAAATTTTTGAACTTTATCTTAGCTTACCACCCTTAAACATATGGCCAAACTAAGGTTGTCAATATAAGTGTGGGTAACTTGCTAAGATGTTTGACAAAAGAAAGTCTTAAATAATGGGACTTGGTATTACCTCAAGCAGAGTTTGCTTATATTGACTCACAAAATAGGAGTATTGGAAAGATTCCATTTCAAGTGGTGTATGAAATGCACCCAAGGGGAGTCTTTGAGTTGAGAGACTTAGGAAAAATGGAGAAAAGAAGTGATAAGGGAGAGGAGTTTTCCATTTCCATGCAAGAGGTGCATGAAAAAGTGAAGAAGTAGTTAGAGTTAAGTGTAGAAAAGTAAAATAAACTTGCTAATTTGAAGAGAAGAGAAGTGAGTTTCCATATTGGATATATATTAGTAGTTAACTTGAGGAAGAAAATATTTCTAAAAGGTGAGTAAAACAAACTGAAGATAAATAAGATTGACCCATGCAAGGTCATAATTTTTTTTATAACAATGATTATGAGATAGAGTTGCCTAATGGCATAGGTAACTCTCATATATTAAATGTTTCATAATTGTATCCATAAAATGAAGAAGATATGCAGGATTAACCAACTATAATTCTAGACACAACAGTCGAAGAGTGGGCAGATTAGCTGCCACAAGCAAAACAAGAATTTGAGCTTATCTTGGACAATTAAGTTATAAATATAAAAAGATGAAAAGAGTAATATCAGTACTTGGCAAAGTGGAAAATTTATCTTTTAGATTATTTCACTTGGATTACAACAACATACATCATCAAGCATGGAGGTACTCTTGAAGACCTCATAAATAGGAGTTCATGAGTCAATTTCTTGTTCTTAGGGAGTATGATGCAGGAACATCACTCCATATGATAAATTTTGGTTTGGTTCCATTATTTTTGAGTCTTAGGATGGTCTTATTATTCTTTAATATCATGTAGGAGTCATTTTTAGGTCTTAAATGTTCATAAAATTTAAATTTGAGCCTTCTAGGCATTTTCTCGCCAAAATGTCAAATTCAAAATTTTGAATGTTTTATATAGTTTTGAGGTCTTACGCATGATTTTTGTAGGTTTAAATGTTGATGTTGGTTTGTTTATGTGTCTTAAAGGTGTTAGGGTGTTTTTTTATGTTTTACCACCTTTTTGTTCATTTATGCTATGTTTAAACCTTGGTGTAATGTTCAAGAATGCATCTTGTTCATGCATAAGCCTATGTTGGAGGCAAACAAAAAGTATTTAGAGATTTTATAGGAACATTTATTTCATGAAAGGGATAAAATGATTCATTATTAAATCTTTGAAGAAGGTGTTGAGCTCCAAGAAATAAAAAAGAAGGTTCAGATTGTTTGAAGAAAATTGTTTGTTAAGAATTATGTCATGCATGAGCGGAATATGAGTGTCAATGAATGATAATAGCTATTGGATCATGTTGTCAATTCAAGTTGTAATTTTGTTAAGTTAATTAAATTTATATTATTTAATTATTTATCTATTTCTCAGTAGAAATATCTATCTACAACTGAAAAAAGAGTAAACCAGGCCTTAAGAGAAATTTGTGTCACAGTCAAGTTTCAAGTAATGTGTACGGTCTCTTTTATTTGATTTAAAGTTATAATGATTGAAATGGTGTTGGATGGTGTTAATTATTTTAATTAATATTTTTTTAGTCCTTATAATCTCTTGTGAAGACCAAAACTCAAAAAAATTTCAAACTCTATCTACATAGTCTTGTACCCTACATTCTGATACAGTCAAGGTGAGAATTTCAAGTTTTGAGTCTATTTTCCATTTAAGTGTTCATTATGTTGTTCCCAAAATTTGTCACTCATTTTTGGGACAACAGATGAACTATTTTTGGTCCTACAAGCTAAAAATTCTCTCTTCTCTTCTCATAAATTGTTATGAGCCTTCAAATTCTCTATTTTTCAAACTTTTTCAGCTAAGGGACTCTGTAAATACGTTTCTATGGACTCCACAGGCTCAATTATATGGAATCCATAGGCTTATTTATATAGGATCTACAGATACATTTCTATGGACTCTACAGGCCCAATTCTATGGACTCAGTTCTACAGACTCTGCAGGCTTGAAAACTACAGACTCGGTTCTACGGACTTCGCAGGTTGATTTCTATGGACTCTTTCAAGGCTCAAGAGACTTAGAGAAATCTACGAACTCTGTAGGCCCAATTCTATGGACTCATTTCTATAGCCTCAGTTCTACGGACTTTGTAGGCTTAAAAACTACGGACTCAATTCTACAGACTCTGTAGGCTTGAAAACTATGGACTCATTTCTACAGGCTCTGCAAGAAAGCTTCTATGGACTTGTTTCTACGAACTGGGAACTATGGACTTTGCAATTTAGTTTATCATTTCTATGGACTGAGAACTATGGACTCCGTAGACCCATTTCTATGCACTCTGTAGGAAAGAAATGAGTTCTCAACACTTAGGCGATTTCAATCGGTCGGTTCAATTCCAAGAAGCCCGAAGGACAAGTGCCCTTGCGGAGGGCACTTGGGAGCCAAAAGGACCTTTGTAACTTTTCTAAAAGGAAATTTTGGAGATCAAACAACCCTTGTAGAGGGTAGGTGATGATCTAAATGGACCATTACAAAGGGCCGAAAGGGTAAGGTTTTCTTCAGGAAAGCGAACATAGGCAAGTGCCCTTGCGGAGGACTGTGAACAAAAGCGGACAAGGGAATTCCTTCAGAAATATTTTTCATGACAAAAATGCTAAGGCAATTCCTTCGGATAAAAAGTCCGAAGGAATTCCTTTGGACTTTTGTCCTTAAGAATAAGTGCAACCGAAGAGAAAAGCTCGATGGAAAAATGGCTAAGGCATGGGAAGAATTCCTTCAAACAAAATGTCTGAAGGAATTCCTTTGGACATTTTGTCTGAAGGAATTAAAGCCTAAAGGAATTGGAGCCCGAAGACTGCTTGAAGGATGACCTCAGAGGGTAGGTACCCTCACGAGGGGGGCTCTCACCGAGTAAAGAAGACCTTTCTCAAGACCCCAAAGGGCAGGTCTCCTTCAGATAGGATCAAACAAGAAATCCTAAGGAATTACCAAGGAGGGTGATAGGTTTGCAGATGTCAAAGTTAAGCACCATGAACTAGCCGTTAGGATCTAGATGTCCGATGACGTCCCTACAGTTGTCAAATTTAGGGCAATAAACTAGTCGTTGGCTTTCAAATGATGACGGGCTCGAAGACATCAAAATCACGGAAATGAAATAGTCATTGATCTTTGAAGGCTTGACTGTGAACTCTAATGCAAAAAGCGAAAATGCAAAAAGGAAGAACCGCGAAGAGAGAGAGCCAAAAGACCCAACAAGGCTAGGAATGTAGCCCTGAGAGCTCAAATTTTAAGAAGAGACAAAGCTGAAAAAAGATAAAAGTTAAAACGAACTTAGCGACCAACTGAAAAGATAGCTCAAGAGCTCAAATCACAGTAGAAAGAGGGAAAACCCAAACATATCTGCGTTGAAGTTATTTTAGTAGGTAGAACAGTCCACAAAGTAGATATTTTGGCTTGCAAACATTGAAGGCGTGGCCTGTTTGTCTCCTTAGGAGTAAAGGCAAAGTAGACAGATGTGCATACATCAAAAGATAGACTAGATAACCCAAGCCCAGGATAATACATATGAGATGAAGTGACACGCTATAGTTAAGGCAGCTACCCTGTTCTAGCATGGTCCCTTGACAAAATTGAAAATGCATTCAAGGCATTGAATGCAACATGGGTCGCTCCATAGAATAAAGTGCCAAGCCTTTCTTGGCTGATATATCTGGTAAATCTCTTCTTTTCAAGAGGGAGATCTTTTTGAATATAGAAGCAAAATTTTGCCAAAATTGAGAGGCTATCACTAAGACTTTGAGCTTAGGTTGTTAATCATATTTCTTTGTTTTGAATGAGGAAGCAGGTTACTTTTAGACTTTGTGCTGTTATATCTTATGTCATTTAGGAGATGGTTCTTATGTCTATTTCCTAAATGTGTTATTTTCCATTGGATGAAATAAGTAGAACTAGTAGAAATAATTAGGAAGATGTCCTGAAGCCAACTGTGGAAAGACTTTGCGCTGTCTGCAATTGCCTTTAGTGTGTTTATCTATTTTCTTTTTCTATGTAAAGGACCTTGGGATGACTTTGTGCCCTCATTGTCCTTTTTATTTCACTCTTGGGTAGTCAAGGTGGAGACTTTGTGATACATCTCAGTCTGTTGGTTACTGCACCCATGTTACTAGTTACTTGTCACTACCTGAAAGAACTCCTGTTGTTTGCTACAAGATCACTTTTGAAAGAAGAGAAGTGCTTATAGTTTCTTCACCAAGATTTCTTCTTTGTTTGTGAGCATCATCTCTAAAAAAAGAGAGATAGATGGTGATACTCTACCCCTGAGTGTTATTTTCTGCATATATATAGTATATAGCCCCTTCATACTTATAGGAAACCTCCCCTTGATGAGAGGAGAGATTTGTCCCCTTTTGATGTGGTAAACCTGCACACTAGGCCGACCAATTTATTTATGATGTGGTTGAAGAGACCTATTTTTCTCATCAGTTGGTGACAAAATATTCACCCAATAGTTTTTGGTGACTCCGCTGGGGAACACAACAATTTTGCATAATTTGAAGCCTCAAGCTTCAGATTGAAGCATCACCTATGTCTTATCTATTATCATTATAGCCTTTACCATTTCCATTATATAATTTGGTCTGCAAATCAGAGCCGCTAGGGATCAAATGTTTCACTTCTTTTTTCCACTTTCTTCTAGCTCCTCACGCTAATAGTTTTTAGCGACTCCACTGGGGAAAAACATGCAGTTTGAAGCCTCAAGCTTCAAGCTGAAGTAGGGCCAGTTCTTTTCCATTTTTATTCTACAATCTAACAATTCCACACTATACTAGAAGCCAAAGAACTCAAGGTGTTGTTGACCCAGTTTTTGAGTTGGTGCAGCAAGAAAATTTTGATTTGTTTCCTCCACAACTTCAAACTCAACGATCCAAGAGTGTTCATCCTACCCATACCAGGTCACCAATACAAGGTAGAACTTATTTTTCTACTATCACCAGAGCTTTACCTATATATACTCCACCTAGATTTGTTATCCCTGATTTCTATAATCCAATCATGGCGGTTCAAGGCCCCTGGGATAACTCTTTTAGCCCTCTTAATCTAACTCCACCTGTACATGAGCTTCCATGCAATTCAAAGAAGAATTTCTCCTAATTCTTTGGTGATGGAAGAGTTCACCCTGATGAACACATTATAGACTTCAACATAGCATGTGGTGTGATAGACATGGAATATGAAGACGTAGTAGTCTAACTATTTATGAAAACATTGCAAGGTGCTGTTGCAGACTAGTTCTATCATCTACAGGCCCAGACTGTCACTGACTAAAACACCCTCAAAGCTAAGTTTGAAGCAAGATTCAAGCCTGCAGAGAATGCACATGCCTTGCTGGCCCATCTCACATAGATGAAGAAAGAACCCCATGAACCCATGAGGGACTTTATTGCTAATTTTGACAAGCTAAAGAACATGATTTCTATAATTTCTCAGCCTACCCTTGAGAATTTCAAATATTTTTTCATCAATTCACAGCTGTCTGAAGTAAGTTTTTTGCTAAGATGTGATGGCCACATAGACCTTAATACTGCTCAAGACTTGGCCACTAAGGTTGAAGATGACCTTATCTTGGCAAGAAAGATAAGGAGAGATCCTAACAAAGGTAAATCATCTTCATCTTCAGAATACTCACCTACAGGCACCACTGATCCAATGGTGCAAAAACTAGCTAATGAGTTAGTTGCTCTTAAAAATAAAATGGTGCAAGGGATGTCATCTGCTCCTTCATATAGAGATATACCAAGGAGGACATTCTCTAATCAGTCATACCAAGGCAATGCTGCCAAGAATCAAGGGCAGCCAAATTGTCTTCCTTCCACTTAAGGAAAATTGGCCATTGAAGAACCTCCAACCAATTCAACAGTTGGATATCTTGAAGTAGAATCAAATTTCTCCTTCTAGCTTGAGTTGAGTCTTGAAAATGATGCTAATCTCTTCATAGAAGGAGAAGAAAAATTAGCTGTGACTCCAACATTAGTTTCTTGAATTATCAAGATGAACTCAGAAGTGAAGGTAAAGCAGCTGAGGGATCATACACTGTATTCACACGGTCTAAGAATTAGTCAGCCCAATCAGTTGATAAAGACAAAATAGGAGAAGAATCTCAGCGTGTAATTTCAACTGCTAAGCTGGGAACCATTCTGCCTTTCCAGCCAAAGGACCCGGTGATTGCTAAAAAAGTAAGTGCTCCAAACTTGCCTTCACCTTCAACTTCAAATTCACAGATCAGTCCTCCCTCTCCTAAAAACTAGAAGGATGAACTCCCTTCCCCTCTTCATAATTTATTTTAGACATTTGACATAATTGACCATGTCAAAAAAACTAAGATCCAAATGTCTGAATTTGATTTTTTGCAATTCAACCCTGAGCAGTTGGATAAGTTAGTGAAATGTGTGAGGAATAAAACCATCCCTATAGGACCAATTGTTCCAAAGGTCACTCCCACATCCACCTGAAATAACCTTGTCATTACTCCTCTTGCTGCCCCTAGAAGGACTAAACCATTTTATGTTTCTCTACTGATAAATAGACATCAGCTGAACAATTGCATCATAGACTCAATGCGTCAGATAATGTCATACCTATCAAAGTAACTGAATCCCTTGGTCTCACACTGACCAAGACATTTGAGAGATGTTTCTCCATGGAGAAAAAACAAGTGATACTGCTGGGACAAATCAAAGACGCCCAATTTGTATTTGCAGCATTCCCAAAAAAGAGAATTAAGATGACAGTCTTGGTAGTTGACGTCCCAGCCTCATACGACATTCTTCTTGGGAGAAATTTTGGTAAGGACATTGGTGGTGAGTTAAGCATGGACTTATTTGAATCAAGGATCCCAGTTAAAGGTGTCATGCAGATATTTCTCCCTGAGAATGAAGCAAAACATGTGGTCACTAAAACATCACCGCCTAAAGCTCAAATTCTGTTTGAGTCTTCAGGCATGGGTAATTATTTCTTGACCACAGAAGATGTTCATATTTCAGCTAATGAAACTTCTAAAAATGACAGTCTAAAAATTGGTTTAGAAAAAATAACAGTAGACATGATAGAGCATAGTGCAAGTGCAGAAGAATATTCCCCTCCAAATGAAGAAAAATCTAAGGTAAGGTCAGCCTCTGATGATGTATGGATACTAAAATTTGATGGCAGTTGTTACTTTACCAGTTTAGGAGCTGGGATTGTGTTGATATCTACTCAAGGAGATATTTTTTCTTCATCATGCAAGTTGTAGTTACACAATACTAACAATATTGCTAAATACGAATCTCTTCTACTTAGATTGAAGGCCGCTAAAGACAGGGGCGTCAAGCTCCTTCATGCTAAAGGAGATGTTGAGCTGATAGTTTGTCAGGTGAGAAACCTGTACCAAACCAAAAATGAGAGATTGTGCCACTACTGCAATCTGGTTTGAGATCAAATCTAATGTCTTGATGCTTTCAACATCTCTGTAGTTCCCAGAGACTTTAATGATAGAGTAGATGCTTTAGCTATTTCAGCAACTCTTTTGGTTCCTCACCCTGATTTTATGAGAGACAAGTACACTATAGAACTGGTCTTTCAACCAAGTGTGCTTGATAATGCCAATCATTGGCAAGTATTTAATGGTGACCACTAAATCATTGCCTTTTTGGAATAAAAATGCAGCTTCGAACAACTCCACTTTGAAGGCAGTGAACTAGCCCCTGAATCAAATTCAGACACAGGTGAAGAATTCCTGCAACTTAAAGGGAATAAAATTCCCAAAGGATTGGTCTCCCTAGAGAAGTTCTTTGACAAGCATGATAGGTTCGTCAAACAGCAACAAATGGATTTAAGCTCTTCTCAGGAGTTTGATCAAGTAAATCTGTGTACCAAAAAAATCACAAGATGGTGAACATTGGAAAGTGTTGCACTTAGGAGGAAAAGTTCAAGTTCACTGCTCTGCTCAGCCAGTACATAGATGTCCTAGCATACTCCTATGATGATCTAAAATCACTTAGGCTTGAATAAATTTGCCATGAAATTCCTCTCAAGGATAATTCGATGCCTTACAAGCAAAAATCTAGGTAGTACAATCCGAAGATATCAGAAACTATTCTATCTGAAATACAAAAAATGCTAAATACTAGGATAATTTTTCCAATCTATCATTCCACATGGATTGCCAACATAGTACCTGTGAGAAAAAAAAATGGCAAAATTTGCCTCTACGTGGACTTCAAAAATCTAAATCAGTCATCCTTAAAGGATAACTATCCTCTGCCCATCATGGACCAAGTGCTTCAGACCGTGACCGGTTCAGAAATGTTATCAATGTTAGACGACTTCTCAAAATACAATCAAGTTGAAGTTGGTGAAGCAGACCAGCATAAGACTGCCTGCACCACACCTTGGGGCACGTTTGAATATCAAAAAATGCTTTTTGGCCTGATAAACGTTGGTGCCACCTTCTAGAGAGCAATGAACCTTACTTTCAAAGATGGAATGGGTAAGTTTATTGTAGTATATCTTGATGACTTGATCATATTTTCCAAGCATCGCCCTGACATGTTCACCATTTGCAACAAGTGCTGGAATGTTGTTGCCAAAATGGAATTTCTTTAAATCCCAAGAAGTCTATTTTTGGGGTGACAGAAGGGAAGCTTCTCAGACATATTATAGCCAGATAAGGCATAAATATTGACTCAGAAAGAGTCAAATCCATCTAGGAGCTTACTCTACCCACAAGTAAGACTGCAGTTCACTCTTTCTTCAGAAAAGTGAATTTTTTATGAAGGTTCATCCTTGACTGCACTGAGAAGACTCACCACATCATGAACATGATGAAGGGAAAGGCCACCTTCAGCTGGACTGAAGAAGACAAATTGGTATTCTGAGACATCAAGACATCTATTATCCACACCCCAATTCTGGTTTGTCTAGATTATACCAAGGATTTCATTATGTATAGTTACGCTTCTAAACACACGCTTTCAGCAATTCTGGTTCAGTAGAATGAAGAAGGTGTGGAATATCCCATATCCTTCATGAGCTGTCCTCTCAAAGCTCATGAACTAAAGTATTCAATGGAGAAGCATGCTTATGTGGTGGTCAAGGTAGTGAAATATTTTTGCTTTTACATTCTAAATTCCCACACTACTACCTTGGTTCTTGATACCACAGTTAAATCTATATTAACTCAACAAGAGTTTGGAACCAAAAGGGGGAATTAGATTGCTAAAATCTAGGAGTTTGATCTAGTTATCAAACTGATGAAGCTGGTGTGGGGAAAGGGCCTTTGTCAATTGATTGCTGACAACAGACCTGAAGAAGCAGGGCATGAAGAAAAAAAAGTAGAAAACACGCCAATAGTCCTCTTTGTCTCCACCACGAATGAGTGGTATTCAAGTATTGCTCATTTTCTTACTTATGGTGAGTGTCTTACCCACCTATCTCGTAAAGAAAGGAAGACTGTCAAACTAAAAGTTGTTAATTTTGTCCTCTGGGACAATGGCCTGTACAAGAGGAGCCTTGATGGAGTGTTCATTCGTTGCGTGGATAAAGAATAGTAGAACCAACTTTTGAGGTCCTTCCACAATCTACCCTGTGGAACACATTTTTATGCTCTTGTAACTACCCACAAGATTCTACGAGCCAGGTATTACTAGCCTACTTTGTTTTAGGATGCATACAAATGGGTATAAAGGTGTGAACTGTGCCAATAGTTCATTAGAATACCCAAGTTAGCTGCCCTACCTCTCAAGCCAATGGTGATAGAAGAGTCATTTCAGCAATGGGGAATCAATTTCATTGGTTCTGCTTGTTTCTCTTCTCATGAGATCACTCAGTTTTGTTTTTACTATGGGATTACCCTCTCCCACTCCTATGATTACTTTCCACAAGGGAATGGCCAAGCTGAATCAAGCAACAAGAATTTGGTGACCATCATTAGGAAGCTGGCGGATGACAACCAACGAACATGGCATAAAGCATTAGTTGATGCTTTATGGGTAGACAAAATTACACCCAAGAGGGAGATAGGTATGTCACCTTTCCAACTTTTGTATGGTCTCAATGTAGAGATACCAATCACCCTGAAATTGTCAGCACTAAAATTGGAAAAGGCAATCGAAGATCAGACATATGAAAGCTCCATTGAAAAAAGGATCATGTGCTTGACTGATCTGGATGAGCAACAAACTATGGTGGTGGACCAAACTACTGCATATCAAAGTCTGGTGAAGAAGCTCTTCGACCAAAAAACAAAAACCTAGGATTTATAGATTGGAGATCAAGTCCTATTATGGGACAAGAGAAAAGAACCAAAGGGAATGCATGGGAAGTTCGGTTCCCTATGGAGAGGCCCTTTCACTATCCATGAGCTCAATGGTGAAAATAGTTTCATGTTGAAGTACCAAGATGGCACACCCTTTTTTTTGCATCACAATGGGTAGCATTTGAAGCACTTCAACTCTCGAAGTATCAGATAAGATCATCTATACATATGTATATTTGTATAGTCTTTAGTTCTTTTTTGTGATTTTCATTTTTATTTTTGTTTTTGGTGTCTTTCTTTTTTGGTTGGCACGACTCCATATCCCAATGGCATACTTAAAGGCACTAGAGATTTTGGTCTCTACTCCCCTCAACTACTTCAAAATTTCAACTGAAAGAAGTTCCCTAACTAGAGCAAACTATTGTTCCCAAAATCCGTCACTCATTTTTAGGACAACACATGAACTATTTTTGGTCCTACAAGCCAAAAATTCTCTCTTCTCTTCTCAAAAATTGTTATGAGCCTTCAAATTCTCTATTTTTCAAACTTTTTCAGCTAAGGGACTCTGCAGATACATTTTTATGGACTCCGCAGGCTCAATTCTATGGACTTCATAGGCTTATTTCTATGAACTCTATAGATACATTTCTACGAACTATGCAGGCCCAGTTCTACGGTCTCATTTCTACGAACTCAGTTCTACGGACTCTGCAGGCTTGAAAACTATGGACTCAGTTCTACGGACTTCACAGGTTGTTTTCTACAGATTCTTTCAAGGCTCAAGAGACTTAGAGAAATCTACGGACTCTGCAGGCCCAGTTCTACAGACTCATTTCTACGAACTTAAATCTATGGACTCTGCAGGCTTGAAAACTACAAACTCAGTTCTACGGACTCTGTAACCTTGAAAACTATGGACTCATTTCTACAGACTTTGCAAGAAACCTTCTACGGACTTGTTTCTATGAATTGGGAACTACAGACTCTGCAGGTTAGTTTTTCATTTCTACGGATTGGGAACTACAGACTCCACAAACCCATTTCTATAAAATTTGCAGGAAAGGAATGAGTTCTCAACACTTAGGTGATTTCAATCGGTCGGTTCAATTCCAAGAAGCCCGAAGGACAAGTGCCCTTGTAGAGGGCACTTGGGAGCCAAAAGGACCTTTGTAAATTTTTTGAAAGGCAATTCTGGAGATCAAACAGCCCTTGCAGAGGGTAGGTGATGAGCCAAATGGATCATTGCAAAGGGCTGAAAGGGTAAGATTTTCTTTAGGAAAGAGAACAAAGGCAAGTGCCCTTGTAGAGGGTAGTGAACAAAAGTGGACAAAGGAATTCTTTCAAAAAGATTTTTCATGACAAAAATGCTAAGCCAATTCTTTCAGACAAAAAGTTCGAAGGAATTCCTTCAGACTTTTGTCTGAAGGAATAAGCCCGATCGAAGAGAAAAGCTCGATGAAAAAATGGCTAAGGCATGGGAAGAATTCCTTCAAACAAAATGTCTGAAGGAATTAGATCTCAGAGGAATTGGAGCACGAAGGAGCCCGAAGACTGCTTGAAGGATGACCTTGGAGTGCAGGTACCCTCGCAGGGAGGCTCTTGTTGAGCAAAGTAGACCTTTCTCAAGACCCTGAAGGGCAAGTCCCCTTCGAAAAGGATCAAACAAGAAAGCTGAAGGAATTTCCAAGGAGGGTGACAAGTCCACAGACGTCAAAGTTAAGCACCATAAACTAGTCGTTGGAATCCAGACGTTCGATGACATCCCCAAAGTCGTCAAATTCAGGGCAATAAACTAGCCATTGGCTTTCAAACGATGACGGGCCCAAAGATGTCAAAGTCATGGTAATGAAATAGCCGTTGATATTTGAAGGCTTAAGCACAGACTCAAATGCAAAAATCCAAAATGCCAAAGGGAAGAACTGCGAAGAGAGAGAGCCGTAAGAGCTAGCAAGGCTGGGAATGTAGCCCTAAGAGCTCAAATTCTAGGAAGAGACAAAGCTAAAAAAAGACAAAAGTTAAAATGAACTCAATGACCAGCTGAAAAGATAGACCAAGAGCTCAAATCACAACAGAAAGAGGGAAAAGCCAAAAATATCTATGTTGAAGTTATTCCAGTAAGTAGAACAGTCCACAAAGTAGATATTTTGGCTTGCAAACATTGAAGGTGCAACCTGTTTGTCTCCTTGGGATTAAAGGTAAAGTAGACAGTTGCACAGACATCAAGAGATAGACTAGATGATCTAGGCCCAAGAGAAGACATATGAGATGAAGTGACACACCATAGTTATGGCAGTCGCCCTGTTCCAGCATGGTCCCTTGAAAAAATTGAAAATGCATTCAAGGCATTTAATGCAACATGGGTCGCTCCATGGAACAAAGCGCCAAGCCTTTCTTGGCTGCTATATCTGGTAAATCTCTTCTTTTCAAGAGGGAGATCTTTTTGAATATAGAAGCAAAACTCTGCCAAAATTGAGAGGCTATCACTGAGACTTTGAGCTCAAGTTGTTAATCATATTTTTTATTTTGAATGAGAAAGCAGGTTACTTTAAGAATTTTTGTTGTTATATCTTGTGTCATTTAGGGGATGGTTCTTATGTCTATTTCCTGAATGTGTTCTTGTCCATTGGATGAAATAAGCAGAACTAGTGGAAATAATCAGGAAGATGTCCTGAAGCCAATTGTGAGAAGACTTTGCGTTGTGTGCAATTGCCTTTAGTGTGTTTATCTATTTTTTGTTTCTATGTAAAGGACCTTGGGATGACTTTTTGCCCTCATTCTCCTTAGTATTTCACTCTTGGGCAGTCGAGGTGGAGACTTTGTGCTACATCTCAGTCTGTTAGTTACTGCACCCCTGTTACTAGTTACTTGTCACTACCTGAAAGAACCCCTGCTATTTGCTACAAGATCACTCCTAAAAGAAGAGAAGTGCTTCCAGTGTCTTCACCAAGATTTCTCCTTTGTTTGTGAGCATCATATCTAAAAAAGGAGAGATGGATGGTGATACTCTACCCCTGAGTGTTATTTTCTACATATATATACATATAGCCCCTTCATACTTATAGGGAACCTGCCCTTGATGATAGGAGAGATTTGTCCCCTTTTGATGTGGTAAACCTGCACACTAGGCCGACCAATTTCCTTATGTTGTGGTTGAAGAGACCTATTTTGCTCATCAGTTAACTGGTGACAAAATATTCACCCAACAGATTATTACAATTTCAAATGTTGTATTTGGTATGAAAATACCTTATATAAAAGTTTTGAGTTTTTAAAACACTCATTTTCACTTGAAAACATCAAACTTACACCTCTTGGCCTGTGTAGAAACCTAGCTTAGGGTTTTTGACCATTTCTTGGTTTAGGTATATAGACATTATTTTAGACCTTCAAATTTGACATAGATATTTATTTTAATGTCCTTAAATTGAATCAAACACTTTCTTATAGTGTTTTCATGTGTTTAGGATTAGCCCAAACTTAGTTTTATTGCCTAAGAGACCTAATTGAGACCTAGTTTAAAGAAGGTCAAGGTGAATACATATATCTACTTTAAGATTTAGATCATAAAACTTTGTAAGGAGTTGAAAGACATTAATGGGTATCTAAATATTTTTTTTAATCTTGAAACCTTGCATACTTTACAAACTAACTGAAAAAGTGTCTTAGGACGGCTATAAGGAAAGAAGCCTAATTTGAGAAACTTGTGTCTTATTTTGGTTGAATTTCTCCCTCTTCATTAAGGGTGCATAAATTAGAGATGCCACCAACCTCTTTTTATATCCCACTATGAATATAAAGTGATATTAATTTATGAAATTGGGAATCCATTGAGGCTATTTGTGTCTCCATGAATGGGATGATCCCTATGTCCACTACCAACTGCTTCAGTAATTAGTGTAGATTCTAGTGCCTCTCTTGGATCTATGAATGTATTCATCAATAGACTGTGATTTAAGGTTAAAATTAACCCTCCAAAAAAAATTGTACATGTTGAACTAAATTTATGTCATATGAGAGCTTAAATATTGAGATCTTGAACCTTACATCATATGCATAGATGCTTTCAGTTAGTTCTTGTTTTATCTCCTTTAAAATAGAGATGCTCTGTTGTTAAAATTAAAAAAATGTGGAATTCCTTATAAAATGTCTCCTTGATTTGGTCATAGTCTACAATGGCTTAGTTTGGATCATACTTATGATACCATGCATGCATATAATCTATCAATATGGTTGCAAACTAGCTAGTCTTTCTTTCTAGCATGGTGACACATTTTGTGTGCCAAATAAGGACATACATTTAGACATGCTATACAAAATTTCCCATGCCTCAGTTCTCTAGTAAATTTAATTACATTTCATAGATGAAATGTTAAAGAACTGATAGTTGCACAATTGGTGTATTGGTCATTGCTTGGGTTCTTGAATTTTGGATACCTATAGGGTTTCCTTTTCCCATGACACCCACACTTATTCCTTTCTAGGGAAAAACTTTGTTAGCCCAAGCACTCGGTTTCATCATGAATAGATTGGCACCATGGGTAGTTAATACGACACCCATTTTACTACTTCCATTGATGTGTTACTACTCATTTTCATAGGTCAATTACTATCCTTGATTAATAACCTACCAAACATAGTTGGATTATGTGATCTTACTAGTAATTTAGCTACTATCCATATAGGCTTATAAGGTACTATTTTCTATAAATTAATCTTTTCCACTTCTCGTATATTGAATTACACAATCTAAGATAGATCAACTCTATTCATGTTTTTTTCTTCCCTTTGTGAATGAAACACATGACCTTTCACTTTAGGTAGATTATAGGTGGTCACCTTAGTTTTCATGGTTCTCCATGTCTCTAGGGTTCCAATAAAAATTATCCATATCTCCTATAATGTTATCTTTCTAAGTGCCATGTGTTTCCTCCTCACCGGAGCATATCTCCTTTGTGTAAGATTCATCTTCATTCAAACTTGATTATATGTAGGTCCTCATGAAATATTATTGACTCAACTCCCCCACCCTCCTAGGGTCCATAGTGGCGATTACCATCTTCCATTCCTTATTATACTTAAATCAATGAAGTTTGTGAGCATCTAACCCTTCCATGCTAAAATTCCAAATATTCCATTTTCAAAAATTCATCATATAATCCTTAACCACCTCTCCTTTGACCCCTTGCTCAACCCATGTGTGAAGAGGTTTATCTATATATGATTATATTTTCAATCCCACAACATATTATTGGCTTATTTATTTTGAAGGGAAGATTTGGCATGTAGGACCCTATCAACTCACATAATAATTGGGGCTTTGCATCCTATAAATTAAAGCAAGTATCTATTCAATGTACCTATCCACTACACATCAAATAATCTAGTCCAAATGATATCCATGCAATACAATTTCTTAGTTTATGTTTTCATCCACAAGTATTTTTAATCATAATATATATTGTGGCCCATAACATATGTGGGAAGCCCTGCATGCAAGTGTCCCAATAACTCATAGAAAAAGACTTCATACTAAGCATCATTAAATGATATCCTACCCATGACACGGGGGATTGATTTTTGAGTCTCAAATGATTCACTGTAAAGTTACAGTCTAGATCCTAAAACCACCTCTCAATAATATCTAATGAAATTTGTTAAATCATCTCTACTCACCATCTTTTGTAACTAGTTAAATTGGGTCCCAGTAATGGATGTTAGGTTGTGGAGCTAAAAGCTTCACTGATGCAAATAGGGAAGGAGGTTGCTGAGGTTGCAGAGGTTGCTGAGTTGTAGATCAAGTTGCAGGGAAACTGACATCGGTTTGATCAACCGATGTCGATCATATTACAGTACAGAAGCAACCGATGTCGGTTATGAGTCGGTTGACATCGGTCAAGAAGGAGCCGACGTCGGCAACCTGTGTGTGCATGCAGTTTGCATGCGAGTTCCAGACTGGTCTATTTTTTGGACAAGCAGTTTGCATGTAAAGACTATTTTTGGTCTTGAGTTGTGAGTCTAATTATTGTAATTAAGAAACTCTAATTATTGTATGCATGAGATCTATATAATAGACTCATGGGCTGTATTGTAAAAGTGTGCTAGAAAGCCATTGTGCTTAAAGAGAGAGCAAGAGTAGCTCCTCCTAGTTCCAAAGGGGTGCTGAGTGTGTATGATCAGGGAGAGTTGCAGGTTGTGCAAGTTCTACTAGGAGATCCACCGGGGTACTGGTTGAAGAATCATGAAGACTTGGTGAGGCAAGGACAAGGGTTCTTCAGGGTGTAGAGATATCTACATGGTAAGTAAGGTCTGTTGATTTGCAGGTGGCAGCAAGGAAGGGAGATCTACTTGGAGTACGGTTGTGTACTTGGTGTACTAGTAGTGTTGTTACTGACTGGTGGAGGTGAACTACAACTCTGTATTGGAGTTGATTGTTGTGACCGTGATGAGAGAGTGAAGTGTTGGAGGAGAATTACAGGGGAACCCTAGAAGTGTGGGAGCTCTAGAGGTGTGGGAAGAAGAAGTGTGGCATCTTATTTATTGTATTTTCTTTTGAATGAGTATTAATACAATTGTGTATTGTCTCTCATATCCTATGTTGTTTCATATTTCTAGTTACTTATTCATTCTGGTTAAATTCTATGTTTAGTTGCTTATACAGAGGTAATCATATTGTGCTCTAATTGAGGAGTAAGATCCTGACAAGTTGGTATCAGAGCATGTCTGTTGTTCTAGGTGCCTGACAAGTGGTATCAGAGCTTTTGGTTGGGTTGACTAACAGGTGGTTCAGATATGGTTAGTGTTTGTTGATTATAGGTCACTCTCAGGGGTTTCAGATTCAGTGGAAGTATAGCAATGGTAGAAGAAAGTAAGCTACAAATAGAGAAACTGAATAGCACGAATGGTCAGATTGATGGAAAGAAAGAGTAGGTAAAGGAAGATTGTTGGTCGGTAGAAGATCAACGTGTAGAAGCAGATGTTGCAAGTGTTGTTGCACAGGTTGCTCTGGATAAAGTAGAATCTTGGTTTACAAATTCTTTTGCCTCTTTCCATGCAGCTCGAAATAGAGAATCTTTTCATGGGTATGTCTTTGGAGACTTTGGAGAGATTTATTTAGGGGTTGGTGAGCCTTGTCACATGGTTGGCAAAGGGGAAGTGAAGCTAAAATTGCAGACAGGTAACACACGGGTGTTGAAGAAGGTCATGCAAGTTCCAGTCTTGGAGATGAGTTTAATTTATTCAAGAAAGTTAGGTGATGAGAGATGCACAGTAACTCTCACAGCGGATGCACTTGAATTAGATAGTAGTAAGAAAGTAGGTATCCTTTATCTATCTACATATATTACTGATTCACCTTCTGTTGCAGAGATGTGGCTTTGTAGGCTTGGTCACATGTGTAAGAAGGGGATGCATGCTCTGAAGTGGAAGACAGATTTCTTTGATAAACTTAAAAATTGGAAAGCCTAGGTGTTCATGGAGGAGATGACGGACAGAGATCAGCTAAGGGGGCTAGATTATTCTGAGTAGGGCTGTGTTGACAGGGTTTTGATCCAAAAGGAGCTCACAGGTAAAAAGTCATCACTCACAGGCGAACATAGGTACTGGCATCAATCAGGAGGAACTGACATCGAACAGACAGGCACCGACGTCGGTCATGTGTAGATCAGCAGAGTCGGTAGTGTCAGGCAGCAGGAACCGACGTCGGTCTTACAGGAACTGATGTCAATAGAAGGGAAACCAGCGTCGATCAGGGAACCGACATCGACAAGTAGGGTTAGTCACAAGAAACTGACGTCAGTCAGGTGCAGATTGGGAGATGGCCGAGATCGATCACTGAAACGAATGTTGGGCGGCCAGCAAGCTGTCAAGGAGTCTCAAACACCCATGTGGAGGACTGAAAGTGTAAGTGAGCCTTATATTCATTATTCACCTTCTTTATATTACTTGTTGCTTACTGATGGTCAAGAACCAAGAAGATGTGAAGAGGCAATGCAGGTAGAATCCAGGAAACATTGGGAGCATGGCATGAATTCTTTAGAAGAGAACCAAGCAGGAGATTTGGTAGAATTGCCAGCACTGACAGATGGATGGATTCCCATGTTAGAGAAGATAGTGGATGGACACGTGAGATGGAAGGCCAAGATATATGGTCTTGTGGAAGCTGCAGGACAGTGGTACAGGTTTGACAGGTGTATGACTAAGCATAGCTTTGGTCAAGGTCATTGTAACCATTGTGTTTTCTTTGCCAGGTTAGTTAATGGTCACAACATTATCCTATTACTGTATGTGGTGTGGTTGCTTGTTGCAGGGTTACACATGCAGGGAAATTTATGAGCTAAAGGTAAAGTTAGTTCAGAGGTATGTCATGAAGAATTTGGGAGCAACAAAATTCTTTAGCATAAGAGACATGGAAGATCACAGGTTGATTTTGTCTCCAGTGGGAGCTGATGTGAAGAAGGTGTTAGCAGGGTTCAAGATGCAGGTTGCAGAACCAGTAAGCACACCAAGGGCTGGACAGTTCAAGCTGAGCTTAGAATAGTGTTCAAAATCACATGAGGTCGAGTGTAGACCTAAGTTTTCCCAAGCAGTGGGAGTTGTCAGAGAGTTTGGAGCTAATTCAGGGAAGGTAGATTCTTAGGTATCTGAGAGGGACCACTAGCAAGGATTCATGTTATGCAGGGTCAAGGTCTTCACTACATGGAGTTGTAGGTTCGGATGTGGCAGGTTACTTGGATGATAAGAGGTGCACCACAGGTTGTGTGGTGGTTGGTCTTCAAGATTGAGCTTGAAGAGGGATACAAGCCAGGAAACAAATTAGACGGTGTACAGGTACAGGTACAGTGCACCTATTTATCTCTAAGTGGGAGATTGTTAGGTTGTGGAGCTAAAAGCTTCACTGATGCAAATAGGGAAGGAGGTTGTTGAGGTTGCGGAGGTTACTGAGTTGCAGAACAAGTTGCAGGGAAACCAACGTCGGTCTGATCAATCGACATCGGTCATATTACAGTACAAAAGCAACCGATGTCAATTATGAGTTGGCCGACATCAGTCAAGAAGGCGCTGACATCAGCAACCTATGTGTGCATGTAGTTTGCATGCGAGTT